>JANEYF010005711.1:0-600000 GCA_029963845.1 Rhamnusium bicolor | reverse complement strand
GTGCTCATAGTATGCAATGGTGACTTTAAAAGTATGTTAGTTCTAGCAATTGGCAAATGAAGTAACTCAGTTTGCCTAGAGGCTGGTCTCGGTACTCGAAATTGTAGCATTGACATTATAGGAATACAGTCTATCTTGTTATGTATTAATTTGAAAACAAAAGCTAAAGTAGATAATATCCTCCTTAAATATAAAGATGGCATTTCGAGTTCTTCATATAACATATATTGATTATACCCTATTTCAGGATATACTCCGTTAACTTTGTAGTATAAGAGCTTGCAAAATTTCCTCTGTACTCTCTCGATTGCTGATTTCTGAAGATCATAATATGGATACCATTGCTAAATACATAGGACAAAATATCAAGTTAAGTGCGCACAGTCCTGTGCTTTAACAATGACCAATTTCAATTGACTTCGTATAAACTTTAAGAATGTTTAATTTTAATGGCGTCTAGACGAAAATACGTAAATTCCGAAAACGTTTAACTTTGAACATCTTAGGTGCCTAGGAGTACCCAATAACTTGTGGTCAGAATTTGAGTACCTCGCAAGTGAACAATGACTTTTTATATAATATCCAAATCAGCCAAGTGACTTTAAAACTGAATTCGTTTAATGTACTTTACATGCGTTTGTGGTTGATTATCATTGACTGTTTGAACAACTACCTATTATCCACATTTTAATGGTAGCATACTGTTTGTTAGTTAAGGAAAATCATTGTATATTTTAAACATAAAAAATGGTGGCGCACATTAATAAATAAATTAATTGATTTTATATTTCTTTGTACCATTTAGATTGGTGATTGCCTTTTATGACCGTGGTTTTACTTTATTTAGTTATAAGTTTGATTTGATTCATCTGGTGAATCGCTTTGCTTCCTTGTCCAGAGAAGAGAGTCATAGAGATTGCTTCTTTTCAATAAATGTATTTTGTTACTAGATTTTTGTTTCATTCAATAAAATTTAATTGAACTATTTTAATGATAGGCTAACAGACATTATAATATTATAAGCAATAATTATTTTATATCTGTTTATTTGCTGGTGTGTTTTTGAAAATAATTTAAGAAGGTTATCGTATTTAATATAAAAATGTTTTGACCGTGGGAGGCCTCTATGACTATATCTTATTGTGTTTGTGAAAATCAAAGTCATAGTTAAAACTGCAAATCGTTTCTGTGTATCATGGTCGTAGAGTACAGATGTACTTACTGTCGCCGGCATTCACCCTGACCGCGAAACTCTTTCTCCAGTCCAGTCTATTATTAGCTTTCGAGTTGTGTACACGTTAAGTCACCTGGGCGTATTGCATATTGTTTTTGTGTTTTTATTTTATTTGTTGTACTGTGTTGTTGATATTAATTTAATAATAAAGCATGGCAGACGTACGCAGGGGTAGAAAACAGCCATTTGCTGACAAAGTGAATAAATTCATAGGTGAATTCCCGGATTTATTCTATGATGGTGTTAAAATAATTTGTGAAGTGTGCGAGAAAGATTTGATGTGCTGGGATAAGCGTGATTGTGGACTTCACGTAAATAGTGTACACAATAAAAATAAAAAAAATGGCGTGCCTTCGACAACACAGTTTATGTTTGATTTACTATTAATGCTGATTGCCTGTGATGTTCCGCTGCACATACTCGATAAACAACCATTTCGAGAGTTCTGGAATAAATACAATGCCCAGGTAAAGTTACCAAGTCGCACAACGTTATGTAACTATCTACCAACTGTACACGTAGACATGGTAAATAAGATGAAATATGAATAAAAAAATACACGGCTGTGGTTATCTGTTCATGAGACAACAGATTGTAAAAAAAATTCTATTTTAAATGTTATAGAACGAGTACTGGACCCTCTTAAACCGACAGTTCCACAGTTACTAGCTAGCAAAAGACTAAGTCAGTGTACTAGCGAAACAATTACCAGAGTGGTGCTGGAGACGTTAGAAAAATTTGAACTGTCAAAAAGTCAAGTGTTGATGATTGTGACTGATGGCGCCGTTACAATGCGTTCGGTAGGCCGTTCTTTGCAAGAACAAGGTTGTACGTTTATACATGTTACTTGTAAAGTGCATGCTTTACATCTTGTGGCAGAAACTATTCGAAAAGGTTTTCCAGAGGTGGATGCATTAATAGCAAGTACAAAAAAAAGTGTTTCTTAAATCTACCAAACGTCTCCGTGCATTTCATAGCAAGTGTCCCGGTATTCCTGATCAACCACAGCCGATTCTTACACGTTGGGAAACATGGTTGCAGGCAGCTTTTTATTATGCTGATTATTTCCAACAAATAAAAGCTGTGATACTACAATTCAAGGAAAGCCAGACAAAATCGAAGATATTTCCATTGAAACAGCTTTAAAAAATATTGAGAAGTACAAACCATTACATGAGAGCATAAAAAAATTAGAAAACAGTGCGTTGTCGTTAGAGGAGTCACTGCAAATAGTGGACGAAGTAAATCTACTGCTACACACTGTAAATGATGCAACAAATAAGCGCGTTAAAGAAAAGTTCGCAAGTGTGTTAAATATAAACACCGGTTATACCAAATTAAGGCAAATATGTGAAGGTGCAGCCCCAGATCCGTTAAGTGCGGTCAAAACTATTTTACGTATGCGTGTATTACATCAGTAGATGTAGAACGGTCGTTTTCAAAATATAAGAATATATTTTCACCAAAGCGAACATTACTCAAGGAGACAACCATAGAAACATACCTGATGCTGCAAAATGGCTACACATCTTCTCCAGTTTGTGATAAGCAAGCTAGTTCATCAAGCTAATTAAGAGGGTAAGTTTTACATACATTGTTATAAATTGTAACAGCTTATTGTTTCTCGTATTCGTTAATTTCGCGTACGCCACTGTCCCACGGAACATTTTGACAGCCCTAGACTGATAGTGATTACAGTGATAAAGAAAATCAAAGTTTATCAGTTTTCAGTAAAAAAAAATCGGCTACATTTGAACGAGAAAGCTATGACCTTTTCCTACATAAGCGATCGGCAGCTTTAATAGTCGGGAGCTTAGATCGTGAATTATTTGATCTGAATTTATTAAGTAAGTAAGCAGCGAGCGCCAGCCAATATAAAATTGACAATATGGGAAGTACAAAACAACACTAAAAGTAAATTTCAAAGATCTATAAAGTTTAATTCTTTAGATTAAAACAATTAACTTTTGATTAATTATACGTAACTAGAGTTTTGAGGATTGATATTTGAAAGTGTCCCAAATATACCGTATGGGGACCGTAAGAATGGTAAATGGGGAAAACCAGATGTGTAGAACAAGGACAGATTGCTCTCATCTCATACGCATGTTAGAAAAGTACAGAGGCTGATAGTAAATAACGAAATTTGAATTAGTGGTAACAGGAATCCATAAACAAAAGCTGGCGATATTCTTACCCACCGTGTTTGTTCATGCCTTCGACGTTCAGTGAAGCTGTAATCTTGCGTTCGTTAATAATAAGAATTGTAAAAATGCCTATTTACTTATTAGCCTCTGGTCTCTGTCCTTTTCCAACGTATGATAATGAGAGCAATCTGTCCTTGTTCTACACATTTGGGTTTTCCCATTTACCATGCTTACAGTCCCCATACGGTATATACATACTAAATCAAAAACCAAAAGTAACAATATATTTACACGTAAATTACCAATACTTAAACTAGAATCGGTACGTATGTAACTCAGAATTTATTTTTTCTTTTTTTTGCCTACTTGATAAAACAGCTGTCCTGCAAGCTTACACAGAAATTGTATAATATAGCAATAGCGTTTTGCCACAAAATGGTACAGATATTCCCCTGCTTAAAACAATTTAACACAACAACAAAAGGTGACAAATTTTACTTATAAAATGTTTTATAGCAATAAAAGATTGAGGTCTCGGTTTCCTATGGCTGCTCTCCTCTGATTTTAAAGGTGTCTGACAGGTATAACAAATATAAAAAGTACTCACGTCACTTCCACGGTCAAGCCAAATCCAACCATTAATGGTTACATAATTACCCAAGAAAGACAAATTCAAACCTCAGTACCTCTTTCTACATTTTCAGTGCTGGTAGGTTATTTATTACAATCAACAAAATAAATTCCAGATTTTTCTCCTTTGTGATCAATAAATATGCCTTCTCTCCATGTGATTAAATAACAATGTAAACCAAATCCAATATTAACTACCATCGGTGTTTCTCAGTGATGTGACTTCACGTAAAAGTGCAACAGTTACCATAAAAGTAACAGTAAAAATAAAAAGTAAAAGGAAATGAAAAAGCTAAAAGCTAAAAGGCCTGAAATAAACGCATTTTTAAATTACATCATCTAATTTAAAAAATTTAAAAAAAAACGATCCCTTGGAACCTGAAAACTATAGGCCTATATCATTATTAAGCGTTATTTCAAAAATAATGGAAAAAATAGCATTTAATCGAATAATAACATTTTTAAATTCTTTCAATCTACTAACCGATTATCAGCACGGGTTCAGGAAAATCGTTCTATGGACACAGTTATAATACAATTTTTGCAATTTATGTTACACGAAATGGACAATGGAAAGCTCATCATAGGATTATTCTTTGACTTATCAAGAGCGTTTGACTCTCTCAATCTGGCTTTTGTTAAAGAAAAATTGTTTAAGTTGGGCATTCGAGGAATCTTTCTTGAATGGATCATGTCATATTTAATTGATAGATCGCTCCATGTTAAAATTCATGACATAATTTCAAATGATTATGAAGTGAGTCTTGGCGTTCCGCAGGGTTCGGTGTTAGGGCCACTGATTTTTTTACTATTTGTAAATGAATTACCATCATTCATGTCTGAGGGGAACATTACTATGTTCGCTGATGATAATTCATTTGGTATCTCTGCACCGAATGCTGGGGAACTCCTTGATAAAACTATTGCTGTTATGAGGGAATTTGATTATTGTAACAACAATAATTTAATTTTAAATGTTAATAAAACTGTTTGAGTTTACTTTTCACAAAGAAAATCTCTACCTGTTAATCTAAATTTTAATGATATTATCATACTTTTCAGCCAAAGCGTTAAATTTGTAGGCGTCTTAATAGACTCGAAACTAAGCTGGGATATTCAATTCGATGAAGTTTGTAAGAAAATTAACAAAGCATATTATTGCATCCGAAAGCTCAAGGATTCATTAGACCACACCGCATTATTAAATCTGTATTATTCAATGGCATATTGTCATATTTCTTATAATATTATAGTTTGAGGAGCCAGTAATTTACAACGGGTCTTTGTTTGCCAAAAACGTATTATAAGATTGATTTTTAATCTTAGTTTTACAACCTCTTGTAAGAACTCTTTTAAAAATCACAAAATTTTATCAGTGCCTTCTATCTATATTTTTTTCATTGTTGAAATATGTTAAACGTAACATTAACCTATTCAAAACTAATGCCAGTTATCATAACTACAATACTCGCCATGATGACCTACTTTCCATGCCGCATCACAATACGACTTTCTTGGAAAAGTCTCCTCATTATTCTGGCTTTTATAATAAACTGCCACGTGCACTTAGAAGCATCGACAACTTTAATAAATTAAAATCTAGTCTTAAAAAGTTTTTTAATTGAAAAATGTGTTTACTCATTCAATGAATTTTAATCTGTAGTTTTTTGTCCTATATTTTGTTGCAATGTATTATACTGTTTTTTATATGACTTTATACAATTTTAACTTTTACTCCTTTTATATGATATCTATTATTGTATCATGACGTTCACATCTGTTTTATAGCAGCTTAAGTGATTAAATGGATAAATAAATAAATAAATAATAAATATACTGTTATATTTACCTATAGTTGTTAATCGGCCTATTTAGGTGTATCAAAAATGTGTACAACCTTACACCTGACCTAACAGTTAATGTCTAGATTTATATCAGTTTCGGAAAAAAAACTCTGTTTTTATCATTCTCTTCTTTTTATAATAAATATTTCTACTGGTGATATTTCTTTACTATTCACGAAATTAAATCAAATGTCATTTAATTTTTTAAATGCACTATAGTAGGGTGTAGGAGAGGGCCGGTATGGCCTTCTCCTCCGTCCTTGAGCATATACGTATACGGGCATATGTTTCAAGGCTGTTGCGCCCGCGGGTTTGAATGTCGATGACTTTATGCACACTTTCGCTTGAAGACTCCTCCGTTGTATGGAAATATGAAAAAATATGTGTGTATTCGTGAATGGTGGGGTTTCGTGACGTAACTATGTGTTTATAATAAAGGGAGACGAAGTTGCGATGTAAAATCATAATTGTTTCGAATCGTCTACAGTTAATAGGTTTTGTGAGCATAGTGTTGTGATCTGAATATTTCTAAGTGAGCATTATTATATATTTTGTTGCAATTCTTTCACTTTATACAAAACTGTTTATTTAGACATGGCTGCAATTTCTGATATTGATTTATTAGCAATTAATGAACGTATCAATCAAGATACTTATCAGATTGTGGAACAGAGACCGATTTCTTCATTAATTATAAATAAGGCTTACCTAATAAAAAACATATCTCAGGTCAATACGCGGTTTGGAAAATCGCTCTTGGTAAATTTGTTTGATGAGAGTACAATTACACCGTTTAAATCATTTTTGCCAAAAAGAGTTGCAGAGGTTCTAAAGCCGGATGTCATTGATAAAATAAATTCAGTAAAAGACAGATACACGTTGACTTATTTAGGTGAGCGCACTCCCGTTTATCCAGGTGCAAAAACGAGTCCTTTATTAAAATTCTCTATTTTTGAATAATTATTATTTAGTAACAAAGAAAATAAATAAATTTATCACTAATTAGGATTATTTAAAGTAGTAACTAGTTAATAAATAGAATATAGTGAAAGAAAGTTTATCATAAAACATAATGCTATTAGATCACTCATTAGCTCATATCAGCCAAATAAGTCAAAATTTACTTTAACGATTCTACGATAATAGCATCCATATGTCATTTAATAATATTTTATTTCAAATCAAAATTTTTACATCTAATTATTTAATTTCCAGACAAGTAGCAAATATGTGGATGTGTTATTCAGCTCAAGGGTGGGTAAAATCAGAAAATATTGGTACATCTATCCAAAGGCTGTGTTCTCAGTTAAGCGATCTAAGTATGGAATCGCTACATGCCGTAAATTATGATCTAAACTACTGTTTCGATAATGATGAAGTTCACGTCTTATGGATGATTCTGAAAAATACAACTTGGGTGCAAACACATTAAGAAATATACTCGCGGCATAGATGAGAGCGATACCTTCTGGTATAGTAGGTTTAAAATGTAAAAAGTGCCCGCGTGTGTTGAAACATACAAATTTTGGAATTTGTAGAGATGTTTGCGATTTTTGTATGGAAGATAGATTTTTGAAACAAAAATGTTTAGTTTGTAAGATATATTTCAAAGATGTTTGGAATAACTTGTGACGTCGATGTCGCTTTAGAACTGTATTATGTGACAAAGTAGGATATTTCTTTCTTAATAAGAAAAAACACATGGAATTTTGTTGGTGTCTAACACATGAGGAACAAATCAAACGATCAACTATGGTAAATGGAACATCTGGGCCAAACTCATCACAATCAGATAGTGAATAGCGTTTTTTTTATATTGATATCACGTATTTGAATGTACTATTGTTTCAATAAAATATTGATAACACAATTTTATTTTGTATTTTTCTTTTTGTATAGTATTGTTTTCAATAAAATATTAATATTAACAAATTTTGTTATTCTTAATTGAAATTTTGATGCAACTTTTTTTTTTTTAATTAAATTCAATTTAAAACCAAAATGTCTAATGTGATTGAAGTTTAACATTTTATTTACATAATATATTAGTAAAAATGTTTATAAATAAACTTTATTAATACAAATACTATTTAACATATGTGTTAATATTACATATATTTTTTTTTTTGTATAGTAATGATGGAAATCACACGTTTTTTTAACATATGTTTGTGTATAGTTTTCAATAAAAATATTGGTATTAACACATTTTTAATTCTGTATTTTGTATAGTATTGTTTTCAATAAAACATTAATATTAACAAAAAAATTTAATATTCTTAATTGAAATTTTGATTTAACTATTTTTTTTAATTAAATTCTATTTAAAATCAATGATTAATGTGACTGAAATTCTATTAGTTTAACATTTATTTACATAATATATAAGTAAATTGATTATAAATAAACTGTATTAATACAAATACCATTTAACGTGTGTTATATATATTTTTTTGTAGTGATGTTTACATTAAATGTAATTATATATTTACACGTTTTACATTCTTAATTTAAAATCAACTTTTTTTAAATCACATTTAAAATCAAACAAATAATTTGAATTAATTTTTTTTATTAAATTTATTTACATAATATATATGTACACATATATATATAATTTATTCGGTGGAATCCACGCCATCTTCGCAATCATTTTCAACCTCATTTTCAGCCTGTGACGTCCAGTGGCTTTGGTCTGGGGTTGCTTCCTCCGGACGCACCATCAAGGTCCTCCTCCTCGTCCTCGGCATCCAAATGCACGGTAGACACAGACCAAGCCGAAGGAGATGGTGCCCGATCTGTGGAACTGTCAGGCCCATCTTCATTGAAATTAATCGTTTCGGTCGACCAGCTCCTGTAGAAATCATCCCCGACGCTGTCTGCAGGCCCATCATCAAACTCTATATCATCATCAAAATAATAATGTAGGGATCTAGGTGCTTCGTTGGTGGTACTATCGGCTACCATAATTACCTTCGCAGATGTAACTTCTTGTGAAATGCTGTGTTAATATTGTGGTTGATTATTTATAAGAAGTCACAATATTTTTGACCTTGTAACCTAAGACGTTTGGTTAGCTACGATTGCATACTACAAATTTACCCACTAGTCGGCGTCGGGGTAGTAAGTGGGGGGTATAGTTGTAGGGTGAAAGCTACAAGAATATTTTCGACATTTGGTTTGATTCATTCTAAGATTCGAAATCGTTTAGGGACCGAAAAAGCAGCTAAATTAGTTTTTCTGTACAAACTTTACGATAATTGGCCTAATTTAAATTTTTTGTTTTGGAGTAAATCATGTTTTATTTTCTTTTAGAGTTGGTTCTGTTTAATTTGTTTACTTTGTTTCTGCTTTTAAGTAGGCACCTAATTTATAATGTACATTTAAGAAGGTAACTTTTGTTTTATATGTGTAACCTAACCATTCTTTTCTTCTTTTAATTTGAATTTTTTTTCAGTTTAATTTGTATCTAGCTTTTAAATAAACTATACTTTTTATTTGAATTTTCTGAAGTTTGATTTACTGGCTTTACACAACTTGATTTAAATCATGATTTAAATTTAAAAAATTGATTTAAATCATGATTTAAATTTAAAGAATCAGTTGATTTAAATCAAATTGATTTAAATCGTCGCAACCCTGCTGTATATTCCTTTATTCAACGGTTAAGATTATTATTGGTAATTATTTAGTATACAATAAGATGCTTAAATTTTCCTGACAATTTTTCTCCCCCCCCCCATAATAAGGTACGCTGAACACAAATATGTACTTCTTTTTCAGCGGAGAGAAGCCATTAATGAGAAAAAAAAAATTACAAAAATTTTGCGTTTTCACACATCTGTCACTTTTTGTTCTGATATATTTAAAACACTTCCTGTTACTAATTTTACTATTTTAATGCTTAAAAGACAATGTTACTTTTATCTTGTACAGAAATATAATGTTTAACACATTAAAAACCATGTTTTAAATACGAAAATGCATGGAAAATGCTGTACCGTGACAAATCACTCATAGTCACGGAGAAGTTAGGTGCGATTCTATTCTGTTGTGTATAAAGATACAACATTGTATAACTAGCGTTCAGTTTAGAACCAGATCGGATAATTTATGGGTAAATTGCTCATTTAGTTGATAACGTAATTAAAAAAAATAGATTATATCTTTAAATATGTTATTGTTCGGCAAGGACCAACGCGAAGGTATGAGCAATTATATTTGCCAGGAAAGGAGAGGAACAGGTATTAGGTTAGATTAAGTTGTATTATTGCACAAATCTACACATCATCAGATGCTCATTGCACATTGTCATATCTTGTACAAACATCCCTAACTACCCTTAAATAAATTAATAAGATTGCATTCTTCAATAACATTAAGAATTATTCCTTGCCCTATAAATTTTGGGTGAAAAAGGGTAAGTTTTAAATAGGGTGCCTTTTACATTGGATTATGGTTACAATAACCCCTCATAATGAAACCACCCTTTCGTCATATTAAAATTATTCGCTAAACCAACCCCTTTTATTGTAACTATAATCCTATGTAAAAAGCACCCTATATAAAACTTACCCGTTTCCACCCAAAATTTATAGGGCAAGAAATAATTCTTAATGTTATTGAAGAATGCAATCTTATTAATTTATTTAAGAGTAGTTAGGGATGTTTGCACAGGATATGACAATGTGCAATGAACATTTGATGATGTGTAGAGTGTGTCGGTATAAATAAATAAAAATTGCAATAAATAAATAAATAAAAGCTAATGAAACAAATTTCACCTTGTCGCCTGATCGCCTGTCATTAAGAAACTGTTAAATATAGTGGGAAATTGTTTGCGAGGCACTTTAGACACTATCTGAAACGCGACGCTAATTTCACAATATTTTAGTTGCATTTTTATCATGTAATGGCGTTATCCCAAATACAAAGCTGTTTTTCTAAGGAAAAAAATTGCTCTTATTATTATAAAAAATTACGTATACTATACTCCAAACCGTTCAGTGTTATTGGGGTGAGGGAAATAATGCAAATCATTAGATATATCCATTGTAAAAAGTGATAGATGTCTGTGAGTGCAAAATTTTTTTATTCTATTTCTCCATAACGGCTCGTCTCCGGCGTACCTTATTTTGGGGGGTAGAAAAATGTTCAGGAAAATTTAAGCATCTTATCGTATACTAAATAATTACCTTATTAGTATTACTAAATATACAAACCTTTGGGCAGAAACTGCATTGTTCTCCATTTCCGCCTTCCGCTGCATGGGTACGTTTATGGGAAGCAAGATTCTTACTAATCTTAAATTTCTTATCACACTGATCGCACTCAAAAGGGAAGGTCTCGCTGTGCATGGCAATGTGCGGCTTTAAACTAGAGCTATGTGAAAAACCTCTGTTACAAATATGACAAACATACGGTTTCTCTTTGGAATGTGTTCTCATGTGGGCTCTCAGGGCACTTTTCACTGTGAAGCCCTTGCCACAATAGTCACAGTGTATGTCGTGATCACCTAAAAAACATTGAATGTCATGGATCCCTAATTTTACTCAAGTTTTACATATATGGCAATAATTACTTGTACTGAAACAATGCTGTTTTGATCTTCTGATGGGTTAATATTCATATATTACCACATAGGTATCCTTTCACGAAATCGAAAGTTGGAGGTATATATAATTTTACATTATACAAGGTCATTTAGAAATATACCGAAGAAAAAACTAACAGGGCTCAATGTACTAAAAACTTTCCCAGTATGCTAAATTCCCACAACCTCAAAAAAGTACAAACTTGGAGTACAACTACTACTATTTGAGCAAAACAAATAAACCCCATGAGGATACACCTTGGATACCAAAAAGTTCATGAATTATTCCCTGCTGATTCATTCATATTTTCCCTGTCATCGCTTCACCATCGGTGCATTTCGTAGTTCCCTCACAGGGTTCATTTGTCTGATTTATATGAATACATAATGCTAAACTAACCTGTATGTGTCTTTTTATGATATAACAGATCAGTTGACTTCTTGTAAGCCTTCTCACATTTGTCACATTTGAATGGTCGTCCAGTATGGTCCATAACATGTAACTTGTAAATTCTTCTATTTCGACATACTAGTCCACATTCTTTGCACTGCACTTCAGTATTTCTAGGCTTCCTTCGCTTTACCACTTTATCAGTAGTATTTAAATTTTCTTCTACAATTTGTTCATCCTTAATTTCTGAACTACTATTCAGAACAGTTATTTCATCGACATCCTTCTCTTGTTTTATTTCAGTTTTAATGTATTCTATTTTCACAGCACAGTTCACAGGCAAAGCATTTTGCTTAGAGTTTTCGCCGTTTATTCCATCTCTGCAAGAAACAAACTCAGATCCCTCTTCCTTCACATCTTCTATTTCTTCTTTTATTTTAACGAACTCGGGTCTATCCTCGTGCAAATCTTCTAATTCATCTTTTATTTTCAACAACGTGCACTCCCCAAGTTCCATATTTATTTTTTGAAATATAAAAATGCTATTTTCTAAATAAAAAGCAAGTCAACGGTATCAAAATAAACAAGATTATCACGAACGTCAAACTTAGAAAGAAAATTAAATATGAAATCACCAATGATTAATCACTGGAAATCACAAATTTCGTCTAAGCAGACAGTTGTTTCTGGTCTAAGCGGAAATTGACATAAGCATGCTATCACAGAACAGAAAAAGTCATGCTATGCCAAAATGTCACAGAACATTTAAATGCATGCAGAATCTTGAACAGATAAATGCAGGTAAACATTTTGCCCCGACGAAAATATTTTGTATTAATAAAGTATTGTATATTCTTAATTCCATGTTTGTTTGTTTATTTATTTGTATGTTAAATAAAATAAATACAATAATTTAGAGCTAATTAGCCATGTATATAATTGAAAATAAAATCTGTTAAATTGCAAATTGTTAACATTCTTGGGTACGTTCAGATAAAACAACAAAGACGTTTGAAATTTACCATTGAGTATGTTCAGAGAAATTACTGGACATTGGGAAGTTCAATATAGAGCATCTGCATTTCTCATTACATATTCATCAGAGTATAAACAAAATAACATTAACCTGTAAAGAAAGATCATAAATTCTTAGCCGCTTAAAAATAAACTGAAAAGAAATAGATTACTGTCAATTGCTTACTATTCTAGTTACTTCAAGATTACAATCCCCTCAATAAAGTTTTCAATTAGAAAAAAATGCGAAAAACAGGATCAACTTCAAGATTTATAAACTACTTTATAAATCTTGGATCAAGTTCACTAGGATCGATCGAAATCCATTCCTCAGTGTAAAAGAAACATCAGTGCTTCTGACACCGATATCCACAGAACAGAAAAAACCGATATCTGTGCTCCGACCACAGAGAACCTGTGGCTCCGACCTAGCGGAAGTCGTAGAACTAAATTCTGTGGTTGAAATCTTCGATCATAATGATCGAAGGTTGAAATTAGTTAAAAATGGAACGGAAGCGGGACGAGTTTATTGATTTCAGTGGTAAAGTGTCGGCCATATTGCAATCCAGCATTATTAATTACCTGAGAGTATAAAAACAACCTCAGTTAATGACGCTAATAGTGCATTTGTTTGACATAGTGGAACCAACGACAGCGAAACTTAAGACTGATTAAGAAGCGAAGGTTACCTAAGGCACAGAGTATAGGCACAGAATAATCTGTGGTATAGTTAAGGAACTCTGTGCTTAAGGTAAGTTCGCATCACACACTTAACTGTTTCACCACTAAGCACTAATATCAGTAATATGGTTCGGGTTTTGCGTTTGGAGTGAGTACAATATTTTTGTCGTTTGGGTATTGCGGAGTGGCGTGAAAAGAGCTCACTCGAAAAGTCCCATCTCGTGAAGTGGAATTTGAAGAGTTGACATGCACATTAATGTTTGAATTAATTTTGACCAAGGAAATTTAATTTTAGAAACGATTTTTTTTCAAAATGCTCTCTTTATTCGATTAATCATCCTCTAAGATAATTTCTCAAGCAAAGTGGATTATCGATAAAATTCCGTTCTTTCTCTAAATCAATAAAATGAAACTTTTAACTACTGAAAATACAAAACATCTAAAGATCTTAAACATACAACTATTTATTTGAACTGTTAAAGTTGGTGATAAAATAATTTTTTTCAACTTCTGTTGACAGTTGGAGTATTTCCTGTTCAGGTATAGATCATCTGCATGTGACATCACGTTTTTCAAGGTCTTTGCTTGGAGGAAATTCATAACAAATCGTAGCCTCACTTCAGTGCCTTATAATATAAAAATACCAATGTACTTATTTCGAAACTTTTTTTAATTTTCGTAAAATATCGTAAAAACACACTGTAAAATTACAAAAAGAGAAATACCTATACTCTAAAGCAGGTGTTGATATTTACTAATATATTAATTATTATAATCATGGAGGGTTTCGTGAAGAAAGGGTGTATTGACCATATACCAAATAGTGCAATATTGGTGTTTAAAGATTTTTTGTATATCCATAAATAATAAATTATTAAAAAATATTTTGTACCTTTTTTACGAGTATTAAAATCTTTAAACCTCGATATTGCAAAGTTTTGAATACGATCAATGCACACTTTTTCTATGAAACCCTCGATATGGGTCTCTGCTTAAGAAAACATATTTTTATTTAAGTACTTATTTTGCTCACGGTGTACTTATGTCGATTGCCTAATATCATAGTATCGGAAAACATATTAGTAATATGTTTTCCGATACGCTTATTTCTCCAAGATTCAACCCTCGACACATCGTTGGCAATAGAGTCGGTTATTTTCGTATCGTTTTCATTTCTAGTATGCGCAATAAATGTTAAAATCACTTGTAAACAGATATTTCAAAACAATATGGCTGTAATTAATACGTGTATCACAATCTAAACCGTCAGAGCGATCGAAGAATGTGCATACAAGAAAGCATCACTATTTTGTAAATATTATCCCACTAAACACGAAACATTAAAATATTTAAAACAAGTAACTTTTTTAACGTTTTTTCTGTCACGTTTTGTGTACATTTTAATAACAAATATTATAAAATATTGTTGGTCTTAACGTTTATGAAACTTTAAAAATTACATTTTCTTAGTGTAATTTAGGAACCCCTTTTAATTATCTTTTCTCAGTGTATCTCTAACATAACCAATATAAGTATAACATCAATTTGAACATTTAGTTAACGTTATATATATAGTTTTTTAATATTGTATTATTTACATTGTCATATTGTAATAAATGAAATGGATCTGTAATATTGACCGCGTATTTCATTTAATGTCAAGTTCAACATTAATAAATTCGGCAACAATATAAAATTATATTTATTTTAAAATTTGTTAACAATTTAGTTATAATAATGTTCAGTAATGTGTCGCGGTGACGTACTGGGTTACGTGATAGAAACCTCCAGAAAGGAAAGACGCACGCATTTCGCCATGTTTTTATTTTAGCAAAGCCACTGTTGACTGACTCATTTAGTTTTATCTCTTTATTATAGTTGTTCTGTCATGACAGTATTTTATATGCTGACAGCGATAGCCCACAGCCGTCATGGATAATTCTAATTTAATGGTATTGATACTATTGATAAAGTAAGTACCTACATATTTTTATTTACTTCTAAATCTAGGTAGGCCGGTATTGCGATAACTTACAAAATTATTTAAAAATTCGAGTATCACTTCATAATAAACAAACTTTTATATCCAATCGGGTGTACGACCGCGTAAATTTTATGTATTTATTTTGTTTTTTAAAAAGAAAGTCCTTTCTCTAAGCCTTCTAACTATACTTTATTATACTGTATTATTAATTTTAATTGTTAAAATTTGAATTGCCTTAAGAAATGAGTAATCCATTTACACATAGAATAAACTAAAGGGATAAATTTATTTTTGTTTCAGGTTTTAGAAGATGTAATCTCATAAACTAGATTTATTATGTATTTTTGTATTATAGAGTTGAAATTTGTCTTAAGTTTATTATTAAAATATATTTAATACTTATTTATACATATACAATATTAAAAAATATATTTATATACATACATTTTTTTTTTTAATTTAAAATTCCTCATATCTTTTAAGAAAGCAGGGTTTGTTAAAAGAAAACATTGACAATTTCAATTTTGCCATTTCATTTACTCTCATAATTTCTTCAGTGAGGTATTTACCCTAGATATTTAATTATCATTTAGGTACAATAAAAAGTGGAAAAATTAAAAATTATTTTTTTATCAAGACAATTACTTTTTCTACTTATAGCAGCAGCGGTTCCTGGAAATTTAGGTTGGTGGATCGGGAGTTCGGAACCAAACCTGGGGTGGTTTTAAATTTTTTTTGCTTGCAACAAAATTTTTAGGTAATATCCCAACATTCCTTGATTTTTCTAGAACTGATTATTTCAAATTTTGTAGAATTAAGAACTCTTAATAAAACAAGTTATAATAAATTTTAGCAAAAGAAATATGTAAAAAAAATATTTTGTTGTCAATTCCAATATCAATCTCAAAATATGGTTTGGATATTGTTTGCAAGTAGTGTATATATCAAATTCCAGGTGTGACTACTATTACAACTATTTTTTTCTTTTTTTGTCTATAAAATTTTTCAGGTTTCGTGGGTATTTGGGGAATAGGTATTTTTTTTAAATCATATATTCATTTCGTCAAAAACAATACTTTAATGTAGGTAAAAAAACCATTAAAGAAAATACCTATATTAGCAGTTGGTGCCCGAGAACAAGCAATACCTTATACCATTGATATTGTTATTTGTCTTTAGGCAAGAATTGCTTAGATAGGTACTGATTTTAAAATTTTTTTTAATTTGAAGATGCCTACATTAAAAGACGAAACGTCATTATTGTTTTTATCCTAAAATGAATATGGTTTTTAAATAAATATGTATTCACCAATCACCCTGAAATATTCTACTATGATTATAAGGTAACATTAGACATTTAATAAACATTGAAAAAAAAACCGTTACATACAGGGTGAGTTTTAAATGCGTAGTTATATTTTAACCCTCAATATATTGCGTCGTGTACAATTGATTTGCACTGTCAAAAAATTTTTTTGAAAACAAAAATTTTAATTTCTGATAATTTTTTTCGTCCTCCAGCCATTTTGTGAGACGATATTAGACTTATTTAATATCAGTGTAGACGCCGCACCCAAAACAAATGTAATAGTTCATAAAACATTGAGCTCTTTTTAAGAAAGCTTGATATCTGTACACACTGGCCGAAAATAAGAAATAAACTTCAAGGCGGCCAAGGCGCGATTGATTAGTCCTTTGTGGAAAGCGACACTTGTCACTTAAAATAAAAGGTATTAAAAGTATCTGTTTTCCCTGTAAAATTAGGTAATCCTGACACTTTTTTTATAAATAAACAGAACTCGTCCCGTAAGCACCAAATATAAAAAATATGCAATACTTTTTCTGTGTATTTTAAATTATTATTATTGTCTCTAATTTATAGTTTAAGTTTAATATGGTTCATTTCTAAAAATGAATCAAAGTTGAAAATAACCATTTTAAAAAGACGCATTTACTTTAAAAAGAACGAAAAAGCAGATTTGTTTACTTACCTAATACAACAGTTACTACATGAATATATCATATGGGCTTGACGTTTGGATAGCATTCCATAGCCATTTTGCTTGTCTAGCATTTTCATCTACTTGAAAATATGCCTTTAAACATATCCAGCATTAAAATAATAAAATTAGTGATTAACCATTAATTTTCACAAAATGAACCACCAATGGAACAAATTATAAATAGTAAATTTCGGTAACATAGCAACTCAAAACTTCGAATTACAAAAAACTATAAATAACGGTATTAAACACATTTTTGTAAATTCTAATGCAGACAGGTACGCGAACACTCGCGAACTATCAATAATACTGATTTTTACATGGGTTGCCAGATGTGTGAAATTTTCATATAGGTTATAATTTTCATCATAAATAAATCATGATGCTTTTCAAAAAATTTCTATGGATCTAACTGACGGTTAATTTAACTAACTGAGCATTGAAAAAACGGGTCTTACCATCGCAACAGAAACAACAGAAAACAGCAAAAGACTATTATTTATTTGAGCTTGCACAACTAGCGCTGTTTACGCGAGGTTCCGATTTATAAAGATCTACGTACACGGTATAAAATTTAATTCAGTTTACTCTTTTTTAATGGAAGAACTGACCGAGGTCGGGGCTGACGACCTAAATTTAACTTTTTTATCAACTTTTGCTAATATTGGTATACTATGGTAGAAATTTTTAAATAATAGTTTTATTACTTAAAAAAAGCGCAGGTACACAAGGAAAATAATGGAATAAATACCATCAAAATAGTATGTCTGGCAACACTGATTAGGTGCGTGGTTAGATGTGTGAAGATCATAGATTACATATGCGACGCTAATATCGCAGTTCACATTATGGCGTGGTTGAATTTTTATCATATAATGGCCTATCCCGAATAAAGTGCTGTTTTCTCAAGAAAAATTGATCTTTTTTTATAAAAAATGACGTATACCATCCTCCTAACCGTCCAGAGTATTATGGAGGAATAAAATGCAAACTGTTGGGTATGACCAGTGTAAAAAGTGACAGAAGTGTGTGAAAATACTGCAAATTATTTTGTTGCACCTTCAGTGTTTTACTATTAGAGGCCAATTAAATTAGTAGAGAGCTGATTTATTCCCTGAACCCCTACACGTTTCAAATTATTGTAATAGCAGAGGGTAAGTACCTACTTCTTAAAAATAATAATCCTTTTATGAACTTTGAAAAAATGATATGGGAACATTAAATTCCTCTCGAGATTCACTAAAAAGGTTACTGTTCATCGGAAAATTTAGTTTTAGTTGTACATTCCATATGAAACGCTAAGAAAATGTTGATTGGTGCAAGAAAAAGTCAAAATTGTACATTTCTCACATTGAAAGGTATTTCAAAATGTTCAAAAATTATTCAAGTGGAACAATTAATCGTTTAAGTAACTAATTATTTCATCCAATGTTATTATAAATTTGGGAATAAAGTTAATGCTAGGGCTCGGTTTTTCAATAGTGGGTTAGCTAAACTCACTTTTAGAATTCGAATTTTTTTCAATTTTACATTGTTTTGGAAGTGGTTATAGCAACAAATATTTTATGCTAAAGTAACTTTTAGTTGAAGTGGTTTGTATTAGAATTTCATCGATTTTTGTAATATAATGCTAGGTAACCTTCAACTTATGTTAACTTCGATTGTAATATTGCGTCTAGGTGAGAGAATTGCATAAGATATGCGGCAACGTTGCTTCAGTCCATTACATCATTTTTGCCAAGATATAGAATGTTTCCAGTAACCAGCAGTTCCAAAACAATTTCATCATATTTTTTTTGAAAGTTGATTTCAGTTACACGGGAATTAAAAAAAAATGTGTCAGAGGGTTTTTACAGATGTCAAGAATCGGTGGTTTAAATATAACTACACACTTAAGACTCACCCTGTATACATATCGATATTAATATAGTAAACTCGTTAAAACAATATTTATCAATATTAAAATACATTCCAATAGTTGTGAAAATATGTAAAAGTAATATTTATATATCTTATTAATATAATGTAACAAAAAAAAAAAGAAAATCCAAAAAGTTATTTTAACGTTATATAAATATTTTTGTTATATTAAAGAAATACTGTGATAATGTTATTCTGTTGCCAAAAAAACATAACATTATTTAAATACTGTACAAATATTTTTACAGCCTTATATAAATATTACAATACTATTGTGTTTGTAATGTAACAACTCAAAGTTTGCTACCCTGACATAATCCATAACATCAACATTGATGCATCATTTATTATCCTTAAAAAATAACGTAACTATGTAACCCCGATACATAATTGTCTCATTACCACCATATTTTCATGTTTAGTGGGATTGTAAACAAACATAGTTTTTCTGCTATGTATTCACGTTCATCTTGGCTTCGTGTTGCTCTAGCTTCAGGTATAGGCATTATTCCTCCATACATTAAACTCAATGTACCAAATACCTAAATAAAAGGTACAGAAAGTTGTAATTCTCTCCTTATATTTAATTGAAAATTAAATAAAGTTGCACACACACTTTCTTGATGATTCACCTATATCATACAAAGAGAAGCGATTAAACTTGAATGGCAGGTGCCCATTAATAAACGATTTTAACCAAGTAAAAGTATTGCAATCTGTGGAAAAATTTATTTTTTTACTTCCTGATCGATAACAAAATAGATATTTCTACAAAAGTCTATATTATAAACTTTATCCTAAAAAATAATTAATACTAGATTATAAAAATTTTTAGACCTATGATTAACAATTTACAAAAACGACATAGAATCATTACTAACAGATCCAAATTTATCGTTTTCTCAAAATTATCCCGTAAGTCGTGTAACTTTTCACAGCTTGTGACGAATCATGTACTAAAACTGTACAAACCAATAATTTGAAGCAGTTTCACGATTGAATACAAAAAAATAATTCTTAGTTGTGTGAATTTCAATTGGACATTAAAAATGAAAAAGACTGCTACCAAAAGGTACTACGAAATTTAACACTACCCCACCTCATGTACTGGGTACCAAAATGGTCTCGATAATTTCTGTGTTTCTGACGTATAATAAAAAATGCATGTTATTAATTACCGGTAACATAATGGTAACACCAAAAAAATTAGTTCGCCGTATAAATCCAACATCCTGAAACGAAGTAATAAATTAAGTTCGGTAAATAACGAAAAATTTTTATTCTAAGAGGTAATTATATTCTGAGAAGCAACATGATTCAGTTTTATCTGTAAGGGCACCCGTTAGCCCAATGACCACGCATCCCACAACTGAAACAATGTCCATAACCCCCATAATAACTTCATGGTAAACCCTCGTCGACCCTAGAACAAAAAAAAAAAACATTAATAAATAATAACAGCATGGAAAATAATTGTTTTTAACTCCTAAAAGGGACTTAACTAATATAGTGGGTGGCCCGTAAAGTATTTACCTTTTCGAATTGAAATAATTCCGCAATACAGTGGTAAAAAGTAAAAGGAAATTTAATAATGAAAATATACAACTAATGAACTATTATTTAAATAAAAAAGAGCGGTTTGAGGTCTTCATTGTCACAGACAGAGATATTAGTTGTCCTACGTACTACTGTCATGACACACCGTTGAATACGTGGTAGCTCTCTCTCTTGACTTGACTCGAGCATTTGATACTGTGCATAGTAAAGTTGTATCTGAGAAAGCGGATAAACTGGGACTGCGTGGCTTCATAAATGATTGGTTAACTTCCTACCTTGAGGATAGAAAAATGGTGATAAAAATTGCTGATGTCATCTCACATGAATATAGTATAAACATCGGAACACCTCAGGGCAGTGTCTTAGGACCTTTAATTTTTCTACTTTACATTAACGACATTGTAAACTTTATTAGTCATGGTAGAATTTTTATGTATGCCGATGATGTAATAATTGTTCTTTCTGACAAACATAATACAATTGTATGAAAAAAATTGAACCATCCATGAAAAATTTAGTGTGCAAAAAATAGAGTGAATAATAGCAAAACAGCACTTACAGAATTTAAAAATAGTCACAGACCATCTCAAAACTTCAACTTCACATTTAATGATATAATAATAGTCAGTTAAATCAATAAAATTCTTAGGCACTATCCTAGACACAAACTTGGTGTGGACCGAACACATAGATTATGTATGCAACAAACCCAACAAGAGCTTTTAGATAATTTATTCATTGAAGAGTTATCTAGAAATAGTCACTTTTATACATATGCTATGCTTTTGTCTACTCAGCAATATCCTATAATATCACAGTATGGAGACAGTCCTCAGTTTTACAACGCGTTTTTGTCTCTCAAAAAAGAATAAGATTAATGTTTAACCTCCCTATCACACATCCTGTCGTGATAATTTTAAAAAATATGCAATTCCTACTGTACCATCAGTTTACATACTAAAGTTATTATGGTACATTTACAATAATAAGCATAAATTCCCAGTAAATAGTGATCACCATAGTTATAATACTAGACATAAAAACAGTATCTACAATAATAAACATAAACATGCAATTTATGAAAAATCTCCCATTCTTGCTGGCTGTCAATTATTTAATAAATTACCAAACACAATAAAAAGAAGAAAAAACACTCAACTTTTTTCGTATGAGATAGCTGGAGAAAAACGTCACCCCTAAGTTATGTCCATTATTGTATGTTTGGCATATTATATTAGCTGCATACATATTATGTGGTGTACTGTACAGTATATTATACGATATATGACGTATTGTATAATATATATTATATCTGTTGTTTTTGATCGTTTCTTTCTATTTTTCTCGTTTGTTCATATTGAATCACCCCCCCCTTTGTATTATTTATCCTTCTTTTTAGGGAAAGACAAACAATACTTTTGGCCATTTATGTGATCGTCTATTTTTCTATAAATTAGGACTCAAATTACGTTGTGTGTGTAGTAACCTCAAATTATTATTTCCCCAATTTATGTTCTATCCCGTTTATGGTTTACCCAGGTTCTTTTATATAAAGTTTGATAATACTAGCTATTGGTTACTTTGTGAATTAAATTTAACACTTGATACTTATACCTTTAGAAAACTCTCATAGTTTCCTAGTAATTATTCCATCTTAGGAGGAATCTTTTATGCACTATTGTTTGTGAGACCAAGCCACTATTGCCTTGTTGAGAAAACCGTTTTTATTATTGATTTTATGGTTTCGCTGTTTATTTTAGAGCACGGAGTTTGTTAAGTCGAGTGAGGCTAATCTCACGCTGTATATGTTAGGTAACGTTTTGAAAATATGTAAGAAGAAAACAAATATATGTTTTATGCATTTATTGTTGCGAGAAATTCTCTGATATGTTGCATTATATAATAACAATTGTCGTGCAAACGCCTGATAATGAAAATACAAAGTTAGTGGAAAATAACCACTGTTTTATAGTCGAATATAATAATTAATGTGGCAAATAGCCTGAAAACTTGTTTAGGTCCTGAAGAGACACAAAGCAATGCTGTGATGTAATTACATCAATATCTGTGCCGGACTTGCCAATATAAAACATGTGCAAAACAACCAATGTTAAGTGACAGAAATGTCCGTCTAAATTTGACTGTCGGAGTCTGAAATCAGCGGAAATTCATATCTGCTGTATGGGAAATTTCCCTGCATGACTCGCGAACATGGCAACCTCGAGGTTTCTTAGAATCACACATGTAACCCAACTGTTTCGAAGTTTTGACTAGAAGAACATCACATAAATATGGCGAAGTGCTCTCTACCAATTGGCGCAGTTAAACAGTCAAGAAACAGGCAACCCCAATAAATATAGAGTAATACCTTAATCAATTGATTATACGTAATAACAAGTACAGCGAAGTTATGAACTGACGGCCGAAATCCTTGTAAATTAAAACAGCCGGCCTCCCCCGCGGTGCGGCCTGCACCGGTCATAGTGTGCATTGACACAAAATGACCACAACTAACAACGCCGAAGGGTGGTCGGAGACGGACTCAAAATATGGTGTCGATAATAGACAACTGACCTATTTTAAAGTACAGGTTATTGACCGAATAACCGATTGCACATATTTTATTTAGCAAACCCGACCCAGTGAATTGAAATCCCACAATCACAGCGAGTTAAGTGAAAATGAATAAAATAATTAAAACTGAAAAGTTACCCTAATTAACTTTCCTATCTACTAAAATGTTTTCTTGGTACCACAGTACGTAGTTTATTTACCTTTGTCAGAGAACCAAAACATAAAGTCGTATTTAATCTTATAAAACTCTAATTTTCAGAGATTCAACTAAACATATTATTTTACGATATTTAAACTTATGAAAGATTACTTTAATCATTGAGAATTTGGAATAAACTAATATACTGAAACCCTGTTAGATAGCCTAACCTTTACCTAGTGATTCGTCCCCATTATCTCCCCCCTATTTCCTCAATTCATCGCCCCGGGTTGTGCATACTGGAATAGTTGCACTTCATTGACTGAAAAATAAATGCACCGTGTCTTCCCTCGTTGTAAACTGTAAGGATAAATCCTCCAGCTAACTCAGAGAAATTAATCTTGAGCTGATAGAAACCATAAAGGCTAACTCGGAATTAATCCCGGGCTGGATGATCAACAAGCAATCACCTCGAGTCCTGCCGGGACCCGCGTTTTATGTAAATTGTGCCCCCTGCCGTCACGACCTTTAAAGTCGATTTTCCCTTGAAATGTTGATGCGTTTCTAACTGTTTTCCACACACAGAACTGCAGTCACGTATCGTAGTGCATTGGAATTTCTGTTTACATTAACATATTGATAACTGGCTAAAATTGTGCGTTTAAACGTTCACTTTTGCTCCTAAAATGAAATGTTATTTAACCCTGAGATTTCTAATATAATACGATTTATATTCTGGTTCTTTGTAATGAAATAATAATTAACGTTTAATGATCTTAATTTAGAAATAATAAAGTACTTAATTTTGGTAATAAATAGGTAAAATTTGAAATAGATGAAATGACCTAGGCACGGTACATTTCAATATACCCTAGTTTTTTAAGATATTAGATGATGTATTGTATAATATGTATTATATCTGTTACGTTTTTGTTTGTCTCTTTCTATTTTCTCGTTTGTTAATATACACTAGTTTTTTTAAAAAATCTACTAAGTATTTGTCAATTTCTATACATATATATACATAGTACATGTCTTAAAGAAAAAAAATCCATAATGCATACGTCTATGATATCGAAATTTTTGAGGTTTTACACAGCAAAGAATTTTATTTTATTTCTCCCTTGGTGGAAATATTTAAGAACTTTCGGTTCAACTAATTTACACACACACAGAACAAGTTTAATTATGTACAACGTTCAACACATTAGTTAATAAATTAATATTAAAAACGGATTTAGTATCCACCAATAATAAATAATAATAATAATAATAATTATTTCCTTTTGGCTTTTTACAAAGCATTGGCATTGTCAATATACAAGTGTAAAACACAAAACATATAGATATCAATATACCTTCCCAACCAAAGAATTACTTATGTAATAGTAATAGTACAAATATTTTATATATCGAAAACATATCGCATAAGGAAACCTTAGATGCACTCAAAAGCTTGAAACATAAAATGACAACTGGTCCAGATAAAATTCCCTCTTTTCTAATTAGAGACTGTGCATCAGTATTGCTTACACAAATAAAATTTTTATTTACATTAGTCATTGGAACGTCAAATTTTCCAGAAGTAAGTTCTCGAATTTCCCCGATTTATAAAAATGGTGACAAATATGATATAAAAAATTAGCAGCCAATTCCAATTATATCGTACTTAGCAAAGGCCTTGAGATTCTAATACATGTACTTTTATACAATCATGTCAGCAATGTAATTAGTAGGGCTGTCAAAAACGTTCGGTGGGACAGTGGTGTACGCGAAATTAACTAATACGAGAAACAATAAACTGTTACAATCTATAACAATGTATGTAAAACTTACCCTCTTAACTGGCTTGCTTATCACAAACTGGAGAAGATGTGTAGCCATTTTGCAGCATCAGGTATGTCTCTATGGTTGTCCCCATGAGTGATGTTTGCTTTGGTGAAAATATATTCTTATATTTTGAAAACGACCGTTCGACATCTACTGATGTAATACACGCATACGTAAAATAGTCGGTGAACGCACTTAACGGATCTGGGGCTGCACCATCACATATTTGTTTTAATTTGGTAAAACCTGTGACTTTATTTAACACACTTGCGAACTTTTCTTTAACGCGCTCATTTGTTGCGTCACCTATAGCGTGTAGTAGTAGATTTACTTCGTCCACTATTTGCAGTGACTCCGCTAACGACAACGCACTGTTTTCTAATTTTTTTATACTTTCATGTAATGGTTTATAGTTCTTCGCAATATTTTTTTAAAGCTGTTTCAACGGAAATATCTTCGAATTTTGTCTGGCTTTCCTTAATAGCTGCAGCCTCATCTGGATTGAATTGTAGATCACAGCTTTCATTTGTTGGAAATATTCAGCATAATAAAAAGCTGCCTGCAACCATGTTTCCTAACGTGTAAGAATCGGCTGTGGTGGTTCAGGAATAATAATAATAATATTTATTTCACCATGTACCGGGACACTTGCTATGAAATGCACGGAGACGTTTAGGAGATTTAAGAAACACTTTTTTTGTACTTGCTATTAATGCATCCACCTCTGGAAAATCTTTTTGAATAGTTTCTGCCACAAGATGTAAAGCATGAACTTTACACGTAACATGTATAAACATACAACATTGTTCTTGCAAAGAACGGCCTACCGAACGCATTATCACGGCGCCACGTCTCCAGCACCACCCTGGTAATTGTTTCGCTAGTATACTGACTTAGTCTTTTGCTAGCTAGTAACAGTGGAATTGTCGGTTTAAGAGGGTCCAGTACTCGTACTATAACATTTAAAATAGAATTTTTTTTATAATCTGTTGTCTCATTAACAGATAACCACAGCCGTGTATTTTTTAATTCACATTTCATCTTATTTACCATGTCTACGTGTACAGTTGGTAGATGGTTACATAACGTTGTGCGACTCGGTAACTTCACCTGGGCATTGTATTTATTCCAGAACTCTCGAAATGATTCTTTATCGAGTATGTGCAGCAGAACATAAGCAATCAGCATTAATAGTAAATCAACCATAAACTGTGTTGCTGAAGGCACGCCATTTTTTTTATTTTTATGGTGTACACTATTTACGTGAAGTCCACAATCACGCTTATCTCAGCACATCAAATCTTTCTCGCACCTTACAAAGTTATTTTAGCACCATCATGGAATAAATTCGGGAATTCACCTACGAAGTTATTCACTTTGTCAGCAAATGGCCGTTTTCTACCCCTGCGTACGTCTGCCATGCTTTATTATTAAATTAATATCAACAACACAGTACAACAAATAAAATAAAAACACAAAAACAATATGCAATACGCCCAAGTGACTTAATGTGTACACAACTCGAAAGCTAATAATAGACTGGACTGGAGAAAGAGTTTCGCCGTCAAGGTGAATGCCGGAGACAGTAAGTACATCTGTACTCTACGCCCATGATACACAGAAACGATTTGCAGCTTTAGTAATTAGTTCTCCATCAACATGGCTTCATGAAGAGTAAATCAACATGCACTAACCTTCTTTGTGTAACCCAATAAGTTGCTGAATTTAGATTGTCAAGGTCAAGTTGATATAATGTACACAGATCAATCCAAAGCATTTGATCGACTCAATCATAATATACCCATCGATAAATTTGAGCTTGCAGGTGTCTCTGATAAATTACTTACCTTCTTCAAGTCTTATCTTATTATTAGGTTTCAGTTCGTGCAATGTCAGAATTTATGCTCAAATAAGTTTGAAACTTTGTCAGGGGTGCCACAGGGTTCAACACTAGGGCCATTATTATTTAATATTCATATTAATGGTGTAACTTTAGTCTTGAATGTCGATTACTTGCTTTATGCAGATGACATGAAAATCTACTGTTCAATCGCTAGTATTGACGACTGTGAACATTTACAACGCAATCTTGAAATAGTACACAATTGTTGTAATTTAAATGGTCTTACTCTAACTTGTAAAAGAGAATCACTTATCTTTCCCTACAGGTTCGAGGGGACGTGTCTCCAGCGTCCCAGTTTGTTCAATGAATTTGGTGTTATATTTGACCCTAAACTTTCGTTCAATGACCACATTTATACAATCGTTGCTAAAATTAAAAAAAAAGTATTGGTTTTATAATTCGCAAATCTAGAGAATTTCCAAACAAGTAACGCATTTCTATTGCTATATTACTATTGCGTACGCTCACGACTTAAATGCTGCTTCATTATATGGTATCCCAAATATGAGACGCAAGTGATTATGTTTGAGAACATTCAAAGAAAATATCTTTAGTACGTGTCCTACAGAATAAGTGGAACTTATCCGTCGATAGGTTACCCACAAGACCTCTTGTTAGCTGAGTTTAAGTTGGATACCTTAAGTATACGTAGATTTTGTCATTCTATTATTATTTTATTTAAAATTGTTAATTCACTCATAGATTGTGTCAAAATTTTGCAAAAAGTGCAACTTAATGTCCCACGAGTCAACTCTAGGCAACAAAATACATTTGCATTGCCTACACCTCGAACTCGCCTCCTACAGAATTCTCCACTTTTCAAATGCGTAGTGTGACATTGCAAGATCGAATTGATATTTTTAATATTACTATTGCTAGAATAAAAACTAATAATAATAATAAAAGTATTTTATTGGTTTCACCAAAATGCCATCGTCCGAGGTCCCTCAGGCTGTTTCAACTGTATAAAATAATTTACATACCATTTCATTTCATTACAGTATAAATATCTGTAAAAAAAAAACTAATATAGATTTGTTTCATTGTATATTATTCAATGCAGCAATGTGTTCTCATTAGGTTAGCTCTGGAAATTTTCTTCTGCTAGGTAATTCTTGTTCTCTTGTTTTGCAAAGGGGTTGTATTATTTCTATGTTATTTATTTCCTTAGCAAATTTTGTGGTTATGGATTGTAATCTTTGGTTGATTGGTGTTATTTGCGTAATCTCATAGAGGTTGTTGGGAGGGTTATGGAGAGGATTTCCGAGGTGTCTGATTTTGGTAATGGATTGCAATGTTGATGTTTCTGCCATTTCTAGGCTTTTTATGACTGGTCTTCTTGTATTAAGGTATAGTGGGTGGCTATATTCTAATAATGGATGGCAGATTGTACTAAATATGGGCAGCAGTTTTTTTGTTGATTCCTTGGTTTTTATATGTTAGTCTGCGGAAGTGTCTGCTTCTTACAATGCACTACTTCTTAATTAGTTTGACATGTTTGTTAAAATTAAGCTTATTGTCTATTGTGACTCCAAGATATTTTACTGCCAGTTGACAGTATATTGTGCTATTGTCAAGAGTTATTGTTGGAGTGTTTGGGGATATATTCTGGTTAAACACGATGTATTGAGATTTTAGGGGTTGGTTTCATTCGCCATTTGTTGAACCACTTTAATGTTGTGTTCATCAGTTGCTGAAGTGCCTCTGCTGTCTTGTAGATGTTCTTGTTATGGTTTACGAGTGCGGTATCATCGGCATATTGGAGAATATACAAATTCAGGTTTAAATATTCTGGTTCTGAATTAAAGTTATATATATCATAACAATATATATTGTAGAGCAAGGGCGAGAGTGGAGAGCTTTGTGGAACACCTTGATGGATTGTAATGTTTTGTGATAAATGGTCATTAATTTTAACTTGAACAGTTCTTCCACATAAATAAAAACTATATTATTAAGTACTTTATTAATTATATGCTTATTTTGTATTTCCCTTGATATATGGGGTTAACATAAAGTAAGGGGTCTATTTTAAATTCTTATATAATTTTTTAGAAATTATGCTAGTAGCAGAAAGTAAATAGATTCTAGTTGCCTCAATAATTGGATTTTAGTGTATCTATGGAAAACAAAAGAATTGTCGTGACAGAAATTTTGAGAATTGTTCTCAAAATAAAACTCGTATGACGTAAATTGTAACAATTTCAATATGGATCTGCAAACAAGAATTGGTTTAGTGCACTGTTATTATGAAGGTGGTAAAAAATTACACTACTGGATTACGAAGATTTCGTACGAAAATGGGTTTGAGAGCAGGGCGGTGCAAAATGAAGGTGTATCGTAATTTGATTAGCAAATTTGAAAGAACAGGGTCTGTAAATGACCTTCCGAGGTCAGGAAGACCTAGGATTAGTGATGTCCAAGTTGCAGAAGTTCTTCAGGAAAATCAAAACGTAGCCAATACTAATCCACTAGCAATCAGTAGTGTGAATGCGATATCAAAATGATTACAAATGCCATACACCACGGTTTGGAAAATTTTACTGGAAAATCCTAAAAATGTATCCCTATAAACTGCAACTGCTGTTTGAATTAAAGGATGCAGATTTTGCTCTTAGGTACGATTTTTCATTACACGTATTGGCTCAGATGGAAATTGAACCCGAATGGTTATACCGTATTTTATGGACAGATGAGGCCCATTTCTCTCTTAATGGTGGAATTAATACTCAAAACTGTCGAATATGGTCAACAGAAAATCCACATGAAATTGTTCGTTCAGCAAGGCCTTCATGACAAAAAGTCACCGTTTGGTGCAGTTTCACAGCTAATTTCATCAATACTTTTTCGAGGAAATACAGAAAGGGGAGGCCGTATCTGTAACTGTTACTTGTGAACGATACCTGCAAATGTTAAGGGATTATGCAAAACAGTTGCAAAACGAGCACGAAGGAATTGAAAACATGATTCTTATGCAGGATGGAGCACCTCCGCACATTTACCGATCAGTTAAAGAATTGTTAACTGCGGTTTTCAAGATCGTGTTATAAGCAGACATTTTCCAAATTCATGGCCACCAAGATCGCCTGATATTAACCCAGCGGATTACTGGCTGTGGGGTTATTTAAAAAATTTGGTGTTTAGAACACGGCCAACAACGCTGGAAGAATTAAAGGACAGGGCAGTATGAGAGAGCAAATTCGTGCAATTCAACCAGAAATGTTGAATAGTGCTGTATACAATTTGGAGGAACGGTTGGTAATTTTACAACAACGAAATGGAGGTCATATCGAGCATTTGCAATAACTAGTGTTTGACATCAGAAATCCCATTATGTAAGCAACTAGATTCCATTTACTTTTTGTTATTAATTTGCTTTGTTAAGAATTAAGAATATATAATAAGTAGAAATATATCCCTTACTTTATAATCACCCGTTACATTCAGGATTACTGTTTGTGTAGTTTTTTATAATTATGCAAGTGTTTGCATATATTTTTGCTTTTATCTGTATATGTTTTATAAGAACTTTATATATCTTATGTTGTTATATTGAATAGTGTTATTGTTATATACATATTTTTGTTTGTTTTTTTCTAATTACTATGTATGTATATTATATTTATAGTTATTTTTCATGGTAAAATGTTTGTTATTCATTCTCCTACCCTGTAACTGGTTTGTACCGTTGGGTAGATGTAAATTAAAATAAAATGAAAATAGAATTCTGTGCTTTTTATGCTTTCTTAAATTTTATTTATGTTTGAAATATATGCTTGTCTTGTTCTGATCAATTCATGAGGATTTATAACTAAAGTTTAACTATAGAACGGTTTGTTTTACAGAAAAATTACAAGAGGACTTTTTACTCGTAAATTGACTGTAGATTTCGAAAACAACAAAAAAAAATTGATGTACTTTTTTTCCCTTAAAAAAAGAGAATCACACCCTCGTGGTTACGCCTCTGGTTGAAGTAGGAACATGAAAATGACAAATAAACATGTACTTATTGAGACACATTGTACTCACCAAATTTCAATAAAATATTTCATTTAGTTCAGGATATACAATTTTTTTTTTAAAATATGTAACTGAAACAGTTGAGTTTTCGACATGTTTATTAAGAAAACACATCATTTTCACATTTTCTATTGATTTTCAAATTACCGAGAGTACAATTTGGACCAGACTGTATATTCCTTTACTCAACAGTTAAGATTATTATTATTACTAAATATACAAACCTTTGGGCAGAAACTGCATTGTTCTCCATTTCCGCCTTCCACTGCATGGGTACGTTTATGGGAAGCAAGATTCTTACTAATCTTAAATTTCTTATCACACTGATCGCACTCGAAAGGGAAGGTCTCGCTGTGCATGGCAATGTGCGGCTTTAAACTAGAGCTATGTGAAAAACCTCTGTTACAAATATGACAAACGTACGGTTTCTCTTTGGAATGTGTTCTCATGTGGGCTCTCAGGGCACTTTTCACTGTGAAGCCCTTGCCACAATAGTCACAGTGTATGTCGTGGTCACCTAAAAAACATTGAATGTCATGGAACCCTAATTTTACTCAAGTTTTACATGTATGGCAATAATTACTTATACTGAAACAATGCTGTTTTGATCTTCTGATGGGTTAATATTAATATATTACCATATAGGTATCCTTTAATGAAATCCAGGGTTGATAAAAATCATGATTTGTAAAAAAAAAAAAATCAATAATCATGATTTAAAAAAAAATCAAAAAATTATGATTTTTTTTATTTTTATTTATTTTTTTATATAAACATCCTAATAATTGACATTAACAATGTATTTAGTACTTATATTAACAAAGATAGTTTTTGTTTAAACTTACAAATGGGATAAATTGTGTACCTTGTATCTATAATTGTAAAATAAGCTAGAGCATACATGAAAATTCCTGTCAGAACTTGAAAATTCGCCTGTCCTTATAATGCGCGGGGATGATGCGAATTGCCATTATTTGCTAATTTGCCGCGTAACAAGTGAGAAAGCGAGTCTGAGTGATTATATTTATAGTATTTAAATATTAAATAATTTTTTAACATGTCCTCTAATAGAAGTGGAAGGAAAAGAGAGTCCTATTTGGCAATATTTTATTGAAAAATCAAGCAAGCATGATGGAAAAAGTAGTAGTAGAGCTACATGTAAAAAGTGTAATGTAGAAATGCAAGGGCTTGTGGATCGACTGAAAGTCCACTGGAAAAAATGTGTTCGTAATGTAGAAAGTGTAGAAACAAATAACGAAAGTCCCTCTACTTCAGGAACAGTGTCCAATGTAAGTATAGTGTTATTTTATTTATAATTATAACTTCTTAGTAAGACAAAATATTAAGAGAACCTTTTTTTTTTAATTTACTTATTTAACGTCGGTCTATTTCTACGACCTGGAAAGGGTTGGAACCTTTGTTGCGAAGATAACACTGACGTAGTTTTCCACGAAACACCAAAACACTATACGCTGCACGCGACGCGGGTTTCCAACCAAGTTGGCATCATCTGGAGATGATTAAAACTGTTTTTAATCATCTCCAGATGATGCCAACTTAGTTGGCGAAAGAGTGCAGTGTATAGTATTTTTGGTGTTTCTTGGAAAACTACGTCAGTGTTAGAGTTAAAATGATCTAGTGCATTTTCTAGATTTCTAGTAACTTTCCCTGTACAAATGTGACTTTCATTCACTCCTAGTTTTAAGAACAAAGTATAGTATCTATGCCTGTCTGTGTGTAGCTGGATTTAAACAACATAACAATCTTGTTTTTTATTATAGATACAATTGAACACATTACAACAAGATGCAGAGGAAGATAGTGCCCCACAGCCGCTCTTATCTTCTACACCATTAAGTAAAAAAAGAAAAGTAGGCCTGACTCCAGTTCTGGATCTTTATCATCTTTTGTTGTACGTGCGACCAAATCTAATAAAGAAGAAATAGATAAACAAATTACTAGAGCTCTTTATGCAACAAACAGCAGTTTCATATGTATTGAACAACCTGAAGTAAAAAAGGCAATAACGCTTTTACGACCTGGATATGTACCACCATCTCGACATGATGCTCGATGAAGTGTATAATGAGGAAAAAAGTAAATGTTTTAAAGATTTATCAGGAAGTTCAGTTTATCTGTCATTGGATGGAAGGTCCAACATACACAATAAACCAATAATATGTGCAACTGTAACTATGGAAAATGGGTCTTCCTTTTTAAGTAGACACGATAGACACATCTGGAAATCCACATACATATGTATATTTAACAGAACTTGCAACAAACCTAATTAAAACTCTAAACACTGACTATACCTGTACAATAAGCAGTTTTGTGATAGATAATGCTGCCAATATGAATGCTATGAGAAACCAAATTAAAGAGTCAACAGAACTAAATGTTATTACTTACGGTTGTGCTCCACACATTTTAAACTTGTTATGTAAGGATTTGGAAATTAGTGAAATTAAGGAACACGTTACGTTCGTTTTGAAATACTTCCGAAACAATAATTTTGCCTCTGCCACATACGCAAAAGAAGGAGGAAAAAACTTACTTTACCTTCTAACGTAAGATGGAACTCACTTGCCGACTGCTTAAAGGGTTTCGTTAAATCATGGCCCACACTTCTTAAAATTAGCAAGGAACATAAATATGAAATTGACAGCATAGTAAGAGAGACAATATCAAACATTTATTTAAAAAGAACTGCTGAAGATTACTTATCACTACTAAAACCTATATCTGTTGCACTTGTTAGGCTTCAAAGAAACGATGCAATTTGATCAGACGTCATAGAACAATTTAAAATTTTTGAGTCGCATTTTGATGAAACTGAAATTAACTTAAGGCAAATGCAAACATTTAGATACCGATACGGTCAGTGTATCACCTTATATCATTTGCTAGCCTTCATTCTAGACCCTACGAAAACAAAGCATACATTAACAGAAAGCGAAAAGAATTGTGCTTTAGAAGCCGCTAATGAATTATATCCCGAAAGTGGTTTACTACCACTGATTATTAAATTTTTGGCAAAATCTGGGCCTTTTGCCGATATTATGTTTAACGAAGACATTCTTAAAAACACAAAACCCTTGGACTGGTGGAAATCCCAAAGAAATATTGATACTATTGACAAATTATTCCTGATTATCAAGCAACTGTTTTCTGCTGCAGCTAGTTCAGGCTCGGTTGAGAGAATATTTTCGACATTTGGTTTGATTCATTCTAAGATTCAAAATCTTTTAGGGACCGAAAATGCAGCTAAATTAGTTTTTTTGTACAAACTTTACAATAATTAACCTAATTTAAAATTTTTGTTTTGGAGTAAATCATGTTTTATTTTCTTTTAGAGTTGGTTCTGTTTAATTTGTTGTACTTTGTGTTTCTGCTTTTAAGTAGGCACCTAATTTATAATGTACATTTAAGTAGGTAACTTTTGTTTTATATGTGTAGCCTAACTGTTCTTTTCTTCTTTTTATTTGAATTTTTTTTTCAGTTTAATTTATATCTAGCTTTTAAATAAACTATACTTTTTATTTGAATTCTCTGAAGTTTGATATACTGGCTTTACACAACTTGATTTAAATCATGATTTAAATTTGAAAAATCAGTTGATTTAAATCAAATTGGTTTAAATCAATACGCAACCCTGACGAAATTGAAAGCTGGATTTTTTTTCTATAGTAGGTAGGTATATATAATTTTACATTATACAGGGTCTTTTAGAAATACACCGAAAAAAAAAACCCTAACAGGGCTCAATAAACCAACAACTTTCCCAAAATTAGTAAAAAGTCGATAGATTCTAAAACAATAATTGACCCACAACCTCAACAGTACAACCTTACGAAACGTATTTTTTTTTTTTTCCCCCCCCAAAGGGGGGGTTTCCCCCCGAATGGCCTTTCCCCAACCCCAAAAAAAGTACAACCTCGAGTACAACTACTACTAGTTGAGCACAAAACAAATGAACCCCATGACGATACACCTTGGATACCAAAAAGTTCATCAATTCCTGCTGACTCATTTATATTTTCTCTTTGTCATCGCCTTCACCATTGGTGCATTTCGTAGTACCCTCACAGGATTCATTTGTCTGATTTACGTGAATACTTAACGCTAAACTAACCTGTATGTGTCTTTTTATGATATAACAGATCTGTTGACCTCTTGTAAGCCTTCTCACACTTGGGACATTTGAATAGTCGTCCAGTATGGTCTATAACATGTAAATTCTTCTATTTCGACATACTTGTCCACAGTGGCGGCTCGTGATAATTTTATTTGGGGGCTCTAGTTTCTTAAAAAATATGAACAACATAATAAAGATTCACCCTCAGTCCCTCGGTAATTTCATCCATGTAGAACGGTTTTTGATGGCCAAAAAAAAGTATTATGTACATATACAAAAAAATTCACAATATAATAATCACTTAAAAATGTGAGGAAAAATGTTATTGCTTATACACAAAATCAAGTTTTCTGTCATTCTGGGAAATAAAATGTTCTATGACTTTTTGGTCAAAATTGCTGATGCTATAGATAAAGTTCTCATTCACTAACATCATTGCCAGGGCATTAAGGCATTCTTCATTCATAGTGTTTCTTAAAAATGTCTTTATTCTTTTAAGAGTTGAAAAACATCTTTCTGATTCAGTAGTTGACATGGGAGTTGTCACAATAATTTTTAGTAATCTGACTGTTTCGCTGAACATTTCATTTAAACCATTTTCAGACAGCCAAAAAAGCATGTTTAGGCCACCTATAATATGTTTAAAATCCATTCTTGAATAAATGACTTCCAATTCGGTCCTTAATTTGTCTTGTTGTAACATTGGATAAGATTCAACAACTGATTTGAAAATCGACGTCGGAAATTTCTTTGAATAATTACGAAAATTGTCTACATTCACCAAAGATGCAGCTTCTAAATGACCTCTGTATGACAATCTTTCTTTCATCTGAAAAATTATTGTATCACACACTTCCTTAGCAATTACGGAATTTCTATTTTCAGGATTAATTTTTCTCCGCTTATTCCCATTCTCAATATTAGTAATTTCTTTTTCTATCTCATCGGTTGAATTTCTAATAGATGATATAATTTTTTCAAACTCTTCAACTTTTTTTTTTAAGTTCAATACTGTCTGTATTTCTGGCTTGAAATTGATTAAATAATATGTCTACATGTGGGAAGATTTTGTGAAATAAATTAAGAAAAAATACAAAATTGGGATCTTCAAGAGTTCTTCGTAAATCGTAGGCCTCTTTGCAAGTAACAGACTTATCACATTTTTCCTCCAATTCCTCGAAACATTCGATTAACTTTTCTCTGTTCTGAAAAATGACATTTACTACACAGATGTCATAATTCCAATGTGTAGCAGCAACTCTAGGCAATTTTCGATTTACAATTTCCTCTACTACATCATATCTGTGAGTAGAATTTGAAAAAAAACTAGGAATTGCGGATAAATTTGAGAAAAAAATTTTCATTCTAGCATTCTGACAGGTTACTTTCTGCATAATTAAATTTAATTGATGCGCATAACAATGCACAAAATGAGCATGTTTATACTTTAATTTTATTTTTGATTGAGCACCACTCATAAGATTTGCACCGTCGTAAGTTTGAGCAATTAGTTTAGACGGCGAGTTTGAAATTAATTTATCTAACTCATGTTCTATGCACTGTGTTAAACTCTCAGCTGACTTATCGGTCACTCTTAGGAAACTCCAAAATCTCTCATAAATATTTCCATTGTGGCAATATCTTACTATCATAGCCATTTGACACTGGTTTGAAATATCAGTTGTCTCATCACTCTGAATTGCTAAAAATTCACTTTCATTAATTTGCTCTTTAATTTCTTGACGACATACTGCAAGCATACTTTCCAATATTTCATTTTGCACAGTTTTAGATGTATCTCTGAAAACCTTCGGCCTGTCTAAATGTTCATTCAAAATTACATCCAATTCTGACGAAAAATCGATTAATTTTAGCAAAATCCCATGGTTTTGGGAACCGTCTTTTTCATCGTGCCCTCTTAATGCTAGGTCCAATTTTCCACAAAACTTGATACAATTGATAATTTTCTTTAAAATATACCTATTTTTAGTCACCCGCTCATTGTGTTTTATAATATTTTGTCTATAAGCTGAATTTAACTGAACTGCAATATGTACCGAGCCTAACAAAGCCAAATCCGTACTACACTTTATATGATATGCAGAAATTTCGTGTTTTTTTGTTTTCTGATTTAAATGTTTTAAATCTTTAAATCCTGTTACTGACCAAATCTTGTCCATTCCGACAGAATCGGAATAAAATAGAACACATGGAAAACAAAACAGGGCATTTACCTTATCACATCCACAAATCCACCGACATTTTTTGTAAATTTCCTTAGAAAAATGCCTTGTGAAAGTACGTGTTCCTACCTTGTCTGGTTGGTTAAGAGTCAATTCTGGTGTTGGTCGTCCGAGATTCTTGATTTTTAATTTTTTTGATAACGGCAGAGTTTTAAAATTCACTTTCATAATATTATTTATACTATTCTCTAGTCCACATTCTTTGCACTGCACCTCAGTATTTCTGGGCTTCCTTCGCTTTACCACTTTATCACTAGTATTCGAATTTTCTTCTACAATTTGTTCATCCTTAATTTCAGAACTACTATTCAGAACAGTTGTTTCATCGATGTCGTCCTCTTGTTTTATTTCAGTTTTGATGTATTGTTCACCTTCTATTTTCACAGCACAGTTTACAGTCACAGTATTTTGCTTAGAGTTTTCGCCGTTTACTCCATCTCTGCAAGAAACAAACTCAGACCCCTCTTCCTTTACATCTTCTATTTTAAGAAACTCAGGTCTATCTTCCTGCAAATCTTCTAATTCATCTTCTATTTTCAACAACGTGCACTCCCCAAGCTCCATATTTATTTTTTTGAATTATATAAAAATGCTATTTTCTAAATAAAAGCAAGTCAACAGCTCCAATACATAAATATCAAGATATAAATAATAATAAATCATTGAAATTACAAATTTCTTCTAATCAAAAATTAACAAATGCATGTCACAGATTCACAGAACACAGAATATTTACATGCATGCAGAATCGCAGAACAGATAGCAGAAATGCAGGTAAACATTCTGCCCCGACGAAAATATTTTTATTAATAAAATATTGTATATTCTTAATTCCAAGTTTGTTTGTTTATTTACTTTAAACAGCCACTTCTTTTTGTAGTGCCTCTATAAATAATATAATAAAATAATTTAAACCTAATTTTCCACTGTTTTGGGGCGGGAGGATAGTTAATTGTACCGCGCTGTCAACCCATAAGGAGTCATCTAAAGCAGATATAGAATGTATATGTGTAAGTTAACGCGCCGTATGAGGGTTAAATTCCACCTAGTTTTACCGATATTCCTAACATACGGAGCATCGTACTGTGTATTTGTTTTTTTCTAGAGAAGTGGCTTTGTAAGAATACCATTTATTTATGGAAATAATATAAATAAAATAATAACCTAATTAGCATGTATATAATAGGAAATAAAATCTATTAAATAGAATGAAGGATACCGTTTTTAAGATCTGTTTTTAGGCTCACCAGTTGGCGCCACGGTGAGTAGGGTCGTTGTCAAAAGTTATTGTTAGGCGCCGAACAAGTTTATAGGGTTTTATTATTATTTTTTTCGTACACCAGTAAATAAATAAACTTGTTAATTATGCATCAGTGTTGTGCAGTTCCATTTTGTTCGGAAACAAAAGGTGGACATAAGCTTCCGAGAGACAAAACTCGCCTAAAACAGTGATTGATAAACAGGATAACTTTACTCCTTCGAAACATTCTTGTGTTTGTAAGGAACATTTTAATCCTCACGATTATGCGTTATCAAAGAAGTCTAATACAGAAAATCGTAAGTAATAATCATACACATTCGTTGTTTTCATCATGCTCATTCTTGATATAACCTAACTTTAATAACATGAGACACTTCTGATAGGTACAATAATTTCCCAACTGAGCAAGTAAATTACTACTTTCTCTTTCTGCCATCGTGTTAAATATTTTTCAGCTAATTTTTACAAAAATTACTAAAAACTCGCGTTAAAAGCCAGTAGGCTACTTTGGTAACGCATAATCGTCAGGACTAAAATGTTTCTTACAAACACGTGAATGTTTCGAGGAGTAAAGTTATCCCTGCGAATTACTACCAACCACTGTTTCAGGCGAGTTTTGTCTCTCGGAAGCATATGTCCGCCTTTTTGTTTTCGAACAAAATGGAACTGTACAAAAACGAGGCATAATTAACAAGTTATTTTATTTACTGGTGTACGAAATAATTATAATAAAACCCTATAAACTTGTTCCGCACCTAACAACAACTTTTGGCAGAACCTTACTCGCCAGTGACGCTAACTGGTGCGCCTAAAAACTGTATCCCTCATTGTTTACGTTTCCAGTTACTTTAAAATTATCATTCCCTCAGTAAAGTTTACAATTACAGGTCTTTTATGAACGCACTCCAGATTAGAAACAAAATGCGAAAAACAGGATCAAGTTCAAGATTTATAAACTACTTAGGGCCAATAGCAGAGACAACCCTCAACCCTGAGACGTGCAAGTACGTGCTAAAATTTAATCCGCAGTATTAAATTAAATTGGTCGATTGTATTGGAAGGTGAAAGTAGATGGCGCAAGAAGCAAAGGCCCGCGAAAGTTCAAAACCCCCCTTTTATTATTTTATTGATATTATTTATAAGCTTTATTTCTGTGGTAGTTGGTGATCGTTTGTGGACCAGAAGTAGTCGATTAGTTGTTTTTAAATACTTCTATTCGCTGGAAGTTAAAAACTAACCGAGTAACTATCTCTGATGATCCACAAACGATCACCAACTGCTGCAGAAACAAAGCTATTTTAAAGTTAGAATACAAAACCAGATGTCAATTAATTTTTATGTTAAACTAATCAAAAGGTTAATTGTAACCTTAATGAATCGCTTAACATAAGATTTAAAAGAAATACGTTTTTGTATTGGATAATTAACATTACACTCAAAACAAAAGTAGATATTTTATACAAAATTTATTAAAATCAGAAAATTACAAAAAAGCAAATTTAGGACAGTTTGTCAATATATTATTACATCAAGAAAGCATGATAGTTATTTATACAACAAGACCGGAAAGTGATTCTTTACTGGGTGAGCTGGCAATTTCCATTGCAAAAGCCCTAGCGAGCCCAGTAAAGTCACTTTCTGGGTGTGTTGTGTACAATGTTTTTTTCTGCAATGGTTCCTGCTAGTCTCAAAAAACTTTTCCAATTTTAATAAAATATAAAATTCAACTAACAGACATCAGACGCTTACTTTCAAAGAAGATTGGAATAATCATTTTTTAATTTTCATTGGATACTTTCTGTCAACAGAAAATGACATAAGGAATCAGTACAAATCCTTATGTCACTTTGCCGTGGCTTGACCTGTAAATATGTATTTTCCACTCAAAAAAATTGGTCACAGTTAAATTTCTAGAAGGTTGCAAGTTACATCATATTGAACGTTTTTTCCTTAATGTTCATTTCGTCAAATAGCAACAGACACAGTTTATCTTGCCCATTTGTTAAACTGTTGTTGATGTGTCTAAATAAGTGATCATTAACGCCAACATGGAATGGGACCTTTTCCAATAGTGAAATTAATGTTCTTTTTGAAGGCATCGCGACGACCTTTGACAATAGTTTGTAACACTTTGGGCTCCTTTTTAGAAGTGCCAAGGCTATAACCTTTTCTTCGATAGTCCATCTCCTACCCTTTTGATCGCGTTTGGCACAGCATAACTGGGAAATGAGGAAGTTGTATGTAGTATTTGACATCCCCTTATATATACTTCTGACTACTGATGAGTCATTTAAATTTGATAGAGATTTGATGTCATGAGCCCTCTGCTTGCATATGACTTTCAACTTTCGTATATGGTCCTCCTTCTGACAAATCATGTTCATAAGTATAACTTTTCTTGGAGTAGAGGTTGTCCTTGAAAGATCGCCAATGCCTCTAAACACTGGTCGTTTTCGACGGTGACATTCTGATCTGATGCTGGGAATCTCCTCCAAAAATTCACTAGCTGCCTTCACTATGCTAGGAAATTCCTCCGCCAACTCATAAGGTATATTCTTTGAAGTTGAGGCCTCGCTTGAGGCTAGATCTGAAGTAAAATGAGATAGATATTAGCGACCATGTTTATTGGTTTAAATCTATATTTCTTTATTTTGAATAAATTAAATAATAGTAAAAAGTCTGCGATAATTCTACCAAGCTAATTAGTAACAACTATGGATTGATTATCTAAGGACCCCTCACCACCAACATTTTGTAAAACACATATTACCTGCTTGCACATGGTATGCTGCCAACTGACGACATGGAAAAAGTGTGGGGACAGCATTGTGGTCAACCTATGATTACTTAGGTCGACATAACTCTCAACAGTAAAATGACGGGAGCATATCCTATAATTTTGAAGAGTTTCTTCAGTTTAATGTATACCCATATTCTCTTGCCAAATTTTTGATCTGTAAAACATAAAAAACTGTGCTGTTAGAAGTGTTGTTAATTTAGTGCAGGCCTTAATTTACCTTTCCAACCTTGAAGGAAAATAATAAAGTTTTGCCACATCGTCCTCCGAAGAACCACACATATAACACAATCTAATTCGTGACTCTGTGGCCATCTCAAACAAAAAATAACCTACAACCAATTTCAAAGTTTACTATGAGGAATGAAATAGGTAAAGCATACAGTTAGCACATTTTTTAATACTGTTTGTCCTTTCTGATTAATATATAGGTTAGATATAGCGGATAAAATTATTTATAATTTTATAACTTACCAGTTATATGAAATTGGTAGTCTTTAAGAAGAGAAATAGTCTTTAACACACAAATATCACAAAATACAATAATCAAAATCACGACAAAATAACAAACACTTCTTTCGTCAATTCAAGTTGACAGATAAATACCACAGAAAAAGCGCGGGATAAAACAGAAATGACAGCGGTGCAAGTGCTACCCTCTACTTTCACCTTCCATTTTATCGGACTAGGACAGCTGTATTTGACTATTCTTATATTAAATACAGATAGCGAATAAATTATAATATCGGACAAAATTTTCTATCCACTTGCACGTCTCGGGTTGTCTCTGCCAATAGTATCGACGTGGTTTAGCCAAGTTCAACTGAACTTCGTTCAAAATTCAATGTTACGATTGTTGTAGCAATCGTAATCTTGGATTTTAAATGAAGTTCAGTTGAACTCTGGCTAAACGACGTCGATGCAACCGGCTAATAAATCTTGGATCAAGTTCACTTGGGTCGATTGAAATCCATTCCTGGGTGTAAAAGAAACATCAGTGCCTCTGACACCGATCTCTGTGCTCCGACCATTGAGGGGGCGGCCCACCTCAATGGCTCCAACCTAGAAGAAAACAGAACTAAATTCTGTGGCGGAAATTAGTTAAAAATGAAATGGAAGCGGGACGGGTTTATTGATTTTGATTGGTAAAGTGTCGGTCATATAGCAATAGTGCATTTATTTAACGTTTAGTGGACCCAACGACAGCGGAACTCTAGATTTATAAAAAAAGGTTACCTAAGGCACAGTGTACCTAATATGGTACACTGTGTGTAAGGTAAGTTCGCGTAACTCACTCTTTTAATTCTTTCACGCCTAGAGCATTAATATAGTTCGTTTGGAGTGAGTAGTACAATATTTTTGTTGTTTGGATATTGCGGAATGGCGTGAAAAGAGCTCACGCGAAAAGTCCCATCTCGTTGGTTGGAATTTGAAGAGTGAACATGCGCATTAACGGTTGAAGTAACTTTGACCAAGGAAACTTAATGTTAGAAACGATTTCAGCTCGGGCAAACTAGCAACAACTTAGTACGCACATTCGGTGAAATTCCCCATAATCCAGTCACTCAAGCCAAAAAAGAGGGTCAACCTCGGAATGAGAGATAATAGGCTGTAAACTTGTATAAACCTTTATTTTGGCATTCTAAAAGTTGTCTCAAAAGTCTCATAAAATCTCATGTCCGCGTCTTAAGATATTCAAGGTCAAAGGTCACAAAAATCGGGTTTTTGCAAATATCTCGCTTCCTATGGTTTTAATGCCATTTGCGTTTATTATAAAAATTGTAGAGAATAAAATTCTCTACAACTTTTGTTCCAAACATTTTTTTACACACTCAACCGTTTTTGAGATAGATTAATAGATTAATAGAATAATATTTTTCATTTATCGAATATATATTTGTTTCATACTACTTACCTTTCCGTGTAATCAACTGCAAGAATGGTTGTGGTTCACGCTGCGGATGCAGGAAATCGGGGTTGCAATGTTCTTTAGCTTGTGGCCAGTGTAATGAGCAAGGGTGCCTCAATTCTTCACCGTATCAAAGCGATCTCGATGAAGATAGTACATTTAACCCCGAAATTCTCGAAGATCTAGAGACAAATATCATTGACGAACGAAAATGATGATATTGAATTGGAAATTTTCGAGCGACCGGAAGACGATGATGAAGAAGAAGAAGAAGAAAATTAAGACTCAAGTCCTTCTAATTATAAAAGTTTTTGAAAAACTTCCCCACATTTGAACTTCAACTGTAATAAATATATGAAAAAGTATTTCTAAATAAAGATATAATTAAAATGTATTTTAGATATATGAAAGAAATTTGCTTATAATGTTTCAAAAATATTTTATTATAAACTCTACACGTGTTTCGGCTTTTTAGGCCTTTGTCAAGAGTACAGGGAATACTGAACAGTAAAATTTGTGTTCATTGCTTATATGCTTATATTGCTTATATATAACCACCAATTGGTACATTCGAAAAAACAACCTAGGACTCCATTTAAAGTTAATACATGTTGAATTACTTTTTAAAGAAAACTTTTTCATCTTTCAACATTTGGACCGTCAAATTAGAGAAGAGATTCAGGATATAGTTCACTCACAATAATATCCCTGTAAATAGTTCTTGTATTTCCACTTTTAAATTTTATCCTAGATGTTAACCTTACTGAAATTGAATTTAATTGTAATGAAATTAATTTATTAGAGAAAGGCTTAAAATATTCGCCTAATGTGTATAATAAACAAGAAGTAGAATTACTTGCAGTAAATAGAGAATTGGCCTTAAACTCTTTAAGTAATATTCAGATTGAGGACAAGCTTAGCATTGTAAATTTATTCAATAACATAGAATCATGTAAAAATAATAAAACAGAAATAGCAAGTGTAAAAAGTATAAAAAAGAAAATTCAAGATAACAATTTAATTCTTTGCAAAGCTGACAAAGGTAACACAGTAACAATTTTAACGGAGAATGAGTATAACACAAAAATATTTTCAATTTTAAACACAAATGAAATAATAAAATTAAATCATGACACAACTAATAAGTATCAAGCAAACACGTTAGAAACCATAAAACAATGTGCATCAATTATACCACCAGATCAAATATATAAATTCAAAATAATGAATCCTTCACCGCCATTATTTTATGGACTTCCTAAAATTCATAAAGAAAATATACCCATTAGACCAGTCGTATCCTACGTAAACGCCCCATCATTTAAACTTTGCAAAGAATTAAATATCTTATTGCCTTCCCTCACAAGCCTCGAATCTAAGTATTCTATTAAAAATTCTTTTTAATTTATAGAAAAAGTAAAAAATCTCACAGTTCCTAGTAACGCAAAATTAGTTTCGTTTGACGTAAAAAGTCTTTTTTACGTCAATCCCGTTCAGACATTATTTAAAATAATAGACAAACTTATAAATAACTCCAATATTGACAGTGAGATCAAAACCCAACTAAATTTATTGATTAAAAATTGTATTAACCAAAATTATTTTAAATTTAACGGGGGAAATTTATAAATTATTAGACGGATTACCAATGGGTTCACCCATATCTCCTTTACTAGCTGAAATTTTTGTCCGATTTTGAAAATGTACTCTTTAATACAAAAAACGTTTTAGTTGAAAATATATTTTTCTGGACCCGTTACGTAGATGATGTGTTTTGCATTTGGAAAGGTACGGAAAGGCAGTTAAATAAATTCTTAGGTCTTCTAAATTCACTTAATCAGAAAATTCAATTCACATTAGAAATGGAAAATGACGAGGGTTTAAACTTTTTAGACATTAATATAAAAAATATCAATAATAGCTTAGAGTTTGACATTTATCGTAAACCTACTTGCACAGATACAATAATTCATAGTAAATCTAAACAATCATTGCAAATAAAAATGGCACCATTCCACAGCTACATACACCGTCTATTAACATTTTCATTAAGCGAAGAGAATTTTAAAAAAGAAGTTAACGTAATCAAAGAAATTGCGAGAAACAATGGCTATAAAGAAAACCTAATTGATAAACTAATAAAAAACAAACAAAAGAAAAATTTACATAAAGAGTTTTATGCCGCTTCTTCTCAGGAATGCAATAAGAGATATGTGTATTAATTATAGGCCTAAGATCAGCAATAGAGTTAGTAATAAACTGAATAAACTGGGGTGTAGAACAATTTCAGTAAATAAAAATAATTTAGGTAAAATGTTAATTAATAATAAAGACAAAACTGAAAAGCTACAAAAAACAGGAGTATATGAGTTAAAATGTAGTGACTGTGATGCTATATACATTGGACAAACTGGACGAAATGTAAAAAAGCGATTCGAGGAACACAGGAAATCTATTGTAAACAATGTATATAGTACGGGCATGTCAACACTGTATAGAAAACAGTCATTTTATAGATTTAAATAATGTCAAATTACTCCATTCGGAAAAGAAAGGAAAGAGACTTGATCTATTAGAACAATTAGAAATAAGTAAGGCTGTTAAGAATAAGAAAAATGTAACGAATGAACAACAAATTTTTACCGGCCACCATATTTTAAATAAAATAATTTAGATTTTAAAAAAATAAAGTAATATTCAGCTTTTAAAAACATACTTTACAATAGTTTTATAGTAGGTACCAGATGTGGTTATATATAAGCAATGAACACAAATTTTACTGTTCAGTATTCCCTGTACTCTTGACAAAGGCCTAAAAAGCCGAAACACGTGTAGAGTTTATAATAAAATATTTTTGAAACATTAAAAAGCAAATTTCTTTCATATATCTAAAATATTTAATGATGTTTCACAAGGAGCCAACCGCAGAATCAGTTCAGTGTATTAAAAATGTATTTACTCTATTCTTTTTCTACTTAAAATATAATTAACATATATATTAGAATATAATTAAAATATACCTACTTAAAGTATTCCAGTCAACAATTTTTTGATTACACGGAAAGGTAAGTAATATGAAACAAATACATATTCGATAAATGAAAAATATTATTAAATATAATGTGTTAATTAATAAACAATGCAAATTATTCATAATTATATATTTTTTAATGATTTATAGACTTTATACGGCGTATTATTTACCGGGACTTACGGTCGACCTTGCATTATGCTGTGAATAGTTAAGCGCCGCTCTCCGCCCTCTATCTCAAAAACGGTTGAGTATATAAAAAAATGTTTGGAACAAAAAGTTGTAGAGAATTTTATTCTCTACAGTTTTTATAATAAACGCAAATGGCATTAAAACCATAGGAAGCGAGATATTTGCAAAAACCCGATTTTTGTGACCTTTGACCTTGAATATCTTAAGACGCGGACACGAGATTTTATGAAACTTTTGAGACAATTTTTAGAACGCCAAAATACAGGTTTATACAAGTTTACAGCTTATTATCTCTCATTCCGAGGTGAAACCTCTAATGTGACTGGACTACCAGTCAATACAACCTCTCTCTAGCTCGTCGCTTGGCTTAGTGCCTTACCGCACCACAAGAACTCCCTAAAAACTTTGTACCAGCCCACACCAGTTACCACGTGTCTCGTTACAGTATTCAGTAGCGTCACTATACGGGGTAATACAAGAGTTTTGTTGGAAATTATTTTAAGCGGATCTGGAATTTAAAGTATAACACCAATCGTCCCATTTAATTTACGGCGAATGTGCTACATATACTAATTTAAAAAATGGACCGTTACAACTTTAAATGCTCACAGCGTAAAAACACTGTAAAATTATAAAAAGAGAAACCCATATGCTAATGCAGGTGTTGATATTTACTAAGTTATTAGTTATTATAATCATATCGGGGTTTTCATGGTGAATTGACCATATACCAAATAGTGCAATATTGGTGTTTAAAGATGTTTGTATATCCATAAAAAAGTATAGAATTTTTTTTAACATAGTGTCTTAAAAAATAAAGGTCACCAATTTATGTGGAGTTCCACATAATTAAAACCAAATTAGTTATAAATTCTTATAATCATCAACTAAAAGGTTAAAAGTTATAATTAAAATAATAATATGGTTACATATAATGAATTTTGATAACATGTATCTACAATATTTTTTTCATTATTATTATATTCTTCATTTTTTGTTCACCCGTTACCGATCTAGGAGCCCTATCTATTAATGCACGAAAATGCACATGTAGCTGTTTTTTCAGAATGAGTATGCCACATCCTAACAACCTAACCTATCCTAACCAGTACCTTTGTTATAAAAAAATAAATATTTGAAAAATATTTTGTACTTTTTTTATGGGTATTAAAATCTTTAAACACCGATATTGCAAAGTTTCGGATATGGTCAATGTGCACTTTTTCCATGGGCTGCCAGAGGAATTGAGTATACTATAGGCGACTTGATTTGTGCTATGCTATCAAACAGAACCATAACAATGTCCCTACAGGGAGAAACAGTTAGGTTTAGAGCCACGAGAGGATGCCCGCAAGGTGAGGTTCTCTCCCCTTTTGTGATCACTTCTTGTGGACGACCTACTAGCTATTCTCACACTGTGGGAGGTTGAGGTTTTAGCATATGCAGATGATCTAGTCATACTAGTCAGAGGAAACTCTGAAGGAGTAATATCAAATACCCTTCAAGAGACACTGGATGCAGTAACTGGTGCGACAGGGAACAGATGTCTGTAAACCCCTGAAAAACCAGTAATAGTACCATTCACCTGGAAAAGGAAGCTGGAGGACTTAAGACCTCCCACCTTAATGGGTGAAACTATTCCATTTGCGGAGGAGGTGGAAAAGGTAATCCACAAAGCAAAGCTGTCCTTATGGACATGCCGTCGTATTTGTGGCAAATCCTGGGGCATGGGTCCCCAACAAATTTACTGGATCTATATCACGGTCATCAGACCAATGATAACATATGGATCCATTGTTTAGTGGCCGAAGGATCACAACTGACGGCCAAATCCAAACTCTCTGGACTGCAGAGATTAGCATGCATGACCGTAACGGGAGCAATTAGCACCACACCGTCAGCTGCAATGGAAATTCTCCTGGATTTACCCCCTCTTCATATATATCTGGAGAGAGAGGCCAGGTGGCCAACCTACAGACTGCAACAAGCGGCCATTAATATGCCGCAGACTAGTATCATGGAGCGGAACAGGTTGTTGGATGACATAGAGAATCACAGCATCCTGGGAATGCCCTCGGATACTATGCCTACCATGACTAACTACGAGCTGACCTTCAACATCCTTTCTCCAGAAAGAGATGAGTGGGATCGGAATAAAGCCGACCTACTGAAGACAGACAGTTGCTGGTTTACAGACGGCTCCAAAACTCCCAAGGGAACAGGAGCCGGAGTACATAGCTACAGACCAAGGGTGATGATATTCTCAAGCCTGGGTACTCATGCAACTGTTTTTCAGGCTGAGGTTCATACCATTGAACTGTGTGTACAAAGGCTGGAATATATGCATCTTACACGCAGATCGAAAAAATTTCTCAGATAGCTAAGCAGCTATAAAAGCTCTTGGCTCCTACCGGTGTAACTCCAAAACGATATGGAATTGTCAGAAAGCTCTAAATCATTTGAGCAAAAATAACAAAGTGACTGGTCTGGATACCCTGCCACTTTGGTATGGAAGGTAACGAAATAGCGGACTCCTTAGCCAGAGAAGGAGTGGGATCACGATTCATCGGACCAGAACCAATACTTGGCATATCCTCAAGTACTGCCAAGATGGCTATCTCAACCTGGGCTGAAAGGCAAACTCTCCAGTATTGGCAAGAGTTACCAGGATTAGTTCATTCGAAGGGGTTTATAAAATACCCTTTGAAATCAAGAGCTAAGAAACTTTTCGAGTTAAACAGGGTAAACCTGAATACTCTAACAGGCCTATATGCCGGGCACTGTCGACTAAACTATCATCTGCATAAACTCGGCCTAGCGGAAAACGCCGAGTGCCGTCTATGCCTGGAGGATGATGAGAAGGCAGACCACATCTTATGCACCTGTCCCGCTGTGGAGAGGATCCGATTCTCAATATTTGGCAAAGGGCAACTGCTGCCAGAGGATCTGGACACATTCTCACCCAATAAAGTTATCAGTTTCATTAAGAGACTGAACTTATTGGGTGAAATATAATTAGGCATGAGCTACAATAGGCCTGCTGATGGCCGCAGTGGAGGGTCTACTGAGACCCACTCACAACAAACCTAACCTAACCTAACTTTTTCCATGAAACCCTTGATATGGGTCTCTGCTTAAGAAAACATATTTTTATTTACTTATTTTGCTCACGGTTTACTTATGTCGATAGCTTAATGTTTTCCAATATGCGTATTTCTCCAAGATTAAACCTTCGGCACATTGTTTGCAATCCAGTCAGTTATTTTCATATCGTTTTCATTCTTAGTATGCGCAAAAAAATGTTAAAATCACTTGTAAACAGATATTTCAAATCAATATGGCTGTAATATGTGTTACACAATCTAACCACCGTCAGAGTGACCAATAAGAATGCGCATACAAGAAAGCATCACTATTTAAATTTAAATTTATTTTCTCTGACAAAATCAAGTACAAGCTAGTGGAATCGCTTCTTTATCCACATATCGACTACTGCATAACAGTATATTACAGTTATTTAACTGCAGAATTTAAAAATAAAATGCAACTAGCTCAGAATTCATGTGTTCGTTTTGCATATGGTATTAGTAAATTTGATCATATAACACCTACTTATAATGTAAATTCAATCCTAAAAATCGAGTTCAGGTGGCTACTATTTTTTGGTGTTTTTATTCAAAATTTATGCAAGCAAAAAACCTGAATATTTGTATAACTATGTAATACCCAGACAAGAACGGCACAATTTAAATCTGCGAAATATAGTAAGATTCGCCATACCTAGGCACAATAGCAAGAAAATTGAGTGTTGCTTTGCATATTTAGTTGTTAATTTGTTCAATCAAAGTGAATTTTATAATATGATGCAAAATAGATCAATAAGTAGTTTCAGAAGGACTTACAAAGAAAATATACTGCAAAAAAGCATGCAGCATTAGTTGTATATTGTATGTATATTTTTCTGTTTTTTTTTCACTTCATTTTTGTTTGTTATGTGTTACAGAGTGATGTAAACGTTAGTGCTAAGTAGTTTTTTGTAACGGAGTATATGGTGGCATGGAAGAACGTATATACGAATGTCACCTTTTTGTGTTTGTATAATGTTTTTGTACGTATATATAATTCACAATAAATATTTTTCTATTTCTATTTTGTAAATATTATTGTAAACAAACATATAGCTTTGCTGCTACGTATTCACGTTCTTCTTGGCTTCGTGTTGCTCTAGTTTCCGGTATAGGCATTATTCTTCCATACATTAAACTCAATGTACCAAATACCTAAATAAAAGGTACAGATAGTTGTAATTCTCTCTCTACATTTAATCGAAAATTAAATTTCTTGATTTATATCATACAAAGAGAAGCGATTAAACTTAAATGGCGGGTGCTCACTAATAAGCGATTTTTACCAAATAAAAAGTATTGCAATCTGTGGAAAAATATATTTTTTTTACTTCCTGATCGATAACAAAATAGATTTCTACATAAACTTTATCCTAAAAATAATTAATACTAGATAAAAAAACATTTTTTAGACCTATGATTAACAATTTACAAAAACTACATAGAACCATTACTAACAGATCCAAATTGTTCATTTTCTCAAAATTATCCCGTAAGTCGTGTAACTTTTCACAGCTTGTGACGAATTATGTACCAAAACTGTACAAACCAATAATTTAAAGCAGTTTCGCGATTGATAATAAAAAATAATTCTGTTAATGCGTGAATTTCAATCGAACGTTAAAAATGAAAAAGAACGCCACCTAGTGGGTTTTATAAAATTGTGGTGGAGATTCTCCATCTTAGACAAAGCAGTAGAGATGAAAATGTAAGTTATTGCAGGCATGTTACGGGAAATTTTATCTGGAAAATTTAAATATCATGCCAATATTGAGGTTAGGTTTTGGAATGTTGATTGGCCGAATCATTAAGATCTGCATTTAATCACGAATTTCATAAAGTTTTACGGAATATATGGTTTTATTGGTATATTTGATAGACTTATTATTTTGTAATAATCCAAAATTTAAAATAACAAAATAAAAAATTCCACCAAACGGTACTACGAAATTTAACTCTACCCCACCTCATGTATTTGGTACCAAAATGATCTCGATAATTTCTGTGTTTCTGACGTATAATAAAAAATGAATGTTATTAATTACCCGTAACATCAGGGTAACACCAAAGAATTAGTTGTCCGTATATATCCAACATCCCGAAACGAAGTAATAAATTAAGTTCGGTAAATAACGAAAATTTTTATTCTAAGAGGTAATTATATTCTGAGAAGTAACATGATTCAGTTTTATCTGTAAGGGCACCCGTTAGACCAATGACCACGTCTCCCACAACTGAAACAATGTCCATAACCCCCATAATAAGTTCCCGGTACACCCTCGTCGTACCCTAAAAAAAAAAAACTTAATAAATATTAAAAGCATGGAAAATAATTGTTTTTAACTCATAAGAGACTTAACTGATATAGTGGGTGGCCCGTAAAGTATTTCCCTTTTCGAATTAAAATAATTCGGCAATGGATGCAATTATTGGATTATTGGATCTTTTGTGAAATGAATTACGCCAATAATGACACAGTGGTAAAAAGTAAAGGGAAATTTGGTAACGAAAATATACAACTAATGAACCATTTTTTAAATAATGAAGCGTGGTCTGTCAGACACAGACAGATCGGAAGATAAATTTGAATTGTTTCATAATACTTTCATATACTATTACAATTAGTGTTGTGAGATAGTGAAATTTCAAATGAAATTTGAAATTGAAATTTGAAATTTTTGAAAGTTTCAAAGCCCATCGCTAAAATTTCGAAATTTATGAAATTTTCGAAATTTAAGAAATATATCAAATTTATGACATTTTTGGAAAGTATTGAAACTTTTAGTGGAAAAATTTCATATATTTCAGAAAATTTCATGTTTACAAGTTACATGTCTGTCATCATTAAAAATTTCCCACTAAAATTTTGAGTTACCAATTTTCTAACAAACATCACAGGCTGTTTTTTTGGTTGAAAAATATATAGTTCTAGCTGCTGATATAATTTGAAAATGAAGACAAAATCTGATATTTGGAAACATTACAAAAGTACACAGAAACATGTTACTTGCAAAAACTGTTTAACAAAGTTTTTCTGCAATGCCACTCGAATGAAAACATATAAAGAAATGCAAGAAATGTCCTGCACAAATACAAGAAAATTATAATAATGACACTGACATTACAAATTGTAGTAGCACTAGTGGCTTAACTAAAAACAGTAAATTTAACCTTCAAACAAATACCTCTATTTCCAAATCGACAAAAGACCAGAAAATTAATTCATTTTTTGATGATATGTCAACAGAAAGCCAGGTAAACTTTTGTTGAGGTAATTTATAGAAATATAAATGAAAAAAAAATCCCTTTTTTAGGAAAAAAATACACAGCTTTTAGTCCGTGCAATTTATACAAGTGGAACTTCATTGAGAATAGTCGAAAATGAAGAATGGAAATCGTTTTTTAAATCTTTAAGGCCTACATTTCATTTACCATCACGGTATGATTTATCAAACACACTACTGAATGAGGAGTATAATAGAATAAAATCAGAAGTTGAACTAAAAATAAGAGGCCAATCACTTATCAATACAATGTGATGGCTGGTCTAATATTAGAAATGAAGGTATAATAAACTTCATGATTACCTCTCCGTCACCTTTGTTCATAAAATCTGTTGAAACTAAAACAGAAAAGCACACATCAGAATATATAGCAAGCATCTTAGAAGAGATTCTTCTAGAATATGATGTTAACAAGTTTTTGGTTTTAATAATTGACAATGCCCCAAACATGCGGAAAGCTACAAGGATGCTGGAAACTAAATATCCTCATCTTGTTTCCATTGGTTGTTTTTCACATACGCTTCACTTACTTTGTCAGGATATTTTAAAATCCACTTCAGTGGCAAACATTCTAATTCACACAAAACACATAATAAAGAACATTAATGGAAGTCAAGTGTTAGATTGCTGAGAGAATTTTGTCGATGCCATCTACATCCGCATCGGTAGAAAGATCTTTCAGCAGTCAGAGCTTCATACATACTAACAGAAGAAACAGACTAACAACTGAAAGGTCTGTGAAGCTCAATTATATTAGATATAACACGATGTTGTTACAGATATTCCAGACAGATAAAGAAAAAATTAGGTGTGAAACTGCTAATACATCAAAAGATACAAATCAGACAGTAGGCGTAACAGAGGAAATAAAGACGAATAGACTACACTCGATAGAAAAGATTATGAGAAAAAACACACTTCAGATTCTGAAACTACTGAGGAATCATGGCATAGCAGTTTATTGGAAGACTCAGATAATGACATTGATCTTGCAAAATCTCCTAGCCTTGACGAAGAGTATGAAGCAAACAATAATAAGACTGCCTCTTTGCTGCCCTCGTCGCTGCCTATTAACTTGGTTAACACTGTCAACAGTGATTTTTCTTATAACATTGATCCGAACTTTGACAATATTGATAACACAATCTTTGAAGTTATTGAGTTTCCTGATTCTTCCAATTCTGATGTCATAAGTAGATTTAAACCATCTTATAATGACGAGATCACCTATGATTCGAACAAGGAGAATGCAGAAATAAACATAGTGAGCAGACAGATGCGGAAACGAATCTCGAAAAGAAATTAAAAAGTTAAACACTAAAAGAGCAGCTACACTAACAGATCTGGGACATAGATTAGAGGATGGTTTTAAGAGAATAAAAGTTGATAATATCATAAAAGGCTTGAAGTTTGAAAATGGGAAATGGGAACAATTATTTTCATATACGTCAAAGTGAGATCAGCCAGAGCAGAAATAGAGTAATGAGTTACCTATCTGTTATCACACTATTGTTATTTTTTGTATCATGAGAAGTTTTATTTATTTTGTGTTTTAGACTGAGATTTTTTTTTACAAATAAAAATGTTTTTTATTCATCTTTTTACCTTTATTTTCAAAAATTACTAAAAACTAGAGTGGAAAGTGTTAGCAGAGACGTATATCAGACTATACATCTCTGGTATTAGTTACCAAAACATAACATAATCATTACACTTATAAATTCATATAAAGCCCATTCACTTTCTGTAGTTCTAACTAAAGGTAGATTTTCGTATTGTTAAGTTGGACAAAAAATTCCCTTTTAATTACAAACTGCTCTGTGTCAGTCCTATTTTTTTTTGTCGTGCCGTTAATGACATTACTTAACCCTAAAAAATTATTGCCAATTTAACAATGCAAAAATCTACCTTTAGTTAGGACTGCAGAAAGTAAATGGACTTTAGGTATGAGTAATTGAAAATTTTCTGAAAATTTATGAAATTATTGAAATATTTCAAAAATTCATTGCAATATTTCAAAAAATATCTGAAATTTAAGGAAATATTTCAGAAAATTTATAAATTTCATATACTTCAAAAAATTTCACAAATTTCCATTTTTTTTGCAAAATTTGAAATATTTCAAAGAAATATTTCATTTTTATAAATTTCATGATATTTAACAACACTAATTACAATATATATTTCCCATTGATGCTAAATCAAAAGAAATGTTATATATCGAAAAATTGGGTGACTCCTGAAATTATAGTTGCAAAAGACAAACTATTATTTCTTCACAGTTACTAGAGGCAAAACCCTGCCATACAAAATAAAATAATTTATTTAGAGTTTAAAATGTAACATAATTACTTATTAACAACCGCTAAGTAATCATATTACCAAAATCGCCTAAATGAAACAGATAATTAAAGCTACAAATCGTACAGTACAGATGTACTTACTGTCGCCGGCATTCACCTTAACCGCGAAACTCTTTCTCCAGTCCAGTCTATTATTATTAACTTTTGAGTTGTGTACACGTTGTCACTTGGGCGTATTGCATATTGTTTTTGTGTTTTTATTTCATTTGTTGTACTGCATTGTTGATATTAATTTGATAATAAAGCATGGCAGACGCACGCAGGGGTAGAAAACGATCATTTGCTGACAAAGTGAATAAATTCATAGGTGAATTCCCGGATTTATTCTATGATGGTGCTAAAATAATTTGTAAAGTGTGCGAGAAAGATTTGATGTGCTGGGATAAGCGTGATTGTGCACTTCACGTAAATAGTGTACACCATAAAAATAAAAAAAAATGGCATGCCTTTGACAACACAGTTTATGTTTGATTTACTATTAATGCTGATTGCCTGTGATGTTCGGCTGCACATACTCGATAGACAACCATTTCGAGAGTTCTGGAATAAATACAATGCCCAGGTGAAGTTACCAAGTCGCACAACGTTATGTAACTATCTACCAACTGTACACGTAGACATGGTAAATAAGATGAAATGTGAATTAAAAAATACACGGCTGTGGTTATCTGTTGATGAGACAACAGATTGTAAAAAAAATTCTATTTTAAATGTTATAGTACGAGTACTGGACCCTCTTAAACCGACGGTTCCATTGTTACTAGCTAGCAAAAGACTAAATTACCAGGGTGGTGCTGGAGACGTTAGAAAAATTTGAACTGTCAAAAAGTCAAGTGTTGATGTTTGTGACTGATGGCGCCGTGACAATGCGTGTTCGGTAGGCCGTTCTTTGCAAGAACAAGGTTGTACGTTTATACATGTTACGTGTAAAGTGCATGCTTACATCTTGTGGCAGAATCTATTTAAAAAGGTTTTCCAGAGGTGGATGCATTAACAGCAAGTACAAAAAAAAGTGTTTCTTAAATCTCCTAAACGTCTCCGTGCATTTCATAGCAAGTGTCCCGGTATTCCTGAACCACCACAGCCGATTCTTACACGTTGGGGAACATGGTTGCAGGCAGCTTTTTATTATGCCGAATATTTCCAACAAATAAAAGCTGTGATACTACAATTCAATCCAGATGAGGCTGCAGCTATTAAGGAAATCCAGACAAAATTCGAAGATATTTCCGTTGAAACAGCTTTAAAAAATATTGCGAAGAACTATAAACCATTACATAAAAGCAAAAAAAATTAGAAAACAGTGCGCTGTCGTTAGCGGAGTCACTACAAATAGTGGACGAAGTAAATCTACTGCTACACGTTATAGGTGACGCAACAAATGAGTGTGTTAAAGAAAAGTCCGCAAGTATGTTAAATAAAGACTCGGTTTTACCAAATTAAGACAAATATGTGATGGTGCAGCCCCAGATCCGTTAAGTGCGTTCAAAGACTATTTCACGTATGCGTGTATTACATCAGTAGATGTCGAACGGTCGTTTTCAAAATATAAGAATATATTTTCACCAAAGCGAATATCACTAATGGAGACAACCATACAAACATACCTGATGCTGCAAAATGGCTACACATCTTCTCCAGTTTGTGATAAGCAAGCTAGTTCATCAAGCTGGGGCGGGGGGGAAGGGAGGCCACAAGAGGTTTCAAAAATGTTCTGACATGCATGCATGGCATTTCATTTAAGAAAATGTTACTTGACCCTGTCGAATCGTCTTGGCTCACTCTGTATATTCGAAACAATTTCCGGTTATAGACTTTTTTGTCTAGTTTATTTATGTTTTTAAATCAAGTTTCTAGCTATCATAGAACTCGAGATATCGAAGTCAGACGCACTACTGCCTCACCCTGTATACAAAACTGTTTATATATAAAACAAATTTCTTAATAGAAATTTTAAGATGTTAAGATGTCGAAAAAATAAGTTAATTATTTGGAAAAATTAATAAAGCGTTTATTTTTTATTACTGTTGTTTCATTTATTTTTTTTATTTTGCCATTAACCTTATGATGATTAAATAAACAATCGTTAAATCAAGTCTAGAAGTCTGCAATAAATTACAAATGAAATAATAATAAAAAAATGTAATTTAAAAAACAATGTAAATTTAATAGATATTACCTTTATGTCGTATACATTTATGTTAGTCCATTACGATTGTTTCTTTAATAGTAAAATACCTATTTAGAATGCCATTTATGTTAGAACACCCTGTATACATCTTATAATACGTATACAATGATAAACTACATAAAACTAAAATAACATTTTAAAATAGCGTCTTATCCCTGGTATGCGCCTATGGAAAAATCATAAAACCTCGCCGCAGCGGGCGGTCGAGTTATTGTTTTCCTGTGGCCAAGGTCACCGACCTTTGAGCAAAGCATCATAGGGACCACCAGAGAGATATGCTACTTGTTATTATTACTGTGGTTTAGATCTCCATAGCCTTAGATATCAATGGTGGCACGAGGGGTAAATTAAAGATTGGTCACACAGCCAACTAGTATTTTCTATTTTTTTTTTTTTAAGTATAAAATATAAATAATAATAGTATCAGTTGAAATCATTATCATACCAGTCATCGTTGTCGTATTCATCTCGCCATTCATTTGTGTCTTCAGAATTGTCAGAGCTGGACAAATCATTATCGCTGTCAGAACTCACTTCTATGACGGGTCCGTAGAGCGTACCTGGAAGGGTGAAGAATTAACTCTTATCAACCAGCCTTCATCGAAATGTAAATAACTTTGTCTAAATTGGTTTTCTGAAATTCGTGTTAGAATTGTTCTTATTGTCATTCTAACTATGGAAAACCTTTAGATAAAATTATTATAAAATATTCATTTACATTATAAGTGCATATATTTATATGTGAATTTTGACCTATGCTTAATCTTGAAAATGGCTGGATATATATTTTCATTCTTACGTGTATTATAATAATTATAATAAGGAGACTATCTCCTTTTTTCATATTTAAGGTTATCAAATAAATATAAAGGCAAGGAACTGTTAGAATAGACAAGTTTATAAATATTTGTTTACTTGATTCTAGTGGTTCAATTCCCGGCATACATCTTATGATATTTATTTATTTATATTACATATTCAATACAAATTTGATTTAAAATAAAGGTTATAAATAATAATTATAAGCCATAAAATGTTATATATATGCACCTAGGTGAGCAAACACCTGTATGTGCAGTAAGAAAAAATATATATAAAGACGTATACATATAATTGATTTTACAAACATAATAATACTGCCTATAATATACATGAATATATGTATTAAATCAAAAGTAATTCAGAAGAAATCATTGTGTTAAAAGAAGAGATAAATAAAGTAAATTTAATACAAATACAAAAACTAATTTAATTACAAAATTATATTATAAATTAAATTACAAGAGGCTATTTTTTATGTAATTACTGTTTTGGTGTGTAAAATTTTTGCACTTATTAACAAAACAATTGTATTTAGTTGTTGATCTTATTTCATGAGGCAAGATATTAAAAATTTTCGGTGCTAAAATTGAAGCAAATCTTTGATTTGCATCATATTTTCCAAAAAGGTACAACCATAATTTTATTTGAGTTATGTCTAGTTTGGTAACAGTGGTTCACAAAATTTTTATTTTCAGATTTAAAACAAAATATACAATTACTAAGATAGTACAAACATCGGACATTTAATATGCATTCGTTATAAAGAAGATTGGTAGAAAACAATCTTTCTTTGAAAAGAATTATTCGTAGGATATAGTTTTGAACAACATTCAGTTGTTTTAAAGCATTATCATAAGAGCCCTCCCCAAACTATGATACCATATCTTAGAAGTGACTCCACCAGAGATTTGTAAATTTGAATAAGTAATTTTTTAGTTAAGATCTTACGTATTAAATAAAATTTATGAATCAAACATCTAATTTTGCCTGTTAAATCTTGAATATGATGGGTCCACTTTAAATTCTTGTCTATTGTGATACCTAGATACTTAATAGTGTTGGTTTCTTTAATAGTGAGATTCGATTCTCTTAGTTTAATGCAATCGAAATTTGGTCTATTGGTATCAGTTAGTGAAAAAGCAATGTAAAATGTTTTATCGAAATTTAAAGTTAATTTACTTTGATCAAGCCAACATTTTACTCGTTCCAGTCCCTTAATCACCTTATTTTTCACATTTTCCCATGTTTTATCATCAAAAAATAAAACTGTATCATCTGCGTATGAAATAGATATGCCATTTATGTTTAAATTCAATAGTGAATTAATATAGGTGATAAAAAGGATTGGACCAATTAGTGTCCCCTGTGGGATTCCAATCTTAACTTCTAAAGGGTCACTACACACGTTCTTAATTTTAACCATCTGTTTCCTATCAGCTAGATAGCTTTCAAAGACTTCAACACCACACCTCTGATACCGTAATGCTCAAGAGTATCAATGAGCTGTCTGTGAGGTACAGTGTCGAAAGCCTTTGCAAGATCTAGGAAAACAGCAATACCCTTTTGATTGTTCTCAAGACAGTTTTTTATGTTGTTTACAAGTTCAAACATTGCATCATATGTACTTATCCCTTTCATAAATCCAAACTGGTTAATATTTAATATATTGACTAAAGAAAGATAATCGAACAATCTTTTTTTAGACATTTTTCAAAGATTTTGGCAAACGTAGAAATTACACTATCAAAAGATAGTGTTGCATGCCTAATAATAAAATATATAGTGCTTAGTTTCGATGATAATACTTCAATATTTAAGTAATTGCATGCAATATGTCAAGGCTCATGGATGTTTAAGTGAAACACAAATGATGAAAGTGGGAATGCCACAAGGAACAGTCCCTGGTCCTATTCTTTTCACTATTTATATCAATTCTCTATTAATTCTCGTTATAGATAGTAAAATAATATCATATGCTGATGATACTGTAGTAATATTTAATGGAGTTGACTGGGAAGCGGTTCAAGAAAAAGTGCAGGTTATTTGTCTTAAAGTATGTCTTTCTGTACCTTTTCCACGAATATTCGCAAATCCGGTCTCCCTATATGTTTTAAAGATATATGCAACTATAGATTTCCGAATATTTAAATTAAATGCAATTTGACGGATGGTTTTTTCCCTCAAACCTTGCATAACAATTCCTTCATGTAAATTTAAACTTAATACTTTACTATGGGTCATTTTTTACAACGAAATGAAGTTCTTAGCACATGTCTAACTGTGTAATGGTAGTAACGCGCGTTTTAAATATGCATATACAATTGATTTTGATTTTAAATTGTTATTTTTCATATTTGATAATTGGCAAAACAAAAGGTTTTCAAGTAGCATGCGAGGATTAGTGAGATGGTAGCCGCGTAAGCTGGAGTAGCTATTGCAATTTTGTAGAAATAAAAAGTTGAAAATTATATAAGTATATTACAATTATATATTGTTAGTGTTGTGTTAATAATTGTTTAATACTGTGTTGAAAAAAGTAGGATTATATCCTTTAATTCCTTATTTTCGTAATTTTTACTGGATTACCGAGAAATTTCAACAACTTCTTTTGGGCAAGTTTTCGAGCCTTTTTTTTGAATTTATTAACATTAAAATATTAGATGGTAAATTATAAATGGAAATACAGTCTACTTCTCTATATAGTATAGTATCCTGAGCTGTGGTTTATGCAAATGATAAACTGCCAAAAATATAATTCATATGTTTTCAAAGCACATTGAGTAACACTGTTTAAGAACAAATGTCCAAATAACCAGTTATATAATTTTGCCGCATTTATATATTTTTTACTCACAGTGTATGCTGTTTTAAGGCAAATGATTTTTTGGTGATGTATTATCATTCTCCAACATTAACTGATTGACAAAAAACCATTAAAATGGAAATTTGAATAGTTTACATAAAGCAAAACATGATATAATTACAAATTCAAAGGTGTCCAAATAATTAGTTGTTAAGGCGCTTATATATTTGCACCTTAATTCATGAGTAAGCCTGGCCAAGCGATGGTAGATTCAGAGTCGGGCGCAATACCAATGCCATCGCGCGCTTGTCTACGATGACAATGACACGACACACTTCAGTTGTTATCTGTCGGTCGATGCATAGAGTACTAATAAATAATAAATAATGTTGAGCGTAAAGAGTAGAAAACGACCGTACGCTGAAAAAGTGAATAAATTTATCGGTGAATTTCCGGATTTATTCTATGATGGATGTAAAATAATTTGTAAGGTTTGTGATCAAGACTTAATGTGCTGGAATAAATACGGCTGCAAAATTCATGTCAATGATAACCGGCATAAAAATAGAAAAAATGGCGTGTCTTCTTTGGAACCTCAGTTTATGTTTGATTTACTGTTAATGCTGATTGCCTGTGATGTTCCCCTGCGCATATTGGATAAACCAGCATTTCGGGAGTTCTGGAATAAATACAATCCCCAGGTGAATTTACCAAATCATTCATCGTTACGTAGATATGTACCAAGTGTTCAGTAGACATTGTAAATAGGATTAAATGTGCATTAAAAAATACACGGCTGTGGTTATGTGTTGACGAGACGACAGATTGTAAAAAAATTCTATTTTAAATGTTATAGTACGTGTACCCGACCCTGTTAAACCAACATTTCCACTTTTACTAGCTAGCAAAAGACTAACTGCGTGTACTGGCGAAACAATTACGCGGGTGGTGTTGGAGACATTCGAGAAATTTGAACTGTCAACAAGTCAAGTGGTGATGTTTGTGACCGACGATGCTGCGACAATGCGTTTGGTGGGCCGTTTTCTTCAAAGAGACGATTGTAGGTTTTTACATGTGACGTGTAAAGTTCATGCGTTCCATCTTGTAGGAGAAACGATTCGAAAATGTTTTCCAGAGGTAGATGCATTAATAACAAATACAAAAAAAGTATTTCTCAAATCTCCTAAACGGCTTCGAGCATTTCACACACTGTGTCCTGGTATTCCGGAACCACCAGAGCCGATTCTTACACGTTGGGGAACGTGGTTGAAGGCAGCTTTTTATTATGCTGAATATTTTCAACAAATAAAAGCTGTGATACTACAGTTCAACTCTAACGAGGCTGCAGCTATTAAGGAAAGCCAGACAAGCTTTCAAGATGTTTCCTTTGAAACAGATTTAAAAACTATTTATAACTATTACAGAGGACTACACGACGCAATAGAAGAATTGCAAAATACTTTGTTGTCGTTAGTGGAATCGCTGCAAATAGTGGACGACGTAAATAAACAGCTACAGACTATAAATGACGAAAAAAATAAGCCCGTTATTGAAAAATTCGAGAGTGCATTACGGAAAGATCCTGATTTTACCAAATTAAGACAAATTTGTGATGGTGCATCTACAGCTGCGTTAAGGGAGTTCACAGAGTGCTTTACTTATGCCTGTATTACTTCCGTAGATGTCGAACGGTCTTTTTCAAAATACAAACATATTTTTTCACCACAGCGAACATAGCTTACTGAGACAACTGTAGAAACATATCTGATGCTACACAGTTATTATAGAAGTGCTCCAGTTTGTGATAACGACAACCAAGCTACTTCATAAATCTGCTTAAGAAGGTGAGTTTTGTACATATTTTTATAAAGTGTACCAGTATTAATAAAATTTATTTCCATTTATTTTATTTATTTATTATTAGTTATCACTTAGATATACAATGTACGTGTGTGAACGTCATTTAACAGTTTAATAATAATGTGCAGCACTAAGCTAACAAAATATAAGGAAATACATAAAAAAGAATTTAAAGCGAAACGAAATAGTACAAAAACATACATCACAATATATAATATATTTTTGTTTTTATTATTGTACTTATTCAAGTATTATGATATGATGCATACCCAGTACGTCTCTGTAGGATTAATGACCTTGGCCAGGCTTATTCATGAGCCATTCAAATTCAGATAGGAGCCATAGTCATTATTGCATTTTATGTTTTACAAATTTTCCACGCATAGGAGAGTTAACGTATTTAACATATTCAACTCGAGATCCCAAAAAATTGTAGGATAGGAGAATTTTCCAGATCGCCGGCGATATACCAATATTTAACATACATTTGTTTGTTAAACTTACCCATATTTACTGGGACAGGGGGGTAGTGCGCCCCCTACCACCTCTACCCCTCCTACCGTTGCCTCTTCCACTGTTGTTCTGCTTCTGTGGTGGTTTTGCCTCCTCCTGTTTTTTCCTTTCTTCCAACACTTGCTTCCTGCGCTGCTGGATGTCTTCAGGGGATGCTTCTATCACCTTACAAAAAGGAAATAGACCTTATTAGACAAAAACATATGTAGACAGTTACTAAGACGCCCCCCCTTTACAATGATGGTACCTATATGCGCATTTTCAGGCATCTAAATTCTCACCTTTTCGATAACATTGTCTAAAACTAGAGTAGCTGTCATTCCAGTTATCTTCGCCCTGCAAATTGGACACACCGACTTATTCTTCTTCCACAACTCTATGCAATACTTGCAAAACGTGTGTGAACACGTCAACGTAACAGCTTTGATGAACAATTCCGAGCATATGGCACACTGCAATTCGTTTTCCATAACCTGAAAATATTTTTGAACTTTAGAAAATCAAATTCGAACACAAAAGTCCACCAAAGCAATTCCCAGGATTAAAAAAAACTTGTGGTGCTGTTTCACAAGCTCTGTGATATTATCACTTGTGAAAGTTTATATTAATCAGGATTCAATCATGATTTAAAAAAAAAAATCAAAAAAATTATGATTTTTTTGATTTTTATTTATTGTTCTACATAAACATCCTAATAATTGACATTAACAATGTATTTAATACTAATATTAACAAAGATAGTTTTTGTTTAAACTTACAAATGGAATAAATTGTGTACCTTGTATCTATAATTGTAAAATTAGCTAGAGCATACATGAAAATTCCTGTCAGAACTTGAAAATTCGCCTGTCTTTGTAATGCACGGGGATGATGCGAATTGCCATTATTTGCTAATCTGCCGCGTAACGCGTAACAAGTGAGAAAGCGAGTCTGAGTGATTATATTTATAGTATTTAAATATTAAATAATTTTTTAACATGTCCTCTAATAGAAGTGGACGGAAAAAAGATCCTATTTGGCAATATTTTATTGAAAAATCAAGTAAGCTTGATGGAAAAAGTGGTAGTAGAGCTACATGTAAAAAGTGTAATGTAGAAATGCAAGGGCTTGTGGACCGACTGAAAATCCACTGGAAAAAATGTGCTTCTCGTAATGTATAAAGTGTAGAAACAAATAATGAAGGTCCCTCTACTTCAGGAACAGTGTCCAATGTAAGTATAGTGTTATTTTATTTATAATTATAACTTCTTAGTAAGACAAAATATTAAGAGAACCTTTTTTTTTTAATTTACTTATTTAACGTCGGTCTATTTCTACGACCTGGAATGGGTTGGAACATTTGATGCAAAGATAACACTGACGTAGTTTTCCACGAAACACCAAAACACTATACACTGCACTCGACGCGCGTTTCGCCAACCAAGTTGGTATCATCTGGAGATGATTAAAACTGTTTTTAATCATCTCCAGATGATGCCAACTTAGTTGGCGAAACGTGCGTCGAGTGCAGTGTATAGTGTTTTGGTGTTTCGTGGAAAACTACGTCAGTGTTACATTCAAATTTAGAGTTAAAATGATCTAGTGCATTTTCTAGATTTCTAGTAACTTTCCCTGTGCAAATGTCTTTCATTCACTCCTAGTTTTAAGAACAAAGTATAGTATCTATGCCTGTCTGTGTGTAGCTGGATTTAAACAACATAACAATCTTGTTTTTTATTACAGATACAATTGAACATGTTACAACAAGATGCAGAGAAAGATAGTGCCCCACAGTCGCTCTTATCTTCTACGCCTTTAAGTAAAAAAAGAAAAGTAGTGCCTGACTTCAGTTCTGGATCTTTATCATCTTTTGTTGTACGTACGACCAAGTCTAATAAAGAAGAAACAGATAAACAAATTGCTAGAGCTCTTTATGCGACAAACAGCAGTTTCATGTGTATTGAACAACCTGAAGTAAAAAAGGCAATAACACTTTTACGACCTGGATATGTACCACCATCCCGACATGATGTGTCCAACAGACTGCTCGATGAAGTGTATAACGAGGGAAAAAGTAAATGTTTTAAAGATTTATTAGGAAGTTCAGTTTGTCTGTTGGATGGATGGTCCAACATACACAATGAACCAATAATATGTGCAACTGTAACTACGGAAAATGGGTCTTCCTTTTTAGTAGACACGATAGACACATCTGGAAATCCATATACATCTGTATATTTAACAGAACTTGCAACAAACTTAATTAAAACTCTAAACACTGACTATACCTGTACAGTAAGCAGTTTTGTGACGGATAATGTTGCCAATATGAATGCTATGAAAAACCAAATTAAAGAGTCAACAGAACTAAATGTTATTACTTACGGTTGTGCTCCACACATTTTAAACTTGTTATGTAAGGATTTGGAAATTAGTGAAATTAAGGAACACGTACGTTCGTTGTGAAATACTTCCGAAACAATCATTTTGCCTCTGCCACATACGCAAAAGAAGGAGGAAAAAAACTTACTTTACCTTCTGACGTAAGATGGAACTCACTTGCCGACTGCTTAGAGGGTTTCGTTACATCATGGCCCACACTTTTTAAAATTAGCGAGAAACATAAAATTGAAATTGACAGCATAGTAAGACAGAAAATATCAAACATTTATTTAAAAAGAACTGCTGAAGATTACTAATCACTACTAAAACCTACATCTGCTGTACTTGATAGACTTCAAAGAAACGATGCAATTTTATCAGACGTCGTAGAACAATTTAAAATTCTTGAGTCACATTTTGACGAAACTGACATTAACTAAAGGCATATGCAAACATTTAGATACCGATATGATCAGTGTATCACCTCATACCATTTGCTTGCCTTCATTCTAGACCCTACGAAAACAAAGCATAAATTAACAGAAAGCGAAAAGAATCATGCTTTAGAAGCCGCTAATGAATTATGTCCCGAAAGTGGTTTACTACCACTGATTATTAAATTTCTGGCTAAATCTGAGCCTTTTGCCGATATTATGTTTCACGAAGAAATTCTTAAAAACACAAAACCCTTGGATTGGTGGAAATCCCAAAGAAATATTGATATTATTGACAAATTATTCCGATTATCAAGTAACTATTTTCTGCTGCAACTAGTTCAGCCTCGGTTGAGAGAATATTTTCGACATTTGATTTGATTCATTCTAAGATTCGAAATCGTTTAAGGACCGAAAAAGCAACTAAATAAGTTTTTTTGTACAAACTTTACAATAACTAACCTAATTTAAAAATTTTGTTTTGGAGTAAATCATGTTTTATTTTCTTTTAGAGTTGGTTCTGTTTAATTTGTTTACTTTATGTTTCTGCTTTTAAGTAGGCACCTAATTTATAATGTACATTTAAGAAGGTAACTTTTGTTTTATATGTGTAACCTAACTGTTCTTTTCTTCTTTTTTATTTGATTTTTTTTTTTAGTTTAATTTGTATCTAGCTTTTAAATAAACTATTCTTTTTATTTGAATTTTCTGAAGTTTGATTTACTAGCTTTACACAACTTGATTTAAATTTAAAAAATCAGTTGATTTAAATCACAATTTAAATCAAATTGATATAAATCGTCGCAACCCTGATATTAATTACTTTATACAATTTATTTTCTTTAATTTTTTTCTAGGTTAATTGTTAGTCAATAGAAATTACCTCATAGTTTTCCTGCTGATCTGTGGTAGTCTGTGCGGGCTGAATTGGGTTACCTGAAGTTGCAACATCGCTTGTCGATGTAACATCTGGTGGCTCTTTGTCTGTAGTCATGGACGGTTCTGGTTTCTCTGGTGATTTGTTAACTAAAAGTAAATTAATATCAGTTAAGATTATAAAAATTTAATGAAAATAACAAATAAATTAAATATTTCATTCTCTCAATTTTTACTATAAAATTAAGTGCAGATTTACCTTAGAAAATGCAAAATTAACAGCCGATTGTCTGGTCAGCATCTCACAACTATGTCACCCTTGATCGGAGTGCCGTTAGTGTAAATTCCATAACCTAACCAACAAGTCATAAATATTACACAATTCATCTTACTCATGTTAATTACACTGGCCCTCACAATTTTTGTAATATAGACCCGGTTATATTGCCAGGTAACAAAATTTATGATGGATCGGCAATTTAGAGGAGTAAATTGGGACATTTTCAGCATTAGTCTTGTTTTCAAATTTATAATAAATTTATTTCCCCTACTTATATGAAATTTGGCAATTTTTAAATAATCATCCTCAATTGTAATTATTTTCCAATTATTTTTTCCCAATTATTCTTGTTAATTTTCGACACTTCATTTTGCATTAACTCTACGACTTTTTTTTTATAAAAAAATATTTCCTTTTCTGACGTTTTTTCTTCAATTTACACCAAATTAATTCAATCAGATTGAAAATACAGAAATATGGCGGTAATCTCAACACTTTGTGACCATATCTCTCCGCTACATTATCTATAATATACTTCTCATAATTTTTCATTTGCAGGATTTCCAACAGTTGTGCTTTATTATAATTTTCCTCATAATAGAGATCATATTCCATTAAAAAAATGTTTAACACCAGTTTAGTAGAACTCTTGTTAGGAATTTTATGCAGTTGGGTCGAATGGTACTTGGCATTGTCAAGAACAATAATGCTACTCGGTTTTAATTTTGGAATTAGTGTAATTTCAAACCATTCTTCAAATATTTCTCCCTCCATGTTATTGTGGTAATCCACGTTACAGTCTACCATGTTTTTTCCGCACAGTTTCAATGCATTATCCACTCATCCATCAATTGATCCACAGTATAATATAATCAACCCAGTCCCTTTATTAGGGCGCAATGAGATTAGTTAACATTTCATAGATCCATCAGTCCATCCTTTTTTTATGGTGTCATGAGTATCATACCAAGTTTCATCTAGATAATAAATTGGTCTATACTCCCTTCTGAGTTATTTTATCTGTTCTAGATATGAATTTCGCCAATCCACTATTCGTGTACTTTCGTTCCATAATCGCCATGCCTTTATTAATAGTTTGATATTTATATCCAATTATTCTCAGCCAAGTTCCTAAAGTTCTTTTTTGTATATTTTAGATGATAATCTATTTCTTTTTGTTTTTCTGCCTACCACGGCAATAGTTGGGATTTAATTTTTCTGATATGAGTCGTTAACTAATATTCTTAAAAGTTTTGCTACCGATGGGTACCGAGTTTTTGATTGACCGGCGTCGGATCTTTGTTTTCTTGGGAGGGCACCTTCTTTCACCAGTTTGTGTATTGTGGGACGGGGATCATTAGTCAGAGATGGTGTTTCACCTAGTACATCCAAATCATACAAATTAGGGTCATTAACTCGTCGCTTCAAAAGATTATTGTAAACATTAAGACAAATTTGTTTCGCTTGCTCGTTCAAATGTAACCCGATTTTTTCTTACTGAAAACACTAATGAACTTTGATTATATTTATCACTGTAATCACTTTCACTTTAATTTTCACAAACACAATAAGATGCAGACATAGAGGCCTCTCACGGTCTAAAACATTTTTACATCAAATACCTCCTTAAATCATTTTCAAACACACACCAGCAAATAAACAGATATAAAATAATTATTACTTATATTACACTATTACATAACTCACTGCAAAATGATAACCTTCTTAAATTATTTTCAAAAACACACCAGCAAATTAACAGATATAAAATAGTTATTACTCATATTACACTATGTAACAACTCACCAACACGATAACCTTCTTAAAATATTTGCAAAAACACGCCAGCAAATAAACATATATTAAATAATTATTATTTATCTTATAATATATCAGCATTGCTAGAATGATTCGGTAACAAAATTAAGTGCGGCTCTAAAGTATCACAGAATGTACGTAAAACTCCGCCTGGGTCGCGTGCCAGCAAAAACAACAATCATGGTTCTCGCTTTAAATGTAAGCGGTGTAACAGGCGGAAGATGTCATGTGTTACACATTTCCCGCTCACATGTCGCGTCTTGCTCCGCACGTCCCGTCACAATATACAGGGTGAGTCTTAAGTGTGTAGTTATATTTAAACCACCGATTCTTGACATCTGTAGAAACCCCCTGACACATTTTTTTTTTAATTACCACATGTAACTGAGTTATCGACTCTCAAAAAAATATGATGAAATTGTTTTGGATCTGCTGGTTACTGGAAACATTCTACATCTTAGCAAAAATGATGTAATGGACTGAAGCAACGTTGCCGCATATCTTATGCAATTCTCTCACCTAGGCGCGATTTTACAATCGTCAGTTAACATAAGTTGGAGGTTACCTAGCATTATATTTTCACAAAAATCGATGAGATTTTAATACAAACCACTTCAACTAAAAGTTACTTTAGCATAAAATATTTGTTGCTATAACCACTTCTAAAACAAATGTAAAATTGAAAAAATTCGAATTCTAAGTGTGAGTTAAGCTAACCCACGATTGAAAAACCGCGCTCTAGCATTAAATTCATTCCCGAATTTATAATAACATTGGATGAAATAATTACCTACTTAGACGATTAATTGCTCCATATGATATAATTTTTAAACATTTTGAAATATTGAAAGGTATTTCAATATTGTGAGAAATGTACAATTTTGACTTTTTCTTGCACCAAGCAACATTTCTTTTTAAGTGTTTCATATGGAATGTACAACTAAAACTAAATTTTCCGATGAATAGTAAACTTTATAGGGAATCTCGAGAGGAATTTAATGTTCCGATCTCATTTTTCAAAGTTTATAAAAGGATTATTATTTTTAAGAAGTAGGTATTTACCCTCTGCTATTACAATAATTTGAAATGTGTAGGAGTTCGGGGAACAAATCAGCTCTCTACTATTTTAATTGGCCTCTAATAGTAAAACACTGAAGGTGCAACACAATAACAATCAGGTGATGGAAAATAGTTTGCAGTATTTTTACACACTTCTGTCACTTTTTACACTGGTCATACCCAACAGTTTGCATTTTATTCCTCCATAATACTCTGGACGGTTAGGAGGATAGTATACGTCATTTTTTATAAACAAGATCAATTATTTCTTGAGAAAACAACTTTATTCGAAATAGGTCATTACTTGATAAAAAATTCAACTACGCCATAATGTGAACTGTGATATTGGCGTGGCGTATGTAACCTATGATCTTCACACATCTAACCACGCACCTAATCAGTGTTGCCCGATATACCATTTTCATGGTATTTATACTATTATTTTCCCTTGTGTACCTGCACTTTTTTTAAGGAATAAAACTATTATTTAAAAATGTCTACCATTTTACACCAATATTAGCAAAAGTTAATAAAGAAAGTCAAATTTAGGTTGTCAGCCCCGACTTCGGTCAGTTTTTCCATTAAAAAAGAGTAAACTGAATTAAATTTTATACCGTGTACGTAGATCTTTATAAATTGGAACTTCGCGTAAACAGTGCTAGTTGTGCAAGCCAAATAAATAATATTCTTTTTGTTGGTTTTCTGTTGTTTCTGTTGCGATGGTAAGTCCCGTTTTTTCAATGCTCAGTTAGCTAAATTAACCGTCAGTTAGGTCAATAGACATTTTTTTGAAAAGTATCATGATTTATTTATAATGAAATTTATAACCTACTGAAAATCTCATATATCTGGCAACACTACACCCCATGTAAAAATCAGTGTTATTGATAGTTCGCGAGTGTCGCGTACCTGTCTGCATTAGCATTTACGAAAATGTGTTTAATATCGTTATTTATAGTTTTTTGTGATTAAATTTGTGATTCGAAGTTTTGAGTTACCATGTTACCGAAATTTATTATTTATAATTTGTTCCTTTGGTGGCTTTTAGTGAAAAGTAGTGATTAACCATAGTGACTAATTTTATTATTCTAATGCTGGATATGTTAAAGGCATATTTTCAAGTAGATGAAAATGCTAGACAAGCAAAACGGCTACGGAATGCTATCCAAACGTCAAGTCTATATGATATATTCATGTAATAATTGTTGTATTTTAGGTAAGTAAACAAATCTGCTTTTTCGTTCTTTTAAAGTAAATGCGTCTTTTTAAAATGATTTTCAACTTTGATTAATTTTTAGAAATGAACCATATTAAACTTAAACTATAAATTAGAGACAATAATAATAATTTAAAATACACAGAAAAAGTATTGCATATTTTTAATATTTGGTGCTTACCAAATAAAAAGAAAAGAGCTCAATGTTTTATAAACTATTACATTTGTTTTGGTGCGGTGTCTACACTGATATCAAATAAGTCTAATATCGTCTCACAAAATGTCTGTGACAAAAGGGTAATCACTTTTTGGAAAATTCAAAATTTGCAATTCATGAGTTAGGTTTCCGTCTTTACACCGCTTACCTTAAAGCGAGAACGATGATTGTTGTGTTTGCTGACACGCGACCAAGGCGGAGGTTAGCTTACGTGATACTCCAGGGCCGCACTTAATTTTGTTATCGAATCATTCTAACAGTGCTGATATATTTGTATATATAATATTATACGATAAATAATAATTATTTAATAACTGTTTATTTGCTGGCGTGTTTTTGAAAATATTTTAAGAAGGTTATCGTGTTGAAGTGAGTTGTGTAATAGTGTAATATAAGTAATAATTATTTTATATCTGTTTATTTTTAATTTAAAAATGTTTCAACCGTGGGAGGCCTTTACGTCTGCATCTTACTGTGTTTGTGAAAATGAAAGTTACAGTGATTACAGTGATAAAGCAAATCAAAGTTCATTAGTGTTTTCAGCAAGAAAAAATTAGTTACATTTGAACAAGCAAGCGAAACAAATTTGCGTTAATGTTTACAATAATCTTTTGAGTTGCAAATTTTTTTAACGGAACATGATCTCTATTATAAGGAAAATTATAATAAAGCACAACTGTTGGATGTCCTGCAACCGAAAAATTATGAGAAAGTATATTACAGATAATGTAGCGGAGAGAAATTTGTCACAAAGTGTTGAGATTACAGCCATATTTCTGTATTGTTAACCTGATTGAATTAATTTGGTGTAAATTGAAGAAAAATGTCAGAAAAGGAAATATTATTCGAAAATTTGATAAAAAAAGTCGTTAATTCAAAATGAAGTGTTGAAAATTAACAAGGAAGATTGGGAAAAAAGAATTTGAATTATAATCGCGGATGATAATTTTAAAATTGCCAAATTTCATATAAATAGTGGAAATAAATGTTTTATAAATTTGAATGAGGATAGTAGTTCATCTGAAAATGAAGAAGTGGGTGAGAAGGATGAGGAATCAGAGGAAGAAGCAATGTGAGGTGAGATAAAGTGAAGAAGTGAATCAACTGCATTATTTAATTCCGTTTTTGTGCTTTCATAGTTCAGTGCTTGAGAAACATTCTTTTTTCAGGATGTTTTTTTTCATTTTTTATTGTAGTAATAACTTTACTATTAGAATTTATTTTTAGTTGGTTTATTGAGAAAAATATTTGTTTCTGTTACTATTTTGAGAGTATATTTTTTGTTTTTAAAGGTTTCTTGTTACTTTTTAAATAATTTCTTTATTCTATACTAATATTGTGGGCCATCAGATCATTCCAACCATCAAATCACCAGGAGAGGACGGACTTTTTCCAGCTCTACTACAAAATGGACTGGAAATAATGCTCCCATTCCTTAATAAACTATTCAAAGCTAGTCTGGTATGGCACTATATCCCATCCAATTGTTCGGCGGTTAAGGTAGTATATATACCAAAAATGGGTAGGAAAGAACCAAGCCCTAAATCGCTTAGACCAATTAGCCTGACATCTTTTCTGTTGAAAGGCCTGGAGAAGGTGCTGGACGGATATATCAGGGGGAACATCCTGAATCATCACCCCCTCAACATACATCAGTATGCCTCTCAGACAGGAAAATCAACAGAACTAGCACTCAATAACCTAGTCGAGAAGATAACCCAATCCCTTCAAATGAAGGAAATTGCTGTGGGAGCCTCTCGACATTGAGGGAGCATTTAATAATGCACTGCCCGACTCCTTATATGCAGCAGTGGCTGCCAGAGGAATTGAGCCTACTATAGGCCACTGGATTCGTGCTATGCTATCAAACAGAACCATAACAACGCCTCTACAGGGAGAAACAGTTAGGTTTAGAGCCACGAGAGGATGCACGCAGGGTGGGTTTCTCTCCCCCCTTTTGTAGTCACTTCTTGTGGACGACCTACTGGCTATTCTCACACTGTGGGAGGTTGTGGTTCTAGCATATGCAGATGATCTAGTCATACTAGTCAGAGGAAACTCTGAAGGCGTAATATCAAATACCCTTCAAGAGACACTGGATGCAGTGAATAACTGGTATGACAGGGAACAGATGTCTGTAAACCCTCAAAAAACAGTAATAGTACCATTCACCCGGAAAAGGAAGCTGGAGGACTTGAGACCTCCCACCTTAATGGGTGAAACTATTCCATTTGCGGAGGAGGTGAAATATCTAGGAATCACTCTGGATAGATCACTTAATTGGAACTCCCATCTGGAAAAGGTAATCCACAAAGCAAAGCTGTCCTTATGGACATGCCATCGTATTTGTGGCAAATCCTGGGGCATGGGTCCCCAACAAATTTACTGGATCTATACCACGGTCATCAGACCAATGATAACATACGGATCCATTGTTTGGTGGCCGAAAGGATCACAACGGACGGCCAAATCCAAACTCTCTAGACTGCAGAGATTAGCATGCATTACCGTAACGGGAGCAATTAGCACCACACCGTCAGCTGCAATGGAAATCCTCCTCCTGGATTTACCCTCTCTTCATATATATCTGGAGAGAGAGGCCAGGTGGGCAACCTACAGACTGCAACAAGCGGCCATTAATATGCCGCAGACTAATATCATGGAGCGGAACAGGTCGCTGGATGACATAGAGAATCACAGCATCCTGGGAATGCCCTCGGATACTATGCCTACCATGACCAACTACGAGCTGACCTTCAACATCCTTTCTCCAGAAAGAGATGAGTGGAATCGGAATAAAGCCGACCTACTGAAGGCAGACAGTTGTTGGTTTAGACGGCTCCAAAACTCCCGAGGGACCAGGAGCCCGAGTACATAGCTACAGACCAAGGGTGAGGATATTCTCAAGCCTAGGTACTCATGCAACTGTTTTTCAAGCTGAGGTTCATGCCATTGAACAGTGTGTCTGAAGGCTGGAATATATGCATCTTACACGCAGATCAATAAAAATTTTCTCAGATAGCCAAGCAACTATAAAAGCTCTTGGCTCCTACCGGTGTAACTCCAAAATGGTATGGAATTGTCAGAAAGCTCTAAATCATTTGAGCAAAAACAACAAAGTGACTCTGGTCTGGATACCCGGCCACTCTGGTATGGAAGGTAACGAAATAGCGGACTCCTTAGCCAGAGAAGGAGCGGGATCACGATTCATCGGACCAGAACCAATACTTGGCATGTCCTCGAGTACTGCCAAGATGGCTATCTCAACCTGGGCTGAAAAGAAAACTTTCCAGTATTGGCAAGAGTTACCAGGATTAGTTCATTCGAAGGCGTTTATAAAATACCCTTTGAAATCAAGAGCTAAGAAACTTTTAAAGTTAAACAGGGTATGCATAAACTCGGCCTAGCGGAAAACGCCGAGTGCCGACTATGCCTGGAGGATGATGAGACGACAGACCACATCTTATGCACCTGTCCCGCTGTGGAGAGGATCCGATTCTCAATATTTGACAAAGGGCAACTGCTGCCAGAGGATCTGGACACATTCTCACCCAATAAAGTTATCAGTTTCATTAAGAGACTGAACTTATTGGGTGAAATATAATTAGGCGTGAGCCACAATAGGCCTGCTGATGGCCGCAGTGGAGGGTCTACTGAGACCCACTCACAACACACCTAACCTAACCTAACTTACCATATACCGTTTTTGAGTTATTAAACGTCGAATATCTTAGTTACTGTAAATATGGAAAAGTTAACATTATTAAAGTGAGCTATGAAAATGACAACTATTATGTTTGATAAGTGACATTTCTTTAATGAAATAATCAAAATGGTTTTTAAAAAATGACAGCTACAGACCATATAAAATTTTATCCGTATAAGTTTTAACAGAGGCTCATAAAAGGAAAAGGCTGGACTTTAGCCAGCAAGATGATTCAAAAGTTGGATGAAGATTCCGACTAAAATATTATGGACTAATGAATCATCCATTGCAACTACAAGGAAGATTTATATGTAATTTTACCTATCTTAGTCAATTTAACTAAATTTCGTCTTATTCTCTACTTATGTCGATTCCATGTCGCGTCAAAGTAAAATTTTACTTAAATATGGTTAATTCTAATTTTGCGACTAAATTTATTATACTTAATTTAGGTAGCCTCAACGTCAAATTAAACCAAAATATTTGCTGGGACTCATCTATCGTAGCACCATATGTAATGATGTTAGTTCCCAATACAGTGAAAAATTACAAAATATCAAAGCCACCCATTATTTTTTTACATAATGGATAGACTATTCTAATTTAAAATCATTTGGAATGGAATAAACATCGACAGACACAGCTCTTACAGTTACAAAAACGACAATAATCTTGTACGTTTTAATTATTGCTTGAATGAAACTACACCTAACCATTACCTGGATTAACACTGGAATCGCTACTGCTATGAGTCAGATCCACTAAACTCGTATGAGCTGTGATAGCTGCGACACTTGTCCCAACCGGTTTTCTGTTTTTTACTAAGATGGGATGCAACTGATTTGACCATCCCAAAGTGGTCTTGCAGAGCAGCACTAACTGTCACAGGCACATTATCTTTTGTACTATTAACGTTAACTTGAGTACTTTCTAAAAAAATAATAAAAATAAATTAACAAGATTTTCTTTGGAAATCATAAGAAAGCGACGTGAGATTTTTTAACTTCTATCTAACAGGTTTGTGTAAAAAGTTACTACACATTCCCAAGATCAAAATATACTGATTGATTTCAACATAAGTTGTTTATAAAACGATTATCCAACCACATTTTGATTATTGCTTAACAATGTTGTACCTTCTCGACAAAAATCACATACAATGTTTGCAAAAGCTTGAAAATAGAAATGAGAATTATTTTAAAATGCAATAGATATACACCAATTACACAGGCCTGAAAAAATAAAACTTATGGTGGGGGGTTTCTATATTTTAATGTAATTCTCGATGACTGTTTCATGCCGAATCCAAAAATGACTTGCATTTTGCTCTATCACGCAAGGTTTTTTCACAAAGTAAAAATACATGAACGGTTTTCTAATAAAATGTATTAAAATAATGCATTACAGTAAAATACTTCTCATTTTTAATTACAAAATTTAAATCAAAATTTACAAGTACCCACAAGAAAATAATATTACAAAAAAGTTGTTAACATTTTTTACATGTCTCTTTGCGAATGAAAACGCTTTCTTTACTTTTCAATGAACGTTTAGTTGAAGCCCGTTTATGTGAAGTTTCACCTTCAGAAGATTCTCTCTTTAAACACCAACAATAGTCAGCCATCATGGCGACGTTCCATCTTCCTTGATATCTCATCTCCATCTGGTGAAACCTTTCACCTTGTTCTTCACTCACCGCCCCGAGATTTTCTGGAAAATAGTCAAGATGGGAATGAAGAACATGAAGTTTCAAACTCATATTGCACCCCAATGTTTTATAATTTTCTAACATATCGTTGACTATATTCTTGAAATCAGGATCTCTGTTATTACCTAAGAACTTTTGAACTACATTTTTGAAGCCAACCCATGCAGCCTTTTCTTTATCATTCATTGTTGAGTCAAACACTCTGTCTTTCATTATTTCTCTAATTTGTGGCCCAACAAAAATACCTTCCTTAAGCTTGGCTTCTGATAAACTAGGAAACTTTAAACATAAATACTTGAAGCAGTTACAGTTTTTGTCGAGAGCTTTAACAAATTGCTTCATTAGCCCCAACTTAATGTGTAACGGAGGCAGAAGAACTTTTTTCGGATCGACCAAACTTTCTTGTACAATATTTTTTGAACCTGGTACTAAATTAATTCTACGTGGCCATTCTTTCTTTTGCCAATGTTCATCTCGTGCTCTACTGTCCCATTCGCATAAGAAACAGGGCATTTTTAGTTGTAAGCAAAAGTAACAATCTTCTGCATGATTGCTGGGTTCCCGCCACACCATTGGTATGCCGAAAGGTAAGGATTTCTTTTTATTTTGAGTCCACTTCTGTAACGATTCAACACATGCATGACAAGCTCTGTGTGGCGCCCATGTTTTGTCTTGGTCTCCAAGTTTTACACCAAAGTACGCATGATAACTTCTTTTCACGAATTCCGTAATATTTCTTTGTCTTTTTTTAACTGTATATGAACCACAAATGTAACAAAACACATCGGCGCTGTTTTTTACAATGTCTTGAAGACATGACGAATTTTTAATAACTTTATCACGCTATTATATACTGTAAGCACACGTTCAACCACAGTTAACTTACTACTGACTGCTGTATGTGCTTTTCGAATACTATATGTATATTCTGGTTCTAACTAGAAACGTCTAGATTAAAAGGCAGTGGTCCTTAACAATTTTATTTTAAAAAGATATGTATTAATTACTAATAATGTCGTTATGTATGTTTAGAGTAAACAGTGCGTGATACACAAAAACTTATAACACTGCGTTCAGAACGACTTACTTACTCTAAAAATGTAAAAAAATTGTAGACCCCTAAAACCATGCAGGCCTGTGTTATCTGTATGCTTCAAACGTTAAACTGGTTTTCTGTAGAACAGCGAATATATTATATGTGTATGACTTGTATTTTTAAATTTAGCAAAAATATGTTGCCAAACTACCTGGATGGCTTTGCAATAAGAAATAATTTGATACATCAATATTACACAAGAACAAGAAATAATTTCCACATATCCAGAACTCAATATACTAGTTCAATGAAACTGTTATTTTTTAAAGGATTAAATGAATTTAATAAATTACCTAATGACATAAAAAATAGTAATAGTCTGAATACCTTTAAGAGTAAACTCGTTGCATATTTAAATTTGTCCAGCTAATGAACATTAAATGGCATTAATCAAAATTAGTTTCTCAATACCTCTTTCAGTCTATAGTAATTATACTGTTATAAATAATATTAGATTAACTGTTATAAGTATTTACATATGTACATGTGTTGGTGTGTATGTGTATAGGTATGTATGCGTATGCATTAGATGTGGTATGTCTATATAAATGTAAATGTATATTGTATTAATGTAGTTTGTATATTAGGGTTTTGTCTACTAAATAAATCATTATTATTATTATTATTATAATAAGTGCCTTGTTGCTTCTTTATCGAAGGTCAACACTCTTAAAGAAATTGTTATATTTTTTATCCCAATTTGATCTCAAAAGCTAAAAACATTGCTAAAATACAAATTTTCTGACCTCATAGTGACTTAACGAAGTAATTTTACATAGAGGTAAATTGGCAAATTGGGTCAACTGTTTTATTCTGATCTTGTGAGCATATGGTAGAGAGTCATTATAAACGATCAAAAACCACGTGGTATCTTTCAACTCGTGATATTTATCTTTCATATTACGGCAGTACCCACGAATTTCTTAATATAATTTGGATCTCCAATTGGTATTGCTCGACCTTGAGAAAATGTCCCTGCATAGGGGGCCGCCATATTGTGGGCAATCTAGTTACATTTCAGTTTTATTAGATTTGGTCTGTATTTATTAGTTTTTTGAGTGGCATTTTGTTGTTATTGTTTAGTGTAGAACTTCTCTGTGCGCTTAATTTACCTTGGTATGACTATGAAGTTAAACAAATAGCTTATGAAAGAGATATAGCATATAAATGTTTTACATTAAATACAGGCGTTATTCGTGATACTTACTGGCAAAATTATAAACACTACCGAAATAGATTAGTCAATTTATTGAAGGTTAAGAAACAAATGTATTACAATAATAAAATTGATATGTCTAAAAACAATTCTAAACAATATGGAAAACGTTCAAAAAATTAATAAATACTAGTGAAAATTCTATTTTTAATGTTCAATTTGAAGTTAATAATGAAATTAAAACTGTAAATAACGAAATCGAAATATGCGAATATTTTAATCATTATTTTATTGACAGTATCAAAGATATAACAGATAGCACTTCAATTTTCTTTGTGTAATTTACACAAACCCATTAGACCAGTGGTCTCCTACACAAATGCACCGACACGTAAATTATCTGAATTACTTAATAACGAGTTTAAATACCTATATTACAAAATTTAAGCCCAAAAATACAATTAATACCTCCTTAGACTTAACAGTAACATTAAACAGCCTAAATATTAACCCCAACTCTATAAAATTAGTATCGTTTGATGTGTCGACTATGTTTCCTAATATCCCCCCTTTCGAATGTCTTCCTTTAATTTCAAATATACTAAAAAAATGCAAAATTATCCCAAAATTAAAAAATGAACTACTGCAAACGTTCAAGATGTGTTTAGATCAAAATTATTTTCAATTTAATGAGGACATCTTTATACAAAAAACAGGGCTCCCTATGGGTTCGACACTTAGCCCCCTTTTTATCCAATATATTCATGGATAATCTTGAAAAAAACTATATTGAATTCTCCAATATCAAAAAAACATATTATCTTTTGGTACAGGTACGTTGATGACATCCTAATAGGTTTTAAAGGGACAGACACAATTAAAAATACTCCTCGATTTTATCAATAACACACCCAATAATATATCCTTTATATTAGAAACAGAGAACGATAATAAATCAATATACTTTCTCGACTTAACGATAAAAAAGACATAAAGCATCATTTTCCTATTATATTCACCGCAAACCAACTTTTACAGACGCCACTATACCTTTTAATTCCGATAACCCTTTCCCCCACAAATTAGCCGCATATCAGTCTATGACACACTGAGCCTTCAACTTACCTCTATCTGAGACAGATTTAAAAGAAGAATTAGACACAATAAGACTTATAGCGTATAATAACGGGTACCCTCAAAATATAATCAACAATCTAATCTACAAAAAACAAAATAAGTCCCTCTTGAAACAACTTTATCCCACTATTAACGAGAAAAAGTTCAAACATACATTTCATTACCATATTCAGGTCAACTTTCTTATTCAATTTGCACTACTTTTTCCAAATTTAATATTAAAACATCTTTTAGTTCTAACAAAAATATAGGCAGATATCTTTTCAATGCAAAACAAAAAACTGATATCTCTAAAAAATGTGGTGTATATCGGTTAGATTGCCCAGAATGTAACGCCTCACATGTAGGTCAAACAGGTAGATCGTTCGGAGTAAGATATAGAGATATATTCAAACACAAAAATAACATTCTAACTTTTATAAACACCTAACAGATTCTGGTCATACAATAACTGATGACCATCAACCTAAAATATTACATATTTGTAGGAAAAGTAAAACACTTAATTTATTAGAAGTGCTAGAAATTAATAAGAATAAAAATTACAACATATTTAACAACAACAACAACAACAACACCACATGAAATTACAACCCCCTTTATCCCTGAAGGTCTGGAATGACCTTGTGTGGGAGAGGGCTACACATTTAGAGACAATGGACACACACCCAATATCCGAGTATACTACGATTAATCTCTCTCACAGAAAAATCCCAGTTCCTCGACCGGGAATCGAACCCGGGACCCCGAAGTTTCGAAGCAATGTCGTTACCTCTAGACCACGGAGCCATTAAAATATTAAACGATCAAATAGATTTAAATAATTCTCTGTTATTAAACTTATTCAGATAACCTGCTGCTAATAAAAATCACACCATAATATAATTTACTATCTTGAAAAAACCCCTACATTTAAAGACAACATCTGTACAAATTTGAATTATATTATCAACCATAAAGTGACCCATCCTTCGACCAATTAATACATTGCCGCCAAGTGAAAAAATTCTTGAAATGGCAGTTTGTTTCCAACTGAACGATTATTTTAATAAAAACAATTTACTCTTCTGTAATCAATCAGGATTCAGAGAAAAACACTCATGTGAAACAGCCCTACAATTGACATTAACTAAATTTAAAAATGAAATTGACAAAAGTAAATATATTGTAGCAGTCTTTCTTGATTTTAAACGTGCCTTTGAAACAATAGATAGGACACTATTATTAAAAAAGTTGAAGTATTATGGTATAGGAGGAAAAGTATTAAAATGGCTAAGCGATTATTTATCAAATAGATAACAAAAATGTAAAATTAATAATACATTTTCCAGTGAAATAACAAATCAGTATGGAGTTCCGCAAGGCAGTGTCTTACGACCACTGCTTTTCATTATTTACATAGATGATATATACCATCATGTCAACTGTGACTTTATTCATCTGCAAATAGGTTACTATTTGCAGATGATACACTTTTAGCTTGTAGTGATGAAAATCTTGAAGTTGTAGTTACCAAAATGAATTCTGTACTATCTGACATCTCTGATTATCTAAATGTTAACAAATTAAAATTGATTATCTCTAAAACAAAAGCAATGATATTAACAACAATTTATAAGCCAAAGCAAATTGTCTTAAATTCTATTGAAAATTAAAGATGACAAATTACAATTATTAGATGAGATAAAATATTTAGGTTTTATATTGGACAGTACAATTTGTTTAAATAATGACTTTGAATATATCAAAAAGAAAATCTCAAAAAAATTGTTTTTCTTTTCTAGAGCTTCTACAAATTTATCTATTCCAAGTAGAATACTTGTCTATAACACAATAATTCAACAGCATTTTGATTATTGTGCATCCCTACTATATTTATTTGATTTGAACAAAATAACTTCGTTACAAAAATTGCAAAACAGGGGTATGCGAATAATACTACAATGCAACAGATATACACCTATTACAGTTATGTTATCAACTTTGGAATGGATATCTGTATCAAATAGACTATTCTATATGTCAATGATATTTATATATAACATTATTAGCTCGCTTTTACCATCATACTTCAATGAATTTATTTGTTATTCAAATCAAGTCCATCTACATAATACTAGAAACAATAATAATTTTCACATAACTAGAACTAACTATGAATTCCTTGTTCTTTAAAGGTTGTGACCAATTCAATAAATTGCCAGTTGATATAAACAATAGTCCAACTCTTTTAACATTTAAATCTAAATTAATTAGTCATTTAAAAATGAGTCCTTGATATAAATATATGCTACAAATTTATTATTATTACTTTTAGTTTAGTAGGTAATCACTATTCAAGTAAGCTATATATTTCTTCTTCTTTGTGTCTTTATTATATTTATATGTGTATATCTGTATGTGCTTATATATAAAGATACCTGATCTTCAAATAATTATTCCATAGTATGTAAACTTAAATTTCTTTTGTATATTAGGATTTCCTATTTCAATAAATAAATTAAAATAATTAAAAATGCATTGTTTGGTTCCTGGTTGCGAAAGTTCCACCAGAAAAAAAAGAGAGAAAAGAACCGGAGAATTATTTTCTAATTTATTTTCACTCTTAAATGGTATTCGAAAGATTATTTTTTAATGTTCAAATACAAAATATAAATATTGTTTGAACATTATTTGTGGCATTCTCTAAGTTTTTCTTTCTCTTTTTGGGATTTAATACCACATGAATAATTCTTCGTTGTCTAAAATATATAGTTAGTTACCCAGTAGGTTACTGGGAAAATAAACCTCTGCACTTGTGACTTTACGTCAAAAAATTAGTCAGAGGGTGCTTTTTGACAATTAATATGAAACACAGAAATAATAATATAATTCTCTAACGTTTCAGAAAACGTATCTGTTTCCTTTTTTCAAAGTTTTTTTTTTTTAGAATATGTCAAGTGCGAAACGACATATATTATTTGTTTATGTAATATCCATAGATACTTACATAGAACTGTTGACACTTAAAAATTATACAATATTAATTTTGTTTTTTACATTAGTAACCACGTTGTACCAAAATCTACAGAGCAATGGGAAAAACATTTTTCTTCATTCAATATTATTGCCGATTTCTTAATTTTTCTCTTTTTTGCTGTCCGATTCGGTCATTAAAATTTTTGCTGAATCCGTCTATTCTGTGTCCATTTTCCCAAGCATGTTCGCAAATTTTCGATTTTTCAATTTCACCCTATCTAATATAACTTTTATGCTCACCTAAACTTACATGAATAAATAACTTTGAAATGGGAAATAGATTCGTTTTCCGAAGCGTTAGGGAATATTATTATTTTTGTGTCTCATATTAGTTGTCAAAAAACATCCTCTGACTAATCTTTTGACGTAAAGTTACAAATGCAGAGGTTCATTTTTCCAGTAACATACTGGGTGACTAACTATATTTTTTAGATAATGAAGATTTATTCACGTGGTAGTAAGTCCCAAAAAAGGGAAAAGAAAAACAAAATAAATCTATTTTTTTTTTCAACAAATGTCTCAATTTAAACTAAATAAAGTAACTTTATAGCGCATCAAAATTAAACTGTGCTAAAGTTTTGAACATGAAAACACAATTATTGTAAATACTTCATTCGTGGCTGGTACATTTTCTTCTAGTTTGTAACTCCTTCCATCACAAAATGATTGGGAAATGTTTCCGTATTGAATTATTACTTACGAAAGTATTTTTACATGCATTTTCTTTAGTTTGTATGATAATTTCTTCCACTGAAGCTGAACTAAATCATTTTTGGTTCATTTTTTAAAATTTAAAAACAAATCTGATGACTAAGCTTGGCCAAGCGATGGTAAATTCAGGGTCGGGCGCAATACCAATGCTATCGCGCGCTTGTTTACGATGACGATGACACGACACACTTCAGTTGTTATCTGTCGGTCGATGCATAGAGTACTAATAAATAATGTTGAGTGTAAAGAGTAGAAAACGACCGTACGCTGAAAAAAGTGAATAAATTTATCGGAGAATTTCCGGATTTATTCTATGATGGATGCAAAATAACTTGTGAAGTTTGTGATCAAGACTTAATGTGCTGGAATAAATGCGGCTGCAAAATTCATGTCAATAGTAACCGGCATAAAAATAAAAAAATGGCGTGTCTTCTTTGGAACCTCAGTTTATGTTTGATTTACTATTAATGCTGATTGCCTGTGATGTTCCCCTGTGCATATTGGATAAACCAGCATTTCGGGAGTTCTGGAATAAATACAATCCCCAGATGAATTTACCAAGTCGTTCATCGTTACGTAGATATGTACCAAGTGTTCGTGAAGACATTGTAAATAGGATTAGATGTGCATTAAAAAATACACGGCTGTGGTTATGTGTTGTAGAGACGACAGATTGTAAAAAAAATTCTATTTTAAATGTTATAGTACGTGAACTCGACCCTGTTAAACCAACATTTCCACTTTTACTAGCTAGCAAAAGACTAACTGCGTGTGCTGGCGAAACAATTACGCGGGTGCTGTTGGAGACTTTTGAAAAATTTGAACTGTCAACAAGTCAAGTGTTGATGTTTGTAACCGACGGTGCTGCGACAAATCGTTTGGTGGGCCGTCTTCTTCAAAGAGACGATTGTAGGTTTTTACATGTTACGTGTAAAGTGCATGCGTTCCATCTTGTAGCAGAAACGATTCGAAAATGTTTTCCAGAGGTAGATGCATTAATAGCAAATACAAAAAAAAGTATTTCTCAAATCTCCTAAACGGCTTCGAGCATTTCACACACTGTGTCCTGGTATTCCGGAACCACCAGAGCCGATTCTTACACGTTGGGGAACGTGGTTCAAGGCAGCTTTTTATTATGCTGAATATTTTCAACAAATAAAAGCTGTGATACTACAGTTCAACCCTAACGAGGCTGCAGCTATTAAGGAAAGCCAGACAAGCTTTCAAGATATTTCCCTTGAAACAGATTTAAAAACTATTTATAACAATTATAGAGGACTACACGACGCAATAGAAAAATTGCAAAATACTTCGTTGTCGTTAGTGGAATCGCTGCAAATAGTGGACGACGTAAATACACAGCTACAGACTATAAATGACGCAAAAAATAAGCCCGTTATTGAAAAATTCGAGTGTATTACGGAAAGATCCTGATTTTACCAAATTAAGACAAATTTGCGATGATGCATCTACAACTGCGTTAAGTGAGTTCACAGAGTGTTTTACTTATGCCTGTATTACTTCCGTAGATATCGAACGGTCTTTTTAAAAATACAAACATATTTTTGCACTACAGCGAACATCGCTTACTGAGACAACTGTAGAAACATATCTGATGCTACCCAGTTATTATAGAAGTTCTCCAGTTTGTGATAACGACAACCAAGCTACTTCATAAATCTGCTTAAGAAGGTGAGTTTTGTACATTTCTTTATAAAGTGTACCAGTATTAATAAAATTTATTTCCATTTATTTTATTTATTTATTCGTTTATTATTAGCTATCACTTAGATATACAATGTACATGTGTGACCGTCATTTAACAGTTTAATAATAATAAGCAGCACTAAGCTTACAAAATATAAGGAAATACATAAAAAAGAATTTAAAGCGAACGAAATAGTACGTACAAAAACATACATCACATTATATAAAATATTTTTGTTTTTATTATTGTACTTATTCAAGTATTATGATATGATGCATACCCAGTACGTCTCTGTAGGATTAATGACCTTGGCCAGGCTTACTGATGACAGATGTCAAAACCAGAAAACAAGTCATTGTACAAAAACAAATTACTACAAACTATTCTCATTAGGATAATGTATCTAATTAGATTAGTCCCACTATAATAACAATATAATTACTTGAACAAATATACTGCTAAATGATTGGAAAATAAAAACAATAAAAAATAATGTAGGTAGGTTAATCCCATATGAGTAATTATTCATGATAAGAGGTACAGAAAAATGCTCATAAAATTCCTTTATTGGTGTGACCGGTTTCGTGAACAAGTAAATTTACTTCAATAAAGGAATTTTATGAGAATTTTTCTGTTTGTCTTATCATGAATAAAAAATAATCATGGAAATAGACAATTTAAATATCCGCGGTCTCATAACTTTCTATAATTGGTTTATATGTAGCCAATAGAAATTGCCCACAGTATGGCAGCCTACATGTAGGGGACATTTTATTTGTATTGTGTCAGAGATCCAGATTATATTAAGAAACTCGGGCAGTACCTAATGATGAGTTTTGCACATACGTATGTGTCTAAGGAATCGTTTTCTACCATATTTTGCTGACGGCACGACGTGAAGAAGCTGTTAAAAGTCACATGGTTTTCGATCATTTATGAAGACTTGTTAGCTTATTGTTTATAAGGTGGGCCTGTTTCTGAGGCATAAACTTCAGAAATGTGTAGAGCGAGGGGTAGGACACTTCTTAAATAGGTGTACAAATCTTGTAAAAGTATTTAATAAATACATTTAAATAGATTTAAATAAATTTTAATACCAACATAAATACTTAATAAATTCTGTCAAGACATGTTCACGTATGCATTTCATTATACTGCCGGCAATTATAGGTAACAGTCGCGTTTTAGTGGTGTTGTCACTAGAAAATAAATTTCCAGTGACCGGTTATAAAATAAAGGTAAGCTGACAATGTTTATTATTATTAATAAACACCAATAATAAACACCACAGATAATACAACCCCCTGTATCTCTAAACTGACGTTGTGCGAGAGGGGGCTACACATTTAGAGACAACGGACATACATCCAATATCCGAGTATACTACGATTAATCCTCTCACAGAAAAATCCCAGTGCCACGGCCGGGATTCGAACCCGGGACTTTTGGGTGAGAGTCAAGTGTCCTTGCCTCTCGACCATCAGTCATACATATTAGATGTATATATCACAAATAAAACTGGAAATTATTACTTTAAGATAGAAGCTCTCTTTGTTTTCTTGGAAAAGATTTTTTTGTGTTGGATATTTTCAGTTATTCAGTTATGTAAGATTAGTAATTAAAACAAATATAATTTTATTAAACAGCAGATCAAATTTGCACTTGCATTTCATAATTGCAAACAATTTAATATTTTACTAGGTGTTTTACAGTTGATTGTCTAAGTGCACGGTGACCATACTTACTAAGTATATTGAAATAGAAATTTAAACTCCTTAAAAAAATTTTTATTATATACAAATGCGTTAAGGTGAAATTTGTGGGTTGAAGATAGTCTTTTTTAAAATTACGTGTTCTTGTTCTTCGTTTTCTTTGTTTTCAATAAGGTATCAAAATGTTATGTACAGTAGAGCAAATTAATAATGCAATATTTTGTACATTAATTCTCAGATCTCGGTATTATCTCTTGTGCATTATGTTTTGCTTGGGCTACTGTACTGCTATACAGGATGTCCCAAACTCGAGCTTCAGAAGTTTTAATCAAAGACGACAATTAACAACAATTTATATATCTGTTAACCATTAACATAAGCTACAATTGTCAGTTTTCAGCGAGATCTTCAGTTTTCCGTGATTTAATATTACTTATACGTATATTTTGCTTATATTAAATTTGGAGTTAAATTTTAATTAACCTTTTTTATATATTTTTGTAAATGTTTCAAAATAGAATAATAATAATACTGATATATTTGAATCGGAAAAAAATAAACTTTCCAGTAACATACTCAAAACAGGGTATTAGTTGGAAAAAATATCTTCATTATAGTGTCGAGACGTCGAGTGTTGTTAGATTATAGTTACTATCTCGGTTATTAACTTCAATTGTTCCTAAGGTTAATGTCTAACAAATAAATGCATAGTTTTTTAGTTAAATGCCTTCTTTCCTGATTAGAAAACACGAGACGTCGATTTTGGGTATACTCTACAGCTCTATACCACCCCTTCTTTTGTTCATTATTATTATTGTAATGTTTTCAAGGAGGGGTTTTACTTTTCTCATAGATTACGAATCTGTTATTGTATTTTTAAATACTTTTTAACCTGGTGTATACAGGGCATAACCGAAGTTCATATTTTTTAAATGAAATACTATGTTTCTAAATACCCATTTAAATTCTGATTTTGAATACTTTTAACATTTATTTTTAAAGTAACTGATATATGTACAGGGTAGGGTGATCAGACGCCGGGGTTTCCGAGGATATATTCTCTTTTTTTGTGGCGTCCTCGCGGGTTTTCTAAATTTGTCCTAGTTTTGTGTAGGTATTTATAATGTACCTATTGATTAAAAATAAAATTTAACTCACTTCTTTTAACATTTGACGTTAACTTTAAAGCTGTATTCCGGGTAGGTATCACCAGATGCCTACCTTGATCAATTTCAGTGATGCTTTTTAAATTAAAGAACCTTGTAAAGAACCAAACATATTAGAAAAAGTAGGTTCTTCTATGTAAATACAAATAAATACACTCATAAATACCTAAATAGGTCGTTATTATAGTTAAATACAATTAAATACCATAAATACATTTGTATTTATAAATAGGTGTACAAATTTTCGGAAGTGTCCTACCCCTCGGTGTAGAGCATGTAAAAATAAATTGTTTGTGCCTAGGAGTGATGTTTTTTCTTGCTTGTGAAATTTTTTTGTAGTTTTTTAAATGACGTTATTAAGACAAATAATTTTATATGTTATTCTTTTATTTATATTTTATATATATTATGTATATGTATGTATATACCTACATATTTGTTGTAAACGACGTATCAAACACCAAGGTGTAAATATTGATCAATAAAATGATTTCATTTTATTTCATGAGCTTCTTCTCTGAACTTTAAAAAAAAACGCGCTGTCTACTCTACCTCTCATGGTGGTGTGGAAACAAGTGTTTTCTTTTAAGATGATGATCTTAAACGAATAAAAGAACTACAAATAAATTGGAAACGGCTACTTTTATAAAAAAATTTACGAAAACGCTTTTTGGGTCAAAATGCCATGGGCAATTTAGATTTTTTTTCAAAAATACTACTATTATTTATTTCTTATACTACTACTACTTATTTCTATAAAAGGGGTATGTAATCCTCGTATCTACACTATTGACGTTCTGTCACTATTTTTGACTTGAAACGTAAATGCAGCAGGTGGTGTGCCAAATACCAAAACGATAAAGTTTATCTTCCCTTAGATGTTAAATTATAGACTAGATGAAACATCAACACCTTGTAATCAAGTTATGGTGCATTTTTTGAATCATGTTCATAGAATAAACTCCTATTATTTTTACATACTCTACACATTTCTGAAGTTTGTGTGTCGGAAACTGAACCACCCTGTAGACCTATCAGCAAACCTTCGAAACACTGCAAATTACAACGCAGTTAAATAAAAAGGTAATTATTTAGAATACGATAAGATGCTTAAATTTTCCTGAAAAATTTTCTACCCCCACAAAATAAGGTGCGCTGAACACGAATATGAAGTTTTTTTTCGCCGGAGACAAGCCGTTCATGAGAAAAAAAAAAAAAAAAAAATTGCATTTTCACTCGCATCTGTCACTTTTTATTGTGATATATTTAACATTTCCTGTTACTAATTGTACTATTTTAATGCTTAGAAGACGATGTTACTTTTATCTTGTACAGAAGTATAATGTTTTACACATTAAAAACCATGTTTTGAATACGAAAATGCATGAAAAATGCTGTAAAATCATTCATAGTCACGAAGTTAGGTGCGATTCTATTCTGTTGTGTCTAAAGATACGACATTGTATAACAAGCATTCAGTTTAGAACCAGATCGGATCATTTTTAGGGTAAGTTGCTCATGTAGTCGATAACGTAATTAAATAAATGGATTATATCTTTAAATATGTTATTGTTCAGCAAGGACCAACGAGAAGGTATAAGCAATTATCTTTGCCAGGAAAGGAGAGGAACAGGTATTAGGTTAGGTTAGGTTGTATTATTGCACAAATCTACACATCATCATATGCTCATTGCACATTGTCATATCTTGTACGAACATCCCTAATTACCCTTAAATAAATTAATAAGATTGCATTCTTCAATAACATTAAGAATTATTCCTTGCCCTATAAATTTTGGGTGGAAAAGGGTAAGTTTTAAATAAGGTGCCTTTTACATTGGATTATGGTTACAATAACCCCTTATAATGAAACTATCCTTTCGTCATATTAAAATTATTCGCTAAACCAACCCCTTTTATTGTAACCATAATCATATGTAAAAAGCACCATATTTAAAACACCCTTTTCCACCCAAAATTTTTAGGGCAAGGAATAATTCTTAATGTTATTGAAGAATGCAATCTTATTAACTTATTTAAGGGTAGTAGGAATGTTTGCACAGGATATGACAATGTGCAATGAACATTTGATGATGTGTACAGTGTATCGGTATAATTGGTTTGTAGTATCTCACAGGGGCACTTTAGACACTATCTGATCTGAAACGCGTCGCTAATTTCACATACATTTTAGTTGCATTTTTATGATGTAATGGCGTTATCCCAAATACAAAGCTTTTTATAAGGAAACAAATTGTTCTTATTATAAAAAATGACGTATACTATACTCCAAACCGTTCAGAGTGTTATTGGAGTGAGGGAAATAATACAAATCGTTAGATATATCCAGTGTAAAAAAGTGACAGATGTGAAAGTGCAAAAAAAAAATATTTTTTTTCTCCATAACGGCTTGTCTCCGGCGAAAAAAACTTCATATTCGTGTTCAGCGTACCTTATTTTGGAGGGGTAGAAAAATTTTCAGGAAAATTTAAGCATCTTATCGTATTCTAAATAATTACCAATAAAAAATGTCCATTGATTATTGAAAAATACATTACTTTATCTATTACAGATTTATGACTCAAAATATCATGCTTTAGGCATTAAAATATACATACCGTTTATGAATGGGTCATTATTTTCTTGATTATGGGTTTCTTGCTGAAAGGCCTCAACTTCACTCAACACAGTGTCTGCAAAACTACATAGCTGCTCATCACTAATATCATCAGCTCGGTTTCCTGTCTCCATTTCGAAAATGTAATATTCACCATCTAGGTCAAGTTTAATGAGGTCACCCTCCTTCAAAGGGGGACTCTTAACTCCTTTTATTAATTTGCCATTCACAAATGATCCGTTTGTACTCTAAAATAAAAAAAAAAAAGTAGTAGCTGTTGACAAGTCTGGATCTGTTTAGACACAATAGTTGATAGAATGCTTTGAAAATTACAATTCAAAGCTAACTTACTATTATCATATTTGGTAAGCGATTGTAAATATTTAATTAACTGCTTTATGTACTTACAGTGTCTTTTAAAATCCAAGTGTTGTCATTTTTTTCCATAATACAGTGCACCCGTGACACAGCTTTTCTTGTTATCACATAATTGCAAGAAAGCCCTCTACCAATGGAAAACTACAAAATAAAGCAAGAGACGATAATAATTTTAAATTATTATTATTTAAGTTTCTTACCGGATTGGAGTTTAATTCTATCACAGCACCACTCTCACATCTTAGTTTGGGATTTTCAAAATCAACCATTTTATTTTAGGTATTTTCTAGCTTGAATAGGGATAAGCACAGCGTAAAGATAAATTCTTAAAAAATTTGCTTGGATTTAACTTTGTTACATCGGAGGTCGAAGATACAAAACAAAACAATGCCTTTAATTTGACGTTCCCGATTCCATAGTTTAATTGTTGCCAATAAACAGCACAGTTATTAGGATTGCCAACATGTGCTAAAGAAACCTCAGTCATTTGGTCTGTTCATTTATTGCACCGTGTATTAAGTGCAGAAAAAATTTGACCCATGCGAATCTAGCGTCCTTGTTTATAAAATGTGTTCCTTTTACCACCAATCTCAACTAATTCAACTAGTTTTATAGTTACGGAGGCTACATCAACAGAAATTATTCTTTTATTTATGCAGAGTAAACGTAAAACAACTTCGATTAGCTGACATTGGTAGTAAAAGGAGCACACCTATAATGCAAATAGCCAATTTGCCAATGAACGAGTTCGTGCGTGCAGGTTCTTACAGTTTTATTCATTGACCTATTAATATGTAATGAACGAAGACTTGGAAACAGTTTAAATGAGCTGAAGAGAGCCAACATAAGAAAAAGACATACCGTAACCCATAACAAAGAAAGGGAAACGAAAGGCTAAAATCATATGACTTCATCCCAAGATTTAAATGTTGGCTTCAGCTTCTACTTTACCACAGAAACCGTAAATTTACAAATAGGAAGATACTGATTATTATTTCATTTCTGTCTCTAAGCCCTGATATGTACTCTCTTCATCTAGGCTCCGTCCATATTACCTATTAGGGTAAGTGCCTATGACTCGAAATAAGGACGGAATCCGGAATGGAACTGTCAATTTCAGGCGTTTTAATTGGTTGGACAGAATACCATGATGCCGAAAACTAATTAAATCGATAGGTCCGTTCCGAACGTTCGGAACATGCTGGGATTCAGCCTTAGATATTGGACTTTTTCTTTATTATTCAAGATAAAAATTTGAAATTAGGGTGCAATATATTTGCAGTTCCAAAAATACGCTTCCGGTTTAACTGAAAGTACTAGTAACTTTTTATTTTAAATAGCACCCTGTATATTTTTTAATCTTATATCTGATAGAGGTTTGTATTACTTTTACAATGGTTTTTTCAGAATCAAAACCGAATCAAAAAAAACCTTGAAAAATGGACTTGTATGTATGATTACTCCACGTAAAAAATGTACAGGGTGCCATATTTAAAATAAACATTAGCTTTGGCCGTTTAATTTTTATAAAATGTTTATGTAAAAAATTAATTAATTAATTTGGTAAAAAAGCCATTTGTCTCGAGTGTCTCGGTTAATATCTTAAGCTATTTACTAGGTATTACAAACTTTAATAATATGACTTTCATGACCACCAATAATCATCATCACACAAATTCATTGTCAAGGTCATTTCTGATTCGATTTTGTTTTGAGAAAACCATTGTAAAGGCAATTCAAACTTTTAACACATAATAAATCAATGATTTTAAAATATGTATATCTATTATTTATTAGTCCTTTGTTTCCTTATATGAATCATTTGGTTGTGTTTTCACCATGCAGATATCTAACTTAAATATATAAATCATTGTTAAAATTTTTCTGTTAGTAATATGGAAGAACGAAAACATTCGGTTGATTCTAAAGACCACATAGGTAGATTTAAGATATAAAATTACAGGCAATAGGTAGTTATGCATATTTTTATTAACCTGGAAAATACGAATATTTAGTTTCATAAAATGACACCAAATAAAATTTTTGTATTTTCTTGGTTAGAAAAAACGCATTAGTATTGCCTGTAATTTTATATAGGTATTAAATCTATGATATTTAGAATGAATTAAATGTTTTCGTTTTTCAATATTACTAACCGAAACCTATCTTGGCGACGCGGGAGTGCTCTTAAAAGTTCTTGGGGTCAAAACATTGTTAGAGAATGTGTTTTAATATTAAATACCTATTAAGTTGTACATGTTGAGTTTCACTATCATTTTCTAAAAAATATATTAAATGAAAATATCGAATTTAGAAACTATTTCAAACTCAAAATATTTTAAATAATAAATAAATGTGTAACTATGACAAAATGAAGATTTTTAATATACTTAATAATTGTGTTGCGGGAGCTGTTTAGTTATACCAATAACAATAACGACAACGGTCTAGAATGTATTACAACAAAAGAAGGTTTAGTGCCATATCCCAAAAAAAAAAACAAATATGCAGCTACGGACACGTGTTTCGGAGTTATTGCCCCTCATCAGCGTAGCGTAGCTACGGAAATGGATCTACGATAAGATAGATTAGGAACAAGTACTAAAATAAGGCTGGAAAGTACAGTACACAGTACTTTCTTGTTCCTGATCTATCTCATCGTAGATCCAATTCCTTAGCTACGCTACGCTGATGAGGGGCAATAACTCCGAAACACGCGTTCGTAGCTGCATAGTTGTTTTTTTTTGGGGATATGGCACTAAACCTTCTTTGTTTTATTTTGAACCCTAATAAATCTATATTGTTTTGTTTGTATGTGCCAGGTGGAAATGAGCAGTACACATAGAGCTCTGTGTGTTGACTGTGCTCATCGAGGCCCCATATGTGGCACATGGGAACATGAAGGCACTAATTGAGTACTGTGTACTGTACTTTCCAACCTTATTTTAGTTCTTGTTCCTGATCTATCTCATCGTAGATCCAATTCCTTAGCTACGCCACGCTGATGAGGGGCAATAACTCCGAAACACGTGTCCGTAGCTGCATAGTTGTTTTTTTTGGGGATATGGCACTAAACCTTCTTTGTTTTATTTTGAACCCTAATAAATCTATATTGTTTTGTTTGTATGTGCCAGGTGGAAATGAGCAGTACACATAGAGCTCTGTGTGTTGACTGTGCTCATCGAGGCCCCATATGTGGCACATGGGAACATGAAGGCACTAATTGAGTACTGTGTACTGTACTTTCCAACCTTATTTTAGTTCTTGTTCCTGATCTATCTCATCGTAGATCCAATTCCTTAGCTACGCCACGCTGATGAGGGGCAATAACTCCGAAACACGTGTCCGTAGCTGCATAGTTGTTTTTTTTTGGGGATATGGCACTAAACCTTCTTTGTTTTATTTTGAACCCTAATAAATCTATATTGTTTTGTTTGTATGTGCCAGGTGGAAATGAGCAGTACACATAGAGCTCTGTGTGTTGACTGTGCTCATCGAGGCCCCATATGTGGCACATGGGAACATGAAGGCACTAATTGAGTACTGTGTACTGTACTTTCCAACCTTATTTTAGTTCTTGTTCCTGATCTATCTCATCGTAGATCCAATTCCTTAGCTACGCCACGCTGATGAGGGGCAATAACTCCGAAACACGTGTCCGTAGCTGCATAGTTGTTTTTTTTTTTGGGGATATGGTACTAAATCTTCTTTGTTTTATTTTGAACCCCAATAAATCTATCTTGTTTTAGAATGTATTACGTTTATTATCATGCAGAATAACAGGTATCACTTCCAAGTACAGAGTAATATTACACTTCTGTCCCAGACCGTAGGCCAGCCAACAATGCCTCGGTATCGCTGCCATGCTCATGACTGCACATGTCACAATAACGTTTTCTACATTTAACAGTACAAATATATAAGTAGGTAAGTATTTTGTGGTATAATTTTTCCATTGAGGCTATTGCTTTTGAAATAAAGGGTATCAAAAAAGTAGTTCTTTTGGGTTTTTGAAAATATGATAATTTACTCCAAGATATTTTAGTTACCGTGTAGAAAAAAACGAGTTAGTCAAATAGTTGCAGCTCAACATACTGGTATTTAATATCAAATATAAATAATAACTAATAATTTTTAGTTTCAGAAAAAAAGACAAATATTTTTCGATATCTTGTATCTCGAAAACAAAAACCCCTATGGAAAATTTATACTCATATTATATACAAAATAACTTCATTTTGTTGACATCTAACAGTTGTTAAAGTTATTAGTAATTAGCAGTGGCGGTTCGTGGGTCAAGAGATAGGGAGGTCAATTAGAAAAGTTTACTGTATTACCTACCTTTTAAAGTGATTTAAATTCCAAGTCGATCCTCCGGTCTTTTTTGAGATGCAAAGTGGTCAATTACTTTTTCATTAAAGTCTTTTATCTTCTTTATTAATGCCCTTTCTATGGTAACCATAGCTAAAGAAGATAACCTTTCCTGACCCATGGTATTTCTTAAAAATGTTTTTATTCTTTTTAAGGTGGAGAAACAACGTTCACTTTCGACGGTGGTCATAGGGAGAGTACACAAGATTTTTAACAGTTTGACACTTTCAGAAAAAGTATTGCATAAATTATTGTTAATAAACAGCTGTAACAAAGCAACTGCACCTTCACTATTGGAGAAATCTTCTCGGCTATATAATACATCTAATTCAGTTTTAAGTTTCAAATGATTTATGACTGGATACTCCGTTTTAATTAATTTAAACATATCTTGAGGAAAGTTTTTTTATAATCTTTAAATCGATCTGCGTGAAATAACTGACACACTGCTAAATGATTACTGAAGCCAAACCTGTTTTTGATCTCAGATGTAATTATATCACAAACTTCTAATGAAATTCTCCTTTTTGTTTTACATCTCTGGGCAGACTGCATGGATGTCTCCTCCAAATAGTTATTCAAAATTTTATTTCTCATGTCTTCAATTTTACTATTAAAAACGCCAATATACTTATTTACTGTTATGACATCGATATTATATTTTTGTGATTGATTGAACAATATATCACAATGAGGCATAACTAAATGAAAAAATTTAACCAGTAAAGAAAATGTTCATTTTGTAAGTAGTTTTTTAAACCAATATCTTGGTTTAGAATGTTGTTTTCTGATTCATTATCAATGATTTTTTCTAAACAATTTAATAATTCTATTCGACAGTCTCTATGTACTTTGTATTAAAATTCCATCGTGTTGGAGCCGCTTTAGGTAATCTCACCTTAACAACATTATCTAACACGGCTGTTCTTTTTGGCGATTTTCCAAAGAATGAAGAAAAGCTATGTAAATTAGCAAAAAAAAATGTTTATGCTTTTATCCCGGCTTGATGCTGTTTGTAAAATTAAATTTAGTTGATGAGCGTAACAATGAACAAAATTTACTGAAGGATAACTTTTTTTAATCTTGGCTTGTGCACCTCCAAAAGCACTACTCATTACTGATGCTCCATCGTAACTTTGTGCTATCAATTTTTTCAGGACTTTCATTAATTTTCAGACATTCTAACTCTTTTAAAATTACATCTGTCAAATGCTGCGATGTCGTTCCTTGAGGCTGAATAAATTTCCAAAATCTCTCACATACAACACCGTCTAAAACGTATCTAAACACAAAAACTACTTGTACTTTATTATGTCCATCTTTCAGTTTTAATATATTTTGTACAACACTCATATTTAATAGTAAACACCAAAAACACTGTTTTACTTGATTTCACGACAAGTAGAGATTTACTAATAAAATGTTCACAAATAAAAACATTAAAAACAACGCGATAGAATTTATCGACCAACGCGTACCTAGTCTACATTAATACTGCTGACTGGCGACTGGCTTTACTAAGCTTCGTGCGTTACCGTGTCAGGGTCGTCAGGGACATTGTCCCCGCCAGTGTTTTCTATCTCTTTTTGCTTTCTGACGATTCGCGCATAAGTCAATTTCACTATAATTCGTTGTAAATTCTGTCCGTAGCTAGCTTTGAGGACACGTTGTGGATTGACTCAAAATTTTTAAATTCTATAAATGAATAATGTAATGATCTAGATATTTGAATAGTATTGTGCATAGAATGAACTAGAAACTTTAATATATTTTTTAAGAATATTAAAAATATATATATTATATATTTTTAAACTTTAGAAAATGAATAGCTCTAATTTTTTATTTGTATGTGGGAGGTCATTGACCAAATGACCCTATAGAAGAACCGCCAATGGTAATTAGTAATAATTAGTAATAAAACTGAATCACCCTGTATATACAGGGTGACTGGTAGATCGCCGTGTTACTTTGAGGGCGTGTTAGCAGAGTTCTTTTGCAATTGATTTAACCATTACATCCATTATGCAAATCCCAATAGTTTTTGAGATACTTTAATGCAGATATAGTTTTTTACAACAAGTGAAGGTTTTAGCTCTTGTATTTTTATCTTATCAAAGGATTTTACATAATTCTTGTTACATAACTTGTACTGTGTAAACTAATAATTAAAATATCTCAAAAACTATCGAGTTTTGCATAATGGATATTATGGTTATATGAATTGCAAATAAACTCGCTATTAACACGCCTTCAAAGGAATACGTCGACCTACCAATCACCCTCGCAGAATTCTACGACTTGCAAAAATTCTTTCTATGGTAGTAAATTTTTTTTCTAATGGCAGGAATAAAATTCTGCTAGATCCAGTATATATTTATACAATGTTTACAAAGTGAGATTACCAGAACAAAAAGAAGTATTTGCTGTCATTAATATGTGCTTATTATTATTTATACAGTGTAAGCTGTATAATGGTTACAAAGTCGTCTATTAGCGACAGGAAAAGCTTTTTTTCTGGTTGCAAGATAGTAATGCTGTAAAAAATACTAGCTCATTAACTGTAACAAAAAACCTGTTATGGTTAAAATAGGGCTCTGACTCCTGATAGCAAAGTTATCAACCTACAGCAATAAATAAATATTAAGAAAAACTTTTTTTAACGGTAAATAAGTACGTCTTAGCAAAATCTTTTTGGTTGCGATTACAAAGCAGTCTATTTGGAGCCTATTTAATGCAGATATTTTTTTGAGGCTAGCCAATTTTTATTTATGGTTAGTAGAAGATTCTTTCAGTCCACCCTGTAGGGTATTTGGTATTTAGTGCCATCGTATAATATTGAAGTGCAACGGAGCTACGAGGAAAAGTGAAATGCAATATGTTTTATTAGTACACGAATTCAAACGGATCACAGGAAATTTGCATCGCATTGCATTTAGTTGTATAACTTATTTATTAATAATAAATTATTAGTAATAAAATTATAAGTCCTACACCATTTTGTTCAAAAAAGCATAAAGTAGGCTTTTCTTACGAGTACAAAATTTTGATTTCGGCTTTCGTTTCGAAGATAATACGAGAGAAAAGCAAAAATTGTCTAAATTGAATTAGATATTGAAGCATATCAAACCGGCCGTCTTAAGTCTGTGGCTTCGTCTTCTCATAAGCTTCAATGTATAATACAGTGTGGTGCAGTTTCCAAGACGAAAATTTTAGGGAACGATAAAACATCGTAAAAAATATGAGTTTGCTACATAAACATTGCCTATAAAACACACCGTTTTGAGATACAGGGTGTTGAAACGAAGCATCAAAGGGACCGCCAGAGAGATAAGCTAGGTACTGATTATTGTTTACTGTGCTTCAACCCTGTGCCTCAAAAAAACGGTGCGTTTTAGAGACAACGTTTATGTAGCAAACTCATATTTTCTCCGACGTTCTATCGTTCCCTGAAGTTTCCGCCTTGGAAACTAGACCACCTTGTATAATATTTGAAAACTGCAAAAGCATATTTGCTTTACAAACCCTTTTCTGAAAAATATAATAAAAAAACGCAATTTGTCCCTTCTTTGTGACTATACAGGTTGAGTCAATAGTGTATTCTCCTTCGATAACCTTTGAACCGTTAGTGATACAACATTAAATGCAAAAGTTTTTTGGGTCAATAGGATCTATCATTTAAAATTATTGTGAAATCTACAGGGTGCTTAAATTTTCTGTTACACACAAAAAAATACTTTTTTTAAATGGAACACTCTGTATATTTTATCACCATTTTATTAAATGAAAAGAGTATTATACAGTGATATTTTGTTTTTTGGATTTGCATGCAACGTTGCCAAGTTATTTAATATTTTCTGGAAATTTAAGGATTTATAAGGGTCCGTTTAATAATTTTTATTTACCTATGAAAACAAGCAGGGTAAGCAAATATTATACTATTCTTAGTTCATACTACACGCTAAGTATTAGTACCTTTTTTTACATTATTCTAGTTTACAGGGTGTCCATGGCGGCATGTCAATTAATGCGAATTTCAAATGGGAAAAACTCTGTTTTTTTAATTGGAACATCCTATATTTTTTTTACGTGGTTGGATTCCTTCTTCAAATTGCTTTCTTTTTTGTATAACACTTCCTATACCTAACTCTTGTATTTTTTGGAGATAATTAAGGTTTTCTCTTTAACCTCACAATCCTACTAAAAATTAATACAATTTTATCAAGAATGGTTTTGGAAAAACAAAAATTGCGGTCAGGCGAAAAAATTATTTTCTATAAAATCGTAAAGCAAACAGTAAAAGCAGCAAATTTATTGAACTTGAATGACAACATTTACACCTTACCTTAGATATGTACATTGTACATAACAAAATAAAAGTGTAATTTTGAACGTAAACAGTAAATAGAAGAGAAAAAATAAAACAAGTTACAAAATATGCTCAACGTGACCTCCTAATTGTAAATTACAAATTCTGACTCTATGAAGAAATGAGTACTTAACTTACATTTTGCAGCATGTTAGGCGTAATGGTGTCGAACGCTAGTCGAATTCTTTGCTGCATGTCTTCTCTTGTAGTTGGTGATGATTTGTACACTAATCCTTTAATGTACCCCCACAAAAAAAGTCCAATTTTGTCAAATCTGGCGACCTTAGTGGCTGTTGAATTGGTCCTCCTCGACCTATCTAACTGTCACCAAATGTAACATTTAAAAGTTTCTTACGGCAATACTATAATGGGGTGGAGCTCCGTCGTGCTGGAACCACAGCCTCTGTAAGACATTTTGAAGACACTCGTTTAACAATCCTTCCAGTACATTTTGTAAAAAATCGAGGTACATATTCCCAGTCAAGTGACCATTAAAGAAATGCAGTCCAATTACATAATCACCTACTATCCCTGCCCACACATTGAGTGACCATCGGTGTTGATTATCTACGGTTCTCGTAAAATGAGGGTTCATGATATCTAGTAATGTAAGTTATGTGGCTGGAGTACAGCCACGGTCTTGCGCTGGCGTCACACGTGCCGATTTAGAAGTGACTTACGCTGTAGTCTTATTTGAATGGTTAATGAGTGAGGTTGTACCTATAAATTATACATAATGTCAAACGTGCCAAAGCGTAAAAAACGACCGTACGCGGACACGCGAATAAATTTATCGGTGAATTTCCGGATTTATTCTATGACGGATGCAAAATAATTTGTAAAGTTTGCAATCAAGACTTAATGTGCTGGCACAAAACAGATTGTCGTCGTCATATCAATACCGTGCAACATCAAAATAAAAAAAATGGCATGCCTTTGAGAACTCAGTTTATATTTGATTTATTGTTAATGTTAATAGCCTGTAATATTCCGCTACAATTCTGGATAAACAACCATTTAGGGAGTTTTGGAATAAGTACAATTCCCAGGTGAATTTACCAAGTCGTTCATCGTTACGTAGATGTGTACCAAGTGTTCGTGAAGACATTGTAAATAGGATTAAATGTGCATTAAAAACTACACGGCTGTGGTTATGTGTTGACGAGACGACAGACTGTAAAAAAATTCTATTTTAAATGTTATAGTACGTGTCTCGACCCTGTTAAACCAACATTTCAACTTTTACTAGCTAGTAAAAGACTAACTGCGTGTACTGGCGAAATAATTACGCGTGTGGTGTTGGAGACATTCGAAAAATCTGAACTTTCAACAAGTCAAGTATTGATGTTTGTGACTGATGGTGCCGCGACAATGCGCGTGGTAGGCCGTTCTCTTCAAAGAGACAATTGTAGGTTTTTACATGTTACGTGTAAAGTGCTTGCGTTACATCTTGTGGCAGAAACGATTCGAAAATGTTTTCCAGAGGTAGATGCATTAATAGCAAATACAAAAAAAGTATTTCTCAAATCTCCTAAACGGCTTCGAGCACTTCACAGACAGTGTCCTGGTATCCCTGAACCACCAGAGCCGATTCTTACACGTAGGGGAACGTGGTTGAAAGCGGCTTTTTATTATGCTGAATAATTTCATCAAATGAAAGCTGTGATACTACAGTTCAACCCTAAATAAGGCTGCAGCTATTAGGGAAAGCCAGACAAGCTTTCAAGACGTTTCCCTTGAAATATATTTAAAAACTATTAATAACAATTATAGAGGACTACACGACGCAATAGAAAAATTGCAAAATAGTTCGTTGTCGTTAGTGGAATTGCTGCAAATAGTGGACGATGTAAATACAAGCTACAGGCTATAAATGACCAAAAAATAATCGCGTTAGTGAAAAATTCGAGAGTGTATCACAGAAAGATCCTGATTTTAGCAAAGTAAGACAAATTTGATGGTGCATCTACAACTTCGTTAAGTGAGTTCACAGATTGTTTTACTTTGCTGTATTACATCCGTAGTGTCGAACGGTCATTTTTAAAATACAAAATATTTGTTCACCAAAGCGAACATCGTGACGGAGACAGCTGTAGAAACATATCTGATGCTATTATACTATAGATCTTCCCCACTTTGTGATACGACAACCAAACACTTCATAAATTGCTTAAAAGGGTGAGTATTATTATAAAATGTAACATTATTGTTAAAATTTATTTGTGTTGATAGACATAACTTATGTCTATTAACACAACTATTTTTATGAAATGTGGCCTCATCAGTGAATAGCACGAAACCAAAAAATTGCGGCTGTTGGTGAATCTTGTCGAGTGTCCACTCACAAAATGTTACCCTACGTCGAAATCATTTGGCTCTAGTTCCTGAAGCAGTTGAATATGATAAGGATGAAAGTTTTGTGTCCTCAATATTCTTGTTACAGAAGATTGACTTATATCAAGTTGTCTATTGATTTCTCTCGTATTTAGGAGGATCTTCATCGACACTTAATGTAACTTGAAACACTTTTTCTTCATTTGTTGCTAGTTTTGTACGTTCAAGTTTTTTATAATTCACATGTCCAGTTCGTTCAAACCTTTCTCGCAACCTTTCAAATGCAGAATGGTGAGGATGTCTTCGTTCTGGATAACGCTGAATATAAGTTCTTGATGCCAATAACGGATTTTTCTCCTATTCTCCCAATGCATAAACCATGTTGATCAAATCTTCGTATGAAAAATTCATAATTTATTTAACAAATATAATTAACTCAATTAGGAAACACAAAAAACCACCACCAAGTAAAATTAATTAGTGTAAACCACAAAATATCAGTTTGACAGCACAATTTTTGTTTTTCCAAAGCCATTCTTGATAAAATTGTATTAATTTTTACTATGATCGCAAGATTAAAGAGAAAACCTTAATTTTCTCGAAAACTTCAACAGGAATCCAACCACTTAAAAAAATACAGGGTGTTCCATTTAAAAAAAACAGAGTTTCTCCCATTTGAAATTCGCATTAATTGACATGCCGTCATGGACACCCTGTAAAATAGAATAATGTAAAAAAGGTACTAATACTTAACGTGTGGTATGAACTAAGAATAGTATAATATTTGCTTCCCAGCTTGTTTTCATAGGTAAATAAAAATTATTAAACGGATCCATTATAAATCCTTAAATTTAAAGAAAATGTTAAATAACTTATCAACGTTGCATGCAACTCCAAAAAACAAAATATCACTGTATAATACTCTTTTCATTTAATAAAATGGTGACAAAATATACAGGGTGTTCCATTAAAAAAAAAGTATTTTTTGTATGTAACAGAAAATATAAGCACTCTGTAGATTCCACAATAATTTTAAATGATAGATCTTATCGACCTAAAAATCTTTTGTATTTAATAAATTGTTGTATCACTAACGGTTCAAAGGTTATCGAAGGAGAACCCACTATTGACTCGCCCTGTATATACTCAGTGCCGGATTTCCCAATAGGCAATGTAGGCATCTGCCTAGGGCGGCAAATTCCTTTGGGGCGGCATGCCTCCAAAAGATTTTATGACTTAAAGAGAAATAACAAAATAATTATTATTATCCATTTTATGATTTTTAGAGAAAAGTAGTAATTATTATTCATTACAAATTATTGTAGCATATAGTATACTTTTCTACCCTGAAAAGGGCTCGTGCGAAATAAATGCATCTCTGTCTCCTTTTTTTAATTGATACAAAAAGTTGAAGTAGCATATGCCGGTCAAGTGCCAAGTTTTTTGTTTTCGGTGGAACAATCAGGCCGATGCTGCAGGTGTCCCAGTGAGAACACATCGGTTGAATAAACGTGTATATTACGTTGTCATGGTTGCATAAACGTTACTCGTTGAAAAAATTAACGTTATTTGACCACTTGAATTCAATCAAACGTTTATAATACGTTTATATAACCATTAATTCCAACATAAGAATGTTTTGATACGTTTAAAAGACGTGATTATTTAAATTGATTTCACGGGTCGATTAAACGTCTGTGAAACATTATATACTAACTAAACAACAACTACTTGTTTCTTGTTAAACGTTGTTTAAACGTGAAAATTAACTAATTTTTACGTGAAATTTATTCTCTGTTTCAACGTTGAAAGACATAATAATTTTAATGATTTGTATAATATACGTGAGATTAACGTGAAATTTAGGTATTTTAAAGACGTTAATTGAATTATATGTACAAAACGTTATTTATACGTGATAATAATTAGTTAATTTCCTGAACCGAATAAACGTCATAAAAACGTCAAAAATGTAGTCTGAAATATCTATTGGCTTAGACTATAATGATATTATTAAGTATTTGCCGATGTAAAAGCGAGACGTGTAATACTGTAATACATTCATTATTTGTATTATTTGAATATTTTATATCTATTTCGTTAGGATCTATTTTTAGTTTGAGTATAAAAATATGTTTCAAAATCAATAAAAGTTATGGAGTAAACATACAATTAATTTATATATAAAATAAAAAAAAAATTAAATAGTACTTAGATTATGTCTGAAAAGGGGCGTCAAATTCAAATCTGCCTACGGGCGGAAAAATCCAAAATCCGGCCCTGTGTATACTTAACTCGTTTTTAACTTTAGTGCTTTTTTGCATATGACGACTTTTGACTGCCTCGGGATTTTGATACATCAGTCTAAACATTTATTTTAATTATATAAAGTTCAGCTTGTAACAACAAAATTCTTACAGACGTCAAAATAGGCATACTTATATTATCGCACCATAAATTTTAAAGTAGCCAATGCAATGGTAACGAAGAAATAAACCTATTTCGAAAAATATATTCAGGAAATTGAGTGCACCGCCGAAAATTATCACCCCATAAACTGTATACCGTACCACATGCATGTTAATCTTTCTCTGCCCGTGAAGTCATTACCATCCTTGCACATTGCGTGCGATAACAGAGTGAAATTCTTTCCAGCTTCCAACATCACGTAGCCCATGCCCCTTCTTTCAACGAGTAGGAGACGAAACACAATCGCGTGTCTACCAAACCAACTCACCTGTGAGATAGTAATACCTGCTTGCATTCCAATTTCCAACATCCAAGATGGCTGAGTGTTGAAGAATGCGAGCAAAGAGTAAATAACGTAGCAGGCACTGAAATAACTGTTAGAGAGGCGATGTGCACTTGTTTTGTGCCCCGCCGACTGTGATAAATCGTCGGAAAAACTAATAAAACGATAAAAAAACGCTTCCTGTTTCGCTCTGCGACGTTCCAAGGCGGTTTTACGGCAATTCTCTAAGGTTAATTGTTCAAAAAGTGCGGAAATCGGCCTTTTTGAAGTGTTTCGGCTTGTTTTTTAATTGTTAAATGTAGCGGCCGCCTAATTTGTGTTCCAGTGCTTTAGTTGAGAGTTCTTAACGGCCAAACTAAAAAATGATAGTGTTTTAAGTGACCTTTGTGTGGCCTTAAATATGAGAAAAATTGTGTGTTTGGGAATCTCGAGTGGGAATGTGCAAGATATTGGCATTTTACTGTGTGATTTAAATATTTTCGGGTGGTTTTTAAGATACACGAGACTTTTGTCTCTTGTTTTAGACATATTTTTAAATTTTTGAACTGTTTTTCGTAAAATATAACTATAACAATGTGCCCTGCAAATTAACATCTAGTTATAGTCTGTTATTGATGTGCGTCCCGCTTGATATCCGAAAGTTGTTATTTGTGAGAGATTTTTTTAAATTTAAAAAGTGTCTTTATATCGTACTATGACTCTGGAAGAGCCGAAATTCTATAAGGGAGGATGTCACATAGAGATTTTACAGAGGTAAATTTTTAAACGAAATAATTTATCTTAATTATAAAATAGATTTTAACGGTGCATTAGACAACAAACCTATCTGGTTTCTTTTTCTGCTCGATCATTAAAATCTCCACTGACTGGTTTATAATATTATAGATTTCTGTTGTTTTTAATGCAAAATAATCATCTAGACACAGTTAGAAATAATGATTATATTTATATGAACTGGATTTGTCTCTTTTTTTATATAAAATTAGAAAGTATGTTAGCCTGATTAACATCTTTCTCATATTAAAATAATTTTTACAATTTATTTAAGTAGAATTCGGCCATAGCAAAGTTACTTAAGTAATATGCTTTTTAGGAGGTTTTACCTGATTATTTAAAGCAGGTAACTATTAACAGCATTGAGCTATTTGCATACCTATATTTTCGAATTTTAAATAAACAGTTATACTCTGGGGAGAAAAATGACAATCATAATTTAAAACTGTACGAATCGCAGAAAAAAATTATTTGAAATCCAGTGCAATTCATTTGATGCATACTCAAATTGTCTAGTTAAAACAGAATGTATACATATTTGAGTATATGTAACAAGAAGCGTTTTATCATTAATTTAAAATTAGTAAACAAATTTGTTCTTCCAATTTAATACTGGATTATTTCAAATATAGGGTGTCCGTGGAGTTATATACAGGATGGTTCGGTCCCAGAGCAACAGTATGGGTTCAGAACATGAAAAATAATATTTAGCCAAACTTACCGCACGCAGTTCAAGACATAGTTAACGTAATCTTTAATAGAATAAAAGCATTTGCCATTAATAAAACCTCTTTAGAATTATTTTAAATTGATTGAAATTTAAATGTTTTTAATTAGTCGGCAGTTTATTAAGTACACTGAGAGAATGATTTAGTTGGGAGAAATAAATTTTATTTCAACCAAATAAATGATTTCTTTGTATTTGACGAACTAAACATTTAATTGGGAGAATTAAGGCATTTATTTGATTTAAAGCCGAATATTTAATATTATCAATTAAATCAAAATACTTATTTGGAAGAAATATTTGTTTCTGAACATTAAATATTTATTTGTGAACATTAAAATTGTTTCTGAACATTAAATATTGTTTCTGAGCATTAAATATTTATTTCTCAGGAATAAGACTTTTTTCAGAAAATTGCGTGGATTTATTGTTGATGAATACATTAATTTCAGGAAAATTAATTCCGTTTTTAATTTATTTATAGTGAACAAATATTTATTTCTCAAAAACAATGAAAATTTCGTATATTCATTAATATTAAATAAATTGTTAATTTTTGTTAATAATGCTGTTTAATTTGTTTATAATAAAAAAACTATTTCTCCTCGCACCTGCTTTGAGTATCTACCATCTTATATATTATTTAAAGAATTTGTTAAATAAATCTCTGCGCCAAAAGGATGTCATAGGTTGGTTTTTTGGAGAAAAGACAATCTGAACAATCTTTTTGCTATGCATGGTTTATTTAAAAAACATATAAACAATTTATATAGAATAGCGACTTAATACCCAAAGAAGATTCGAAGACAAATTATACGGATACAACAAATAAATGAATATAGAAAATTAAAAACATTTCTATTCAAAAAAATATATATAAAAATTTTTACTTACCTGGTTTATATTTGCAAAACTAAAATTTGATTTATATTAAAAAATGTATGCCTGACGATTTGTCTACAGTACGATGTATTAAAAAATCAATTTTGCTAAAAATTATAGTAGATATTTTTTTATTTTTTTTCACAAGTTGTAAAGCATATCATCGGTCCACTGCCAAAACAACGATTGTGCATTTTTCTAATTTTTCAGAAGGGAAATAAAGTTCAATTTGTTGTTAAATATCCAAAGATAATTTATTTATAGGTATAAGTTTCCTAGTATAAAAATATTTCAAAAATATTCAATATTCGCATTTGCGGTTTTGGCACTGCAGACTGAAAGAAATATATTATTTTCCAACAGAAAAGTCGAAACCGGCAAATTTGCACATTCGATGTTTTGTCATTAAAGCAACATTATGGTAGGTATATATTTGCGAAATTAAAATGTATTTTATATTAAAAACATATATGCTTCACGAGTTGTTTATAATAAAATATATTCTAAAAAATGATAGGGTAGATATCATATAATTTTTTATATAATTTTGCGTAGATGTAGGTACATATACATAATATATCACTATCAGTATAATCAATTACACTCATGAACTATAACTTCATAATATCTCCATAGACACGATGACGTTAAAACATATATCTATTATGTTAATTTTTCTTCCATAGTTGCTAAGGTATTCATGATTAATAAAGTTCTAAATTTTTTTTAACTAATGTGTCTTATTAGAATTAGTTAAACCTCAAATTTATTATATATAAATCTGGATTTCCATGTCAAATTTTAAGAGAAAATTCAGGAAAATTGTAAATACCAGGAAATCCAGCCGTTATAACCGCTTATCCCGAGTAAAAGTTTTGCATTGAATTGATGCGAGGATGTAATCTTTAAAATAAAACGTAAACGAACAAGAAAAAAATAATACAATGAAAATTACTGCGAAATATCTTATAGATTGTATGGTAATAATAATATGAAATTATACAGTCTATAAATAACACCTAGTTAAAAAAATAATCTATTTATTTTTATGCAAAAAAAGAAAGTATTAAAAAAAGAACATTCTAAACCGATATATTTCAGTACAGATTTTCCTTTTTATTCTTTTCTTATTTTGACTGTGATGTGCTTAACTGGAACTTTTCAAAAAATACTAAATAAGTGAGTTTATTATTAACTTAGAAATAATAGTAGAAAGTTCAAATAAAGATTAACTTTCAATTTTCTTTACCGCTTGTTTATTGTAATTTTTAGTTGATGTGTCAGGTTAAGGATACAGACAAACAAATGTCTGTGTTAAAGGTAAACAAAATTAAATATATGAAAAATATTTACACATATTTATTAAAAAAATAACAAAAATAAATAACTCTGAACAAATTTTTACAACTAATAGGTACTTTAATATGCTATGATAAACAAATTACCACGTACAAACATTAAAAACTTACAATAAATTTAACATACGATTATTTGAGTGATTTTAAGACAAAAAGTTCATATAAACATGGGTCCGCAAATGCTTAGTATTCAAGATACACGGCGTAAATTTTTTTTAAAAAATTTGTTTTTTTCTAAATATCTTATACCCGTTACCCAAATTTGTTGTAATTTGGCAACGTTATTTGTAGTGTTAAGGGGCTAATTAAGCACTAACTCGATAAAATTTATTAAGTCCAGTGGCGTCCCGAGTGGTACCTGCCTAATATTTTTAAAAAAATGTACGCCACTGACTATTTTGTAATTTTTATATATATATTTTTTTGGGTTCAGCGACTAAAAATACAACTTTTTGTCTCTTGAATTTTTTTCGGATCTTGCTTAGTTTTCGAGACAAAAAATTAAATTCACTTAATTGCATATCCCTGAACCACACAAGAAACATGGGTAAACGTAGGAAATTATCAAGGGTTGCCTTGGAAAACGATTGCAGCATTTGGCAAACAAAATGACAGCTGTTGTCAATTTATTAAGCTATTAAATTGTAATTTTTGTAAAAAGTATTTTTTGGTGATTATTTTTCGAGTTATTTTTTGTCCAACATGGTTCAGTTTATTAATAGTGAAATGGCAAATATGCATTTCTATTATGGAATGGCTCATGGAAACTCTAATGCTGCAAGACGCATTTATCATGAAAGATTTCCTCGGCGTGTGGTGCCTAACGGAAGAACTTTTGTACGTCTCCATGCACGACTTTCTGAAACAGGCAGTTTTAAAACATTGACGGTTGTAATCGGGAAGCCTGTAACGGTACGAACAATTCAAATGGAAAAAGCTGTTTTAAATGAAATTGAAGCAAATCCTCATAGGAGTACCCGGAAAATAGCTGAAGAACTGAACATTACCCATGTCACAGTGTGGCAGATTTTAAGAGACCAGCAGCTATATTCCTACCATATGCAACGTGTGCAAGCTCTATTGCTCAGAGATTTGCCTTTAAGAATAACTTTTTTGTGATTTATTAGGCAGTAAAATAAAAAGAAATCCAGGTTTCCTAAGACGAATATTGTTTACAGATGAAGCTTGTTTTTCTCGCAATTCAATTATTAATTTCCATAACAATCACATATGGGCCGAAAACAATCCACACGCCTTAATAGAAAATAAGTTTCAAGAACAGTTTTCTTTTAATATTTGGGTTGGAATTGTCGGTGACCACCTCATTGGGCCTCATTTTCTTCCACCTAGACTTAATGGGGAAGAATACCGAAGATTTTTAGAATTTCTTTTACATGGACTTTTAGAAGAAGTTCCAGCCACGGAAAGATTCCGTATTTGGTACATGCACGACGGGACTCCACCGCACTTTAGTCTATTGGCGCGGCATTTTTTGGATGAAAATTACCATAACCATTGGATTGGGAGAACAGGCCCACAACCATGGCTTCCTCGCTCGCCCGATGTGAATCCCCTAGATTATATCCTCTGGGGACACCTTAAAGCGTTAGTATACAAAACTTCTATTGTAAGTGAAGAGGATCTACGAAATAGAATCATTAATTCATGTGATACAATAAAAAATACACCAGGTATTTTCAGGAGAGTGCGTAAATCAATGAAGAGGCGGCTAGACAGTCGAAGGAGGCCATTTCGAACAATTACTTTAGTAAAATTCGTTAGTTTAGATGTTAAGAAATGTATTTAATTTAGTGTTTATTTGTTGTTGTTACATATTATTAATAAAATATTATCAAAAAATGATAATTTCCAAAAGATACGTTTCCCCCATGTTTCTTGTGTGGTCCAGGGATATTAAATTAAGTGAATTTAATTTTTTGTCTCGAAAACTAAGCAAGATCCTAAAAAAATTCAAGAGACATAAAAGTTGTATTTTTAGTTGCTTAACCCAAAAAAATATATATATATAGTGCAGTAAAAATAAATTATGACCTGGGCAAAATTGCAACACAAATGATTCTTTTTGCATTATACTGTGTGAAGTGTCTTTTTTAACATATTCAAAATCCCCATTAATGCCGACTCAGGAAGTCAGTGAAAATCCAAGATGGCGGCTGATTTTTTTTTTTTATTAAAAAAATTTGTAACTTTGTATAACTTTGTATTTATAATGTATAACTTGGCAAAAATGTTTAAAATACAAAGATAAAAGTATAAAAAAATAATCATTGACTTTACTTAATTTCTTTTTTCAAAATGGCGGCCATTTAAATAATTAGGTATTTAGTTTTCAAATATTTAAAGGCCACCATTTTGGAATAAAAGTGCACTCAAAATAGGTCTTATTATGTACTAAAGCATGCCATTTACATTGTACTTTTGTATTACCTTCATACGAATCGTTAAGTATATATGACATTCACAGGGAGTAAGGAAATGTTTCTCACTAATAAGGGAAACAAGCAGAAAATAATTACTCTGATCGCTGAAGAAATACGACAACAGGGATGTTCAGTAATTCATTCAGTTGATGATGCTGATGTTGACATTGTTAAAACTGCAGTGGAATCTTCAAAAATTAAAAATACAACAGTGATAGGAGAAGACACTGACCTATTGGTATTGCTGATTTATTGGTGTAATCAAGCATACCACAAGCTGTTTTTCAGAAGTGATAAAAAACCTTCCAAACAGAATAACATTTATGATATCAATGCCATTAGATATTCGCTCGGAAATGACTTAGCGAACAGTCTATTCTTTATACATTCGTATACAGGATGTGACAGCACCTCCAGAATATTCCATATTGGAAAGCAATCAGTTTTCAAACGTGATGTTGAAGATCAATACTTTCGTGAACTTGCACTATCGTTCAGCTCAACAAACCTTAATCCCAGTCAGGTTGAAGAATTTGGAAAGAAGATAATGGTATGTATTTTTGGTGGAAATCCAGATGATACACTAAATACACTTAGGTATAGAACTATTATTGATAAAGTATCGAAGGCAAAATGTTTCGTTCAACCACAGAACCTTTCCCCAACGGAATCAGCTGTCAAGTACCATAGCCTCTGTTCATATTTGTAAATTTGTATATGGAAGCAAATGCAAGAAGGCTTGAACCCAACAGAGTGGGGATGGAGTATACATGATAATATGTATGTACCGAAAAAAAATGGATTTGCCACCAGCACCTGAAAATATATTACGCATAGTAAGATGTAACTGCTGTGGTACCATGAAATGTAGTTGCCGAAAAAATGGTTTGGAATGTACCAGTTCTTGTGGTCAGTGTCAAGAAACAAATTGTGAAAATAGTCCGCAGCGAATAGAAGATGAAGAAATGGAAAGCAGAGATGAAGATTATGATGAATTGTGAAAAAACAGCCAAATCATTTTAATTTTTGTTCAATAAAGGAAAATAACCCATACTTTGAAATAATGGTTTTTTGTTCTTGTAAGTCTAATGTGTAATAAAGTTTTCTCTAATGTATAATAGGCAATTTGAGTGATTCAATACCTATCTTACCTATTCAATACCTATTTTATGCTTTTATCTTTGTATTTTAAACATTTTTGCAAAGTTACACCTTATAAATACAAAGTTATACACAGTTATAAATTTTGTAATGAAAAATACAAAATTCAGCCGCCATCTTGGATTTTGACTGATTTCCTGCGCCGGGATTAATGGGGATTTTGAATATGTTAAAATAGACACTTTTCACAATAGAATGCAAAAAGAATCATTTGTGTTGCAATTTTTCCCAGGTCAAGGGAATTTTTACACCATATTGACTGCACTAATATATAAAAATTACAAAATAGTCAGTGGCGTAAATTTTTTTGTCAAAAATATTCGTTAAGGTGCCGCTCGGGACGCCACTGGACTTAATAAATTGTATCAAGTTAGTGCTTAATTAGCCCCTTAACACTACAAATAACATTGCCAAATTACAATAAATTTGGGTAACGGATATTTAAGATATTTACGAAAAACTAAATTTTTTAAAAAAGTTTAACGCCCTATATCTTGAATACGAAGCATTTGCGGACCCACGTTTATATGAACTTTTTGTCTTAAAATCACTCAAATAATCGTATGTTAAATTTATTGTACATACTTAATGAACACCCTGTATACAGGGTGTCCGGAAAAAGGACGCCAATCCGGTAACAATGGATTCCTTAAGGAAAAACAATAGGACTTTCACAATGCCATTTTTCATTTTAGACCCCCATGTTCGATATACAGGGTGTCAAAGTTTGAAGTTTAAAAGTAATGTTTTAAATAACTCGATTATTTCGTAAAATATTTATTTCAAATTTAGTACATAGCCCAGTCACATTAGAGATTTCACCTCGGAATGAGAGATAATAAGCTGTAAACTTGTATAAACCTTTATTTTGGCGTAATAAAAGTTGTCTCACAAGTCTCATAAAATCTCGTGCCCGCGTCTTAAGATATTCAAGGTCAAAGGTCACAAAAATCGTTTTTTTGCAAATATCTTGCTTCCTATGGTTTTAGTGCCACTTGCATTTATCATAAAAATTGTAGAGAATAAAATTCTCTACAACTTTTGTCCCAAACATTTTTTTATATACTCAACCGTTTTTGAGAGAGAGGGCGGAGAGCGCGCCGCGCTTACTTATTCACAGCATAATGCAAGGTCAACCGTAAGTCCCGGTAAATAATACGCCGTTGAAGTCTATAAATCATTAAAAAATATATAATTATGAATAATTTGCAATGTTTATTAATTAATACATTATATTTAATAATATTTTTCATTTATCGAATACATATTTGTTTAATATTACTTACTTTTCCGGGTAATCAAAAAATTGTTGAGTGGAATACTTTAAGTATATTTTAATTATATTCTAATATATATGTTAATTATATTTTAAGTAGAAAAAGAATAGAGTAAATACATTTTAATCATATCTTCATTTAGAAATACTTTTTCATATATTTATTACAGTTGAAGTTCAAATGTGGGGAGCTTTTTCAAAAACTTTTATAATTAGAAGGGCTTGATGAATATGACCGTTCTCGTATCGCAGCCATTATTGCATGACTTTGATGTGCATTTCGTTTTTAAATTATCTATTTTTCCTTTTCTATTTTTCATTATGACTTCTTGTAAAAAATGCATTAAAGTTTTTGGTATTTCCTCATTAATATCATCTAACATTTTACTTGGAGGTGGATAAGACTTGGTTTCAACTACAGATGATCGAATATCTTTCCTAATAATAGCTACTGCAGCTTCGACAATCCGTAATCGTTCTTCATCGGGATCCCTTTTTTTATTATCGTACCAAGCTTTTGATAGTATATTAGCTTGTGTATCACAAAAAGATATGATAGTAAATGATCCTACTTTTCTCGTAATTATTATGTCAGTCAAATATTTTTGTTGAAGTTTTGTAATGATAGTCTTATCATCTGGTACATACTCCGTCAGGACATCTTTGAGCTCTTTCAATGTAAATTGTAATCCGTCATGATTTTCTATATAACTAAAAATATCTATCATTACTTGTGTGACTTGATTATCTTGGCGAGGCTTCTTCTCAGTAGTAGATGGTACTCGACTTAATGATTTATAGACTTTATACGGCGTATTATTTACCGGGACTTACGGTTGATCTTGCATTATGCTGTGAATAGGTAAGCGGCCCCCCCCCCCCCCCCCCCAAAAAAAAAAAAAGGGGAAAAAAAAAAAAAATATTTGAAAAAAATTTTGTTAGAGAATTTTATTCTCTACAATAGCGGCGCAGGAAGCATCTTTCAACCGCCTTCTGGTCTTTTTTCCCTTAAATTTCCAAGACGCGGACACGAGATCTCAAGAGACTTTTGAGACAACTTTTAGAACGCCAAAATAAAGGTTTATACAAGTTTACAGCTTATTATCTCTCATTCCGAGGTTGACCCTCTTTTTTGGCTTAAGTGACTGGATTAACAGTGCTTCAACTTAAAGAGTTACATCTTTTGAAGAAAAAAAAAAATAATAAAAATTAATTGTCAAATAATCAAAATAGAGGGTTCCAGTACCCCCTGACCCCCCAGTTTTTAGTACCTGCGCCAATGACTCCCAAACTATCTTAAGTTAACCATCCATTTCGGATTATTTTATGTCTCTTAAATTTCAAGATAATGCTTCGTTTTAGAGATAAGTTGAAAAATAAGTGTGAAAAACAATAGAAATAAAAAAAAAAATAGCCAGTCGAAAGAAATTGTTCGATATGACCTCCATGTTTTGGTAAACACATACGAGCTCTCTTTATTAAAGAAAATCTTAGACCTTGAAAAATATTTGGCTTCAACCTGAACTGCCCTCCGGTTTGAAGGACTCTTTGTCTTAAATAATGTTCGCTCAAAATTGGAACCAAATACACAAAATCTTTCATAAATCTCCAGACTGAATAACCCAAGGGAGTAAGGTCTGGATGTAATATATTGGAAGCGCTGTATAGCTTAGGTCAAAACTAATTTGAAATTATGATTTCTCGTCATAAGGAACCTACTTCTGCAGATTTTGAACTTAATCCATCAAGCAGTTTTTGAGTTGCACCCAAAAAATCATTTTAAAAAAAGTGCAACACCCTGTATCTTATTAACTAGACACATTTTACTTAAGAATGTTTGTTAAATACTCATATTTTGAGTCAACAAATCTCTGGTTACTCTATGGTTCATTCTTAATAACTCACCCTGTATAATAAATTTGTAGAGGCGTCTCCGCTTCCAAATTACTATAAAAAGAATTGTTTAATCCGATAACGAAACAATGGCATTTCTAGAAATATTCCCAGAAATAATTTATTCACCTTTTGCGGTGATATTTCTCTCACATTGTCAATGGTCTGTGCAATAATTGAGGTCTCTCCTGACTACCTGAGCATAGTTCAAGTGTTTCCTCTTTGCTTTCTACTCTGTAATTAGTATTCTTATAACTATTATAAACCATAATTATTGTGTGATCCTCTTGAAGAATATGGATACGTCCAGTGGTGTCGTTTCAGCAATAGTTTTACTGGGACCCATTACTGACGTTGAGGTCAATCCATCTGAAGTGGTCTAGAAAAAAAAATAATTGGTTGCTTAATCATCTTAAAAAAAATATTTTTGTATGATGCTCCCTATACAGGGTGTCGAGAAAAAGGCGGCCAATCCGGTAACCATGGACTCCTTGAGCAAATATAATTTGATTTTCACAATGCCATTTTTTATTTTAGACCCCCATGTTCGATATACAGGGTGTCAAAGTTTGAAGTTTAAAAGTATTTTTTTTTAAATACCTCGAGTATTTCGTAAGATATTTATTTAAAATTTGGTATGGTGCTTCAACTTAAAGTCACATCTTATGAAAAAAAACAAAACAAAAATTAATTGTTAAATATTCAAAATAGAGGGATTCCAGCACCCACTGACCCCCCCAGAGTTTTAGTACCTGCGCCAATGACTCTCAAACTATCTTTTTTTAAGTTAACCATCCGTTTTGGATTATTTTATATGCTTCGTTTTGGAGATAAGTTGAAAAATATTGGTGTCTACGCGGCTTACGGTAATCTCATAATTTTCAAATAGGTATGTCTATTTCAAGTCAGCCGCTTTCGTAAACAAATGGCCATAGCCTGGATACGATCGAATTGTTTGTTTACTGTCAAAGTAAATCCTTATTTTTTACAAGTTAAAAGTTTTTTATAAGCTAGAAGTGTTCCTGTAAGAAAAAAAAACAACATGGCTCGTAGACTCGTAGGAACTGTACCCTTTTCTGAAATGACGGATATGATTTTAATCATGGGTAAGATTTAAATATTTCTGTAAACTATAAACAGTTATTTCTATTTCCCGATTATACAGGGTGAGTCAATAGGATGTCTTCGTTCTGGATAACGCTGAATTTAAATTCTTGATGCCAATAGCGGATTTCTCTCCCCTTCTCCCAATGCATAAACCATGTCGATCAACTCTTCGTGTGAAAAATTCGTAATTTATTTAACAAAAATAATTAACTCAACTAGGAAATATGAAGAATCACCACCAAATAAAATTAATTACGTATAAACCACAAAATATCAGTTTGACAGCACAATTTTTGTTTTTCCAAAGCCATTCGTGATAAAATTGTATTAATTTTTACTATGATCGCATGGTTAAAGAGAAAGCCTTAATTTTCTCGAAAACTTCAACAGTTAGGTATAGGAAGTGTTATACAAAAAAGAAAGCACTTTGAAGGAGGAATCTAACCACGTAAAAAAATACAGGGTGTTCCATTTAATAAAACAGAGTTTTCCCATTTGAAATTCGCATTAATTGACATGCCGTTATGGACACCCTGTAAAATAGAATAATGTAAAAAAGATACTAATATTTAGCGTGTAGTATGAACTAAGAATAGTATGATATTTGCTAACCCAGCTTGTTTTCACAGGTAAATAAAAATTATTAAACGGACCCTTATAAATCCTTAAATTTCCAGAAAATGTTAAATAACTTGTCAACGTTGCATGCAAATCTAAAAAACAGAATATCACTGTATAATACTCTTTTCATTTAATAAAATGGTGACAAAATATACAGGGTGTTCTATTAAAAATTTTTTTTTGTGTGTAACAGAAAATTTAAGCACCCTGTACATTTTACAATAATTTTAAATGATAGATCCTATCGACCCAAAAAACTTTTGTATTTAATAAATTGTTGTATCACTAACAGTTCAAAGGTTATCGAAGGAGAACACACTATTGACTCACCCTGTATATATTGTATACCAATTATATGTTTGTATGCCGAAAAATGTCCCAATCGATTTCATCCCAATAGAAAATATTTTTCAAATATGGTTAATCGTCTAAGGTAGATTTTAAATTTAAGGGAAAGACGGAGGGGTAATAGGGAACTTGCACATTTTTTTTTACTTCTAAAAATTTCTACAATACTAAATAAGATACAAAATGACCCTTAATTCCCAAAATAATTTTTATAATTAGTTTCCGGCGAGCGAACCGTTTCAAACAGGTTCAAAAGCGCGGGAGTAGTCGTATATCACACCATACAATTTACAAGCGATGGAAACAAAAACTCCTTATTTTAAATATTGCATTGTACCGTTGTGTAAGAATACTACAGTAAAAGGCCAGATAAAATATTTATAATATTACCAGAAGATAAGATTCGTCGATCAAAATGGCTAAACGCGTGTAGAAGAAATGAAAAAGACATTTCACAGAGCAGTAGGTCTCTACATGTGTGTGAAGATCATTTTAATGTAAGTACATTATTAAATACTATATGTCTATCTACTAGTTTCGCAGGCGGGCAATAAAATATTCCGAATTATTGAATTTTAATTAGGTAGGATTAAAGAAAGAATGTGTATACAATGTTAGAAAATAAGATTAGTAGATAGAATGTAATTTAATGATACTAAGTAAAGGTAATTTCTGGTGCGAAAGTAAACAGCTATTTATTATTATACTCTTCGCAAATACGATACGAAGAGTATATTGCATTTGATCGGGACATTTCTAAAATCGTTAATATCGCTCGAGAGAAAAATCATTTCGTTCGTCATCGAATTCTGAACAACTTTCAAAAGTCCGTCTGTTTATCTGTCCGTCCGTCACGTTTCTTGTAAGCATGATAACTAAAGAAAGAAAAGTCCGATCGAATTGAAATTTGGGCTATAAGTTAGTGTTAGCTAGAGCAAGAAACCATTGTTTTGAAAAAATCAAATAGTAAATAAAAAAGTTATAGGACATTTTATTTAAAAATATGAATTACAGAGGGTTCAATTTTCAATGTGCTACTAAAATTGAAGTAATTTTCTATAGACACCAAAACTGTAAAATATACTACCACAAATTTCGCCTACGCAGTCGGCATCATCGGGAGATGAAAAAAATTGAAAATTATATAGTGACAATATATTAGGTATGTAAGAATGAATTTAGTTTTACTATAAAAATACTGCCACGTTTCGCCAATACAGTCGGCATATCGGGAGGAAATTAAATATTAGTCAATACATTAAGTATTGTAAGAATGAAGTTTATAAGACAAACACAAGATTCTTTTCAAAAAACCAATATCCTAAGATGTCAACAATTATATAAAAGTTCAATAACACTACGCTCGAAGAGTAAAATTTTACCTCTGATATATAGTATTTGCAAATACCTTTCCCTTCCCTTTAATTTATTCTATTCAAATCTTACATTTCTATTATGGAATATAACACGACACAGTCTCTTATTTCCCTTGCCCCAAAACATAGTACGAAAATACCTACGATAGTAATTATACATTTGTAACATTTCCTTTGCAGCAAATGTCTATAGAGACACTTTACTTACAACACGAAAAAATATAGAAGCTTTGTAAAGAATTACCCTAAATTCTTTCAAACATAAGACTAAGTCTCTAAAAATGTTTAGTTGCGACTAAGCATTTTAGTTATCTTTTTTCCGTGATCAAATCATAACTATTTTATGTTTATAAATTATTACTAAAACTAAAAAAATACATACTTCTCTGCTTGACCCCCACCTCTCCAAGGGAAAAACTTTCACTATTTATATAAAAGATGCCACAGAAACAATCCACTTTAGGCAAATTATCAGATTGGCCCTTTGAAAACCTTGATCAGTCATTTATAAAAAATCTCTACAAGTACAATAAGCGGTACTATAAAACACAATTAAATATTTATATCAGAACAGTCACTAAAAATCAACCACAGTCTAATAACACCATATTGTACATATGTTTATATAGAATGTCATATTTTGTTAATTTGTTTTATTATTATTTTTTAAGTATTTTATGAATGAATTATTTTTAGTTTTCTTTTTTCTGTATATAATATATGATATATTAATATAAATTTACTTGTACCCCATACAATTTGTAAATAATCTACTTAATTGTGAATAAAGATTTTAAATTGGAATTGGAATTGGTAAACATCTGATTGTGCTTCCTGGCGCGACGACTACCGAATATTGTATGGTGTACGTCACAGTCAATAGTAGCTCGTTTGGGCCACTTAATTTATCGCTGTTTAGCCTTCATACTGATTACGTGGAATTAGAAATTATTTTTTGTGAAGTACACGTTTTATTACAACGTTACTATTATTTAGTATTATTTTTATTTTTAAAATTATAGGCAAGTTCCCTATGCAGCCGACTCCGTGCGGTTCAACCTGAATAAGAAGAGCAAATTTTAAGAATTGTTGAGAAAACACCAAAAATTAGTACCAGGGTAGGGTGTTGGCTACGCAGGTCGAAAACATTGGGAAAACTCATGTACACACTATTTTACGGAGTCAGCAGCTGTACCCATTCCATCTACAAAAAGTACATGTTCTTTTGGCTCAAGACTTCGAAGAAAGACTTGTGTTATGTAGATGGTTATGTGAAATGAATAACCGAGATATTCGTTTTATCAGATACATTTTGTTTACTGATGAAGCTACATTTACGAAAAAAAAGGACGACAAATATTCATAACACACATATAGGCTGAGGCCTAAAGCCATAGTAGAGACGCATCATCAAGTAAACTTTAAGGTCAATGTGTGGGCAGGTGTCGTAGTTAATTTTCTTTTGGGCCTGTATTTTTTACCAGGAAATATGACTGGTCATTCATTTTTGCAATTTCTTCAAAACACACTGCCCGATTTAGTAAATGAATTGCCTTTACATGTAACACAAAATATTTGATTTCAACTAGACTGGTGCTCCTCCTCATTTTGCTAGAAATGTTAGAAACTATTTGAATCAAATCTATCCTGATCGTATTTTATTAAGTTCAGAATGCGTGAAAAATCATAAAATTCCATAATATTGTACAAAAATATAAACGAAAGTGAAGATGATAATATAATTTCTGAAGTCGAACTTGACAACCAATTGTTATTATTTGAAAAGTTTCTATTCAATATACTTACTTGTAACTGTTTTACTTTTGTTTACTTATTTTTTTATAATATAGTTTTTGAATATTGGCGTATTATTTGAAGTATCTGGTAATTTTTCCAAAAATCTAGTAATTTCATTGTCACTTTCTGATAATCACACTTTCACAATCTGGCAACACTGCACCAAACAATTTTGTGATCACGTGGTGAACTGCTCTCACGTTGCTGTTGTCTCATTTCTTTTATTATTGCGTCAGCCGTTAGCGTGGTAAGTTAAACTGGCGTTTCTCCTTAACTAAAAAATGTATGCTTATACAACTGGACAAAAAGTGCAAATGTTCAAGTGGTATTACGGCGGTAATACTGCTGAGGGAGTCATCGGGCGATTCATTTTTACATTTGAAAACCGTCCTGCCCCGACAGTTCAAACTGTATTAAACATCATTTATAAGTTTGAGGCTGTGGGATGTGCGACAAATTGCAGAAAATGTAGTCATTTAAATGACGAAAACAAGCCTACAGTTTACTTAAGGGAAGATCGGGAAAGGCGGGAAACTAATGTCTGTAGTTTCACCTAGCTAAATGCACCTTGTTCGAGTAGACAAATCTCGTACCACTGCTACAAAATTATGACTACCCAAGAAATTTTTCCTGAAGACCGTACGAAACGAATGGATTTTTGTGAAGCCATGGTGGAAAAGGCTAATGAAAACGAAAATTTCATCAAGAATATTTTATTCACTGATGAAACATCTATTTCCATACATGGCCGGCATAATCCTTCTGTACTTCGATATTAGTCCAGGGAAAATAAACATTTGAGTGTGCCATTACGTACTCAATATCCACAAAAAGTAAATGTTTGTGCCGGCATTTTAGGTGATCATGTCATTGGTCCTATTTTCATTGACGGTAACTTAAATGCCGACAAATATTTAAATAATTTGCAGAATCAGATTATTCCGGCTGTTCAAGCTCTTGACGTCAACTTCGGGGCAATTTGGTACCAGCAAGATATCTGTCCTGCTCATAATGCAAGAAGGGTGCAAGAGTTTTTAGACAACACTTTTTCCGATCTCTTATAAGTGAAAGAGGTACAATAAAATGACCACCAAAATCCCCAGACTTGGCGCCTAACGATTTTTTTGTGGGGATATGCAACCTCGCAAATTTATAAATATGAACACGAGCGTGCGCGTGACTTGCAAGAGTTACATGCTAAAATTGTTGCCACCCTACAGAGTGTGACTCCTAACATGCTATTAAATGTCAGGATTGAATTTTATCACTGATTAGGGTATTGCCAGGCGCAACAGGGCGATATTTTTGACCCCTTATAAAGTAACATTTAGCAAAATAATTGTTTTGTTTCATTTTTAATACGTTTTTAACACGCTTTTATTAGCTTCACTTGTATGTTTCTTGTTTTTTTTTTTTGCTTGTTTGTTTGTAACCGACTCTTTGGACTCGATTTTAACCCACTTTAAACGGACAGATTTAATTGAAACTTTGTACACTTATTAAGAACCGGTAACAATACAATAATTTGATAAGTTTATATCATTATCCTGTTCAGATGCCATCCTTTCCTCACGATCCCTGCGTGAAAGCAAAGGCTTAATATGTCAGTAGATTCCATAATTGTTAATTAGCCCGGTGGTCGAGTGGGTTGAGGCAGTCGACGCGAAACGACAGACTCCTCCGGCGTGAGTTCGAACCTCACGGCTAAATAAAATTTTTTTTTTTTCAGAAAATCTGTGGATCGTAATATGTTATAATATCAGATCAATAAGCAATATAAATATAGTTTAAAACAACTAAAAACACGCTTTCATAGCACATCAAACTAAAAGTTAAAAATAAATATAGTTTAAAAAACTAAAAACACTTTTAACATCAAACTAAAAAGTGAAAAATAATTATTAATATAAATGAAAATAATTGAACGAAAAATACTATATTATTGTGAAAAAGCGTGGTCTCGATATACGAAAAATATTGCACAAAGCACCCCACGCTTTTTTCACAATAATACTAGTATTTTTCGTTCATTATTATTTTCAGTTTATATTAATAATTATTTTTCACTTTTTGTTTGATGTTTTAAAAGTTTTTTTAGTTTTTTTAAACTATTTTATTTTAAATCTATTTCATTTTAGACTTTTTTATTTTATTTCCCTTAGAATATTTGTTAATTTCTTTTTATTTAATAGCAGAATGCCAGTTTACTTTCACGCCAAATGGCCAAAAATTACTCAAAGATATGACACTGAGTTTTTTTGATGCATTTTAAAAATAATTATGCATCAAATAACTAGAAATTTCGAAATAAACAGAGATACGCAGTTATTTACAGAAATAACAACTATACCGCACAACATTTTGAAATGTACCAACCAAAACACCACCAACAGTGTCATCGGCTACCTGCTATGATCTGATGAAGGACGGGCCATCGCAGCGCATGACAAAGATGAAAAATTTATTGACTACTACTTTCCCCGTAACTAATTACGCATACATGTTCGCAACTTTTTGGTTTTTGAGGGGTTTAGGAGAATTTACCCCGAGTGGCCAATTCACTATCTCTGTCTTTGTTTTTCTTATAGTTTTAGATAAAGACAATATTTGCAAATCGCAAGAATTTTCCTAAACACCTGATATCTGTACAATAAACTGTTTGTGGAAAGAAGGGATATGATAAGGGCGTGCCCTCTTTACTTCACAAAGACAACGTACAGTGAGGCAACATTGATGAATAATTCTCTTTCTGTCACATGCATGACTGCTATTTTTATCCTTTATGCACACACACAAAGCAGGTACTCTAATTAAACTTTTACCAATACTGTACAAAAATTTCATCCATAATGAAAATATGTAAAAATATACAGTGTTCCATTTAAAAATTCAAAATTGATGACACATTTTTTAAATGGCAGGTTGATACATGATCTCGTTGACAACAGGTATATTTATATCTCTATACTTTACAATTTTTTATATTTACATTCTTCTACGGTTTTTTTTTTTTTACTTAATATAAATGTGTATTGTTCTGTAAATGGTCATTTGTACTGTTGGGCAATAAAAAGCTATATTATTACTATTACTATTATTATATTATTACTATTACTATTATTATATTATTATTATTACGCCTAGTACGGAAAAAAATGACTTTTCATTACTTGTTGCACAAATAGGTATTAACATTACTGTTTATTTCAGGTTGAACCAGAAGGGACATCTGAACTACCAGCAGCTAGTAGATCGCTCTTTCTTGAAAAGGTACATATCTAAATTTTCTTCTTCTCATAATTTGAGCCAGTTTTTATATTCATCGGTGGTTTCATCGAATATTTTCTGTCTCATATATACCATACTCATTAGTTTAAAGTCACCACCTTCTCATATGCTCCCTTTCTAGCACTATTTGTAGTGAAGCGTATCAGAAAGAGAGCAGAGAGGAAGGCTGATGAGTATTGTACATATTGTACCTGTTAGAGCTGTTTTGATAGACTAATCGATTAATTTAAAAACTTCCCCTTTCAGTTAGAAATATAGATAAATCAATAATTTTACAGGGTGTCCAGACACTGTGTATTTTTTCCATAACTAATCATTACTCATTCATTATTTAGTGGAGTGTAAAAATACGCCGCGGTCATCATATGTTTACGTGTTTGGAGGTTAGTTTTTGTTTATTTGTTATAGTTATATTAATGTTGAAATATGATATCTTAACCATACTGATTTATTATTCTATTAATTAGTTGTAATTACTGATTAGTTAACAATCGATGGAACTTGAAAGCGCATCTTTGCGTTTTTAATGTTAATGTAGCGTTACAGAAATTCTGGGGTACCTACTTGAAAATCACAATAACCCTGAACTACCCAAACAACATGTTGCCCCCTTTGCCGACCCTCAGTTCACGCCCCATGTACAGGGTTGGTCATCTAAAATTGAAACCCCCTTCATTTCTTTTAATTTTAATCGAATCGAAAAATTCGAAAAAGGTTTTAAAAAATTTTTAAGAATTTTTAGAATACTTAAAAATTCCCCAAATTGTCCGAAATATTTTTTACTTAATGAAAACTAATTTGTTCGCAATTTTTTGCTCACAAAAATGTATGATTATTGTATGTTTACAAGTATAGCTCTTGAGATATTAGTAAAGATGTGTCCCAACCAAAAGTAGGTACCATGAATAACTTTGGAGATAAAAATTTATTGAAAAATTGGTGAAACACGTCGACCTTGTTTCCAAGGGGGACATATTTTAATGTAATACTTGTATACCTATCATCATCCCTCTACCCTACACGGCCACCCCCTCAAATGGCTAAGGGGATCCAGTGATACATCTTTTGAAAGGTCTTTCAATTCTCTACATAACTGTGTATTTTTTAAAACTTTTTATCGATTCGTTCCTGAGAAATAATTGTTTCATTATTTTAGGTTCGGGAAATAGAAATAAAAGAAGCAGTTTAAATTATCGTATGTATTGTTCAAAATGACCCCCACCGATTTCCATACAGTAGTATAATCTGTCTTGAAATTCTGTACGAACATTTCTGAACACATCTGGAGTCAATAAACGACATTATCGACCAATTCTTTCACGTAACTCTTCCAGAGATGCGGGTTTTGTTGCAAATACCTTCGATTTCAAATGTCGCCACAGAAAGAAATCCAAGGGAGTTAAATCGGGGACCTAGCGGGTCACTCCACAGGGCCTCTTCTTCCAATCCATCGCTCATGAAACCGATTATCCAAAAATTGACGGACTGCTATAGCAAAATGTGGGGGTGTTCCAGCCTGCTGAAAAAACAGTTCGCTCTCTAAAAGATTATCGTATTCTTCGAGGATTTGGGTAATCATTAGGTCGATGTTATTTTCTAACAGATCGAGGTACTGTTCGCCATTTAAGTTGTCAGGAATAAAAAACGGCCCGACAATGTGATCCCCTAAGATACCAGCCCAAACATTTAACTTCTGAGGCCTTTGGCTATGAGCTTCCATGAACAAATGTGGATTGGTTTCACTCCAATACCTACAATTATGCCTGTTTACCTCCCCATTTAACGTAAATGTCGAGTCATCAGAAAAACACGTATTGTACAGTAGATTGGCATTACCGTTTAATTGTTCACTAAAAATCTCACAGAATTCAAGTCGACGATCGGGATTATGTTCGTTTAATTCGTGTACCAATTTAAATATGGATGAAATTTGTGGGCCTTTACAATTCGATGAACACTGCTTCGTGATACACCGGAAGCCTCAGCTACTTTCCTGATCGATTGAGTTTTATTCATCTACAAATAACCCCAGAACTGCCACTTCGACTGCTTCATTCCTAATCGGTCGCTGAGGTTCATCCTTCTTATTTCCTACAGAACCTATTTCCATAAATTTTGTCAATAATTGTAAAACATTCTGAGAATCAACCCTTCTATCTGGGTGATTTCTATTGAATATGCGCTCCGTAGCTCTAGCACAATTATTGTTTTTAAAATAAATGCTGACAATTTCTATTCTCTCCTGAAGGGTATAAACCATTTTGAAAACTCACTCTGGTAAAATGTATCTCGATTTAAAATTGGTTGTGAACAAATTAATGTTCAAGGACTATCAAATACCTTCTTCGTCTTTTATTATTCTAAAACTAAACGGACAAGGAAAGTGTTTTTTGTCAAAAACTCGTGTTGATTTGAGAGCACTAAAAAATGTAGTTTTTTTTATAAATTCCAATACCCAGTGCCATGTATCTTAGAGTTTTTAAACGATTTCGATTGTGTGGAATCATTAAAAATAAAATTATTTTCCTAAGAACGAATCGATAAAAGTTAAAAAAAATACAGTTATATAGGGAATTGAAAGTCCTTTCAAAAAATGTATCATTCGACTCCTCTTGCCATTTGAATTTTTTGAGGGGATGGCCGTGTAGAGTAGAGGGATGATGATAGGTATACAAGTATTACATTAAAATATGTCCCCCTTGAAAACAAGGTCGACGTGTTTCACCAATCTTTCCAAAAATTTTTATCTCCAAAGTTATTCAGGGTGCCTACTTTTAGTTGGGACACCCTGTATTGTCACATCACGGGAATAAGTTTAACACAATACCATAAATTAGAAGAGCCATGAACCGAAATGGTTTAAAGAAACAATAAGTAGTTTGTTTGACAGGTCTCACATAAGATTATTATTTTATTAAGACACTTTAAATTTCAAAGTATTTGGTGTTTCTAATTGTTGATATCGGATATTCTTCTGCCGAAAGAAAAAAGATATTGAAAATTTACCTTACCAGCAATAAAAACAAATCTTTAGCTAAAGGGATATGCAAGAAAATTTCCTCAGAGGCGCGTTCCCTCCAAGAACACCTTCTCTAATATTTATCACAAGTTTAGGGACGGCGAATCTTTGAAAGATAAGAAAAGAGAAAAACAGAGGCCCAAAAATGGACAAGGTATGTAATTATACGGTTTACTTTTTTTTGCCGAATACGCCAATAAATCTACAAAAGGCTGCTGCAGAAGAATTTAATATTTCTCAAGCAAGTATAAGTAGGATATTAAAACGTCACAAATATAAGCCTTATAGTATTTTGCCAGTTCAGCTTTTAACTGAAAATAACTTTGTCGACAGAAGAGCTTTTTTGTAGAGATGCTCAATTGAATAGACGAGGATAACAATTTTTTAAAAAACGTATTTTGGGCCGATAACAGTAGCTTTTCAACTGCCAGACTTTTTAATAGAAAAAAATGCGCATTATTGGGCGCCCGAAAATCCACATATTATAAAGAAGATAAAAAAAACAAGGATATAATACAGTAAATGTGTGGTGTGGTATTCATCAAACAAAACACAATTGTAGGTCCCGTATTCAATGATGAGTCCTTGAATGTAGTGCGTTATTTGAATATTCTTCAGGGTGAAGTGGAAAACTATTTAGATAGTATTCCTCTTCCAAACAGGAATTCTGTTATTTGGCAACAGCACGGCGCCCCCCCACACTCTATACGCAGCTTAACGAAATATTTGATTGTGAGATATCCACTTTGGGTAGGAAGATACGGTTCTATACATTGGCCTGCTAATAGCCCAGACTTGAGTCCTTTGGACTTCTTTCTGTGGAGAACAGTAAAACAAAATATTTATGAAAATTCGATTTATAATAACATCGACGAACTGAAGGAATGCATTGGACAAGCAATAGAAAATTTGCGGAAAAATGACAATATTTGAGAATGTGAGAAATAAATTTAAAAGAGCCAACTGTGCCTTGAGGAGAAGAGGAGGATACGTGGAGTACATATAAACATATTGCAAACCTACTGTATTAAATACGTAATTATATCGTATTATTATTATTATATCGTAATTCTTACGATATTTATTGTTGCCTTTTGAAGTTGTTTCTATTATCTGTTGTTATTTATTGTTGTTCATTGTGTCTATACTGTTCTTTGTCATTTATTAAACTTTGTTTTATCATAATAAAGGTCATTATTAGATATTATATGTTTCCGCATCAAAGAATTATCATAATTCTTTTTTATTAAAAAAAAAAGATATCATGACATATCTCGAAAACAGTTGAAATAATAATACAACAATTTTTTTGAAATAAAAAAATACAGGGTTTCGTTTAAAAATCATGTAATTTTTGCAAGTTTCTAATTTGACAAGTTAAAAATTGTTTAATCACTCTAAAAATTCATAAAAAACCGTGTAAAATTCTTTTTTTGAATTTTTCGGTTCGATAAAAATTAAGAGAAATAAAGGTGGTGTCAATTTTAGGTGACTAACCTTGTACACAGCGATTATGGTCACTTTACTCTCACATCCGGCCATTATAGTATCTCTTCATTTTTTCCTAGGTACGTCAGTCCAACTCCGCCTGCCAAAACGGGGACTTCGCTACTGCCGTGGCTCTGTACACCGACGCCCTCCAACTAGACCCAACCAACCACATATTGTATTCTAACAGATCTGCAGCCAGACTGAAACAAGGTCTGTTTTCTCAAGCCCTCCAGGATGCTATTACCGCTAGGGAACTGTGCCCAACTTGGCCAAAGGCCTACTATAGGTGAGTTACTAGAAGAAAAAAACGTTTCATTCATTTTTAAGACTTCTGTTCGAGAATATCTTTAAAAAAAATTATTTTATTAATTATAGAATTCACTGATTATTATTTAGGAGCAATAATTTTAGTAATCTTACACTAGCAACTAGCATTTTGGCCCAAGATTTTGAAAATTTGATAATAAATAGCAAGGCTATGAATTTTTAATTACCGACATTTCCAAAACCTCATGTTCTCCCTAAAAGAGCGCGAATAACTCTCTTATTCAAAATTTTATGGAAAATACTCACGAAGTGAATAGTCATTTACCTTCTAAACTTACGCTGCTCTCTGAATAACTGAAGCCCATGACGGTTTGCCAAAAATCAGCCCAGTGGCTGGCAAGTCAAATATAGAAGGCGATCGTCTTAGATTCTCTCCGTCTGCTTAGGGTACACGATTCTGGAATCTACAGTAACTAACTCTGCGGGATATGACTGTAGATAATTTGCTGGTGCGACTCTCGTAACGTTTGGTTGCTAAGGGAGGACTCTTCAGCATTGGGAATGTCACAGATAGGACAAGGTTTTGTGTGAACTTTTTTTGGAAATACTTGTTTATCGATTTTTCCATAGCTAGGTTATTATCTTTTTCTATTAAGTTGGGCGCCACATGACTTGCTACCACGAAAATAATTTTAGTTTTGTTGCCTTGGTATTTGATCGTAGGAATGGAATTTTCTCAAGGTCGATTTTGTTTATACAGAGAGGTAAGGTAGCCTGTTCTTAACCTCGTTGAATTTCTGCGTGCCTTTGGCTATGATAACAGAGCTGAACAAGACTTCAGTAACTCTTCTTCAGCGTCCTGGCTTGAGGGACTTGTTTCTATCTCAGATTTTGTAGCTTAAGGATTTTAATCAAGCGACTTATGCTTTTTATTTATTTACCAATGCTTAAAAAATGTGCACTGTTGTGAAGCTTTAATTTTAAAATAAGTTAAACTTTCTAATATAAAACTGAGGTTAAAGAATTTATCTTAAGAAACCTCTTAACAAACATTTTAACAAGCCTTGCGAAAAAAAATAATTTTGGAAAATGATTTTCTAGTATGTCATTCCTTATCTTGTCCTCGGAGATCTCAGACGATGATGTTCTTTTGCATAACCGTTTAATTCTTTATTTTTAGACAACCTACGTCCGTAAGAGTCTGCTTGTGATTTTTTAAGTTTAATAAAAAACAATGTAGATTTTTACAGTAAAATCTGATGACGGAAGACTCCTCAAGCCAAAATCCACGGATGATAAAAGCTGTCGAAGGAGTGCTTCTGGTTCTCTGCGGTGAATGTTTTAAAATCACTTTATACGTGGACGCCGTCTTCGTGTCTTGGATACCAAAAAAATAACCCAGCCTTGTGCGGGGAGAAATTTCTTAGTGCCTATTTTACGACTTCTGGTCCCCCTGTGTGGTGTTCACACCCGGTTTTAAGTTAATTAGTTGACGTTCGCGGATGGACATTAAGTCTGTATGAATGCAAAAAGTGAAAAATTATACTTAAAAAATGAATTTAGTACCACGACGCCCTCTTCGGCGTCGAGTGATAAAATTGTTTTAACTTGTCTGATATATTGTATTTATAGGGGTTGTGTCGTCATCTATTGCGATGTTAACATGATGTCATGTTTTTGAAAGCGCGTAGTAAAAATAAAAGCTACCCCGCTCGAAAGCTTTCGATTTGCTAAAAGCTCCCGATACGGCTGGCTGTCTCAATGGTCTGCTACACGGTGTACCAAACTCCAATTTTACAAGTTTAAGTCTCGTATAAATAAATCTTAATGAGACGCTGTGGAAACAATGATTGTTGCCTGAAATTATTAATATTTTGTTTTAAATTATTTTACTTTGATATTAATTGTTATTTATTTAATTGACTTTCTGAAAATTAATTTTTAGGTGTGTGCGATCAGCATCTTTTAAAATTTATGTGATAGAAATACAGAAAGTTAACTTTTACTATTTTATGATAGGCTTGGCTTCGGATAATTATTTGCTTCTGTCGACCACTGAAATTAAAATTTTGTGGGGCCTCTCGGATTGCAGAAAAATCGTTCAGCTAGTTTGTAATTATTGCTTATTGATGTCTTTATGAGTTTTGGCCATTTTAATGTTTGTAAGTGCATCGCGACGCTCGCCGTCACGCTCTTGCTGCGAAGCATTTTTTTTAATGAAAATTGATTTTACTATTTTGGCTTTTAAAAATTGGAAGAATTGAGATAAAAAATTGCGGTTTGAAGTTTTGCATTTGGTTTTTATTCTTTATCTAATTTGCTAAAAAAAAAAAAAATGGTGTGACGTGATATATTCCAGAGGATTTGGACACATTCTCACCCAATACAATTATGTTTCAAAATGGACTGGTGAAAAAATTAGGCCTGCCTACCTTGATAGCCGCAGTGGAGGGTCTACTGAGACCCACTCACAACAAACCTAACCTAACCTAACCTAACATGTGATATTGTGAACCCGTGTAATTTCAATCTCAGGCATTTTTTGGATGTTTCTAATGGCTGAGGTCCTTCTATGTGATCTGGGTAATTTTTTTTAGGAACATTATTTTTTCGGGATAATTAAATTTTTTGTAGAATTTTGGTTCTACATCAGGTCAAACAGAAAAAAACTGAAAAGAATTAATGTTTTAATGTTTACCAATCTTTAACTTTCTTAGACAAGGTGTGGCTCTGCAATGCCTCGGCCGGCACGGAGATGCCCTGGCGGCCTTCAGTCAGGGCCTGGCACAGGATCCCACATCACAGCAGCTACTTTCTGGCCTGGTGGAGGCCTCCGTAAAATCGCCGCTTCGGCACAACCTGGAACCCACCTTTCAACAGTTGGAGGTGATGAAATTGGACCAGAGCCCTTTTGTACTGATCTCAGTTGTCGGACAGGTAAAACCAATTAATAATTAATGGTCCTATGCAACACTATGAAAAGACTGCCACCTAAACAAATTGTAGCAATTTTTGATTTTTTTGGTTTTACAGTTTCAAATGTGCATTTTAGGCAAACATAGGCAAAGGTAGTCCTCTATCCATTCAGATACTCGAGATGCCAATGTTGAGCCTCGAATTAGAAACACCCTGTATGTGATGTTTTCTTAATTTTTCCAGGAACTGTTGGCAGCTGGACTGTATCACTCAGCGGTCACGGTTTTGGAGTCTGCCTTGAGAATCGGATCTTGTTCGCTAAAATTAAGAGGATCGGTTTTTAGTGCACTTAGTTCTGCACACTGGGCTCTCAATCAGTTAGACAAGGCCATCGGGTAAGTTTTATAACCATAGACGTTGGCTAATTTTTTCAAAAGGAGTCAAAATGCTCAATACTTTACACTTTATACAGAAAGGGAAACAATTACGCAATCAAAAAACTGGATATTCATTTGAGACGAGTATGTTTGTTTCTAGGTATATGCAGCAAGATCTTGCCATAGCAAAGAGTTTAGGGGACACGGCTGGGGAATGCCGGGCCCATGGCAACCTGGGGTCAGCCTACTTCAGTCAGGGTTCCTATAAGGAAGCCCTTACCGCACATCGATATCAGCTGGTTCTCGCCATGAAATGCAAGGTTAGTAGTTTAGACAGGTACATGTACAGGCCTTAGTCCAATTGATCGCAGATAAAACAGTTCCTTCTAAATGTCAATTCGACTCAATGGGTTCGATGATTTAAATAGTTTGGGCACTAAAGTGCGGATAGACAGATATACTAACAACGAAAACAATTTTTTTTGTAACAGACAAAATCTGCAATTTAAAATCTCAAAGTTGAAAATTTTCGTAATTGCTAACGATTCCGAAATTTTCTGACACTTTTGTCTGGTACTTTTTCTATGTAGTATAATAAAAGAGCATGCTCTTTAGCCGCTGCGTTGATATAGATTTATTTCTTCTTTAGGATACTCAAGCTGCAGCTGCTGCTCTTACTTCCTTGGGTCACGTATACACCGCGATTGGGGACTACCCAAACGCTCTAGCTTCCCATAAACAATGTGTCCAACTGGTTAAACAAATGGGGGACAGACTGCAGGAGGCGAGAGAGATAGGCAATGTGGGCGCTGTTTATCTAGCCATGGGTGATTTTGATTCGGCAGTTGATTGTCACACGCAACACTTACGGATCGCCAGAAGATTAGGAAATCAGGTAGGAAATTGCCATATTTATAATGAAACAATAATGAAAAGTTTTTATTGCAATTAATATTTGGTATCTCTGATATCGATACTTTTTATTTTTTGAAATTTCAACCAAAATATATTTGTTTTTGTCAGGTTGAAGAAGCTAGAGCTTACAGTAACTTAGGATCAAGTCACCACTACAAGAGAAATTTCGCGCAGGCTATTGTTTTTCATGAGAAAGTTCTGAGACTCGCACAGGCCATCGGCGATAAGTAAGTATTTCCCATTACCAACGTCACAATATGTGACGCCTGTCAATTAGAGATAGAACAACTGTTATTACATTTAACGCTAGTTTTCCTTGTATTATATTGTGGCTCTGTTTAAAGGTCAGTTGAAGCCCGTGCCTACGCAGGCCTGGGCCACGCTGCTAGATGTGCGGGAGACTATGTTCAGTCTAAGCAGTGGCACGAACGGCAGCTAGATGTCGCTCTGGCGACAAGGGATAAAGTTGGGGAGGGAAGGGCCTGTTCTAACTTGGGAATAGTCTACCAATTATTGGGTAAGTTAGTTTCTATAGATAGAGAGCACAGTTACATCTTTAATGTATTTTTCCATACTTTCAAATGCGATTGATAACGAGATGCAGCTTCTAAATACGGGTAATTTGATTTTTAAGGTGAATATGACGCCGCGTTGAAGCTGCACCAAGCACATCTGGCCATAGCGAGAAATCTACAAGACAGAGCTGGTATGGGAAGAGCGTACGGCAACATCGGCAATGCTTACTCAGCTGCTGGCTTTTACGAATCTGCTATCAAGTATCACAAGCAGGAACTGACAATAAGTAAGGAAGTGCACGACAGAAGTTCCGAAGCCAGTACGCACGGCAACTTGGCTGTGGCTTACCAAGCGTTAGGAGCGCACGATATGGCCCTTTTGCACTACAGGGCCCATTTAGGTAGGTTTTTAACTGAAATCGAGTAAGAGTGTAAAACGTTTGTATAAATAATAAAAGGAAGAAGACGCATAGCTGATCCCTGTGGAACACCAAATTGATTTTCCTGGTATTTGGTAATTTTGTCGGTGTTTTTGTGCGGATTGGAAGTGAGGAGATATAAATAATCGCAAATAATATATTTTTAGGTATTGCAAGGGAACTGAAGGACACTGCTGGGGAAGCTTGTGCTCTTTTGAATTTGGCGAACTGCCTAAGCTCCAGATCAGAATTTGCTGAGGCGATTCCATACTACGAACAATATTTGATGCTGTCCCAAGAGCTAGCAGATGTGGAGGGGGAGGCTAAGGCATGCCATTTTCTAGGTAAAAATTACGTACATTTGGGTTAAAAGAATCTGTGCCTCATTTTTTTCTAAATATTCCCAATAAATATCCTGATAATTGTAGGATATGCCCATTACTGCATTGGCAACTATCGAGAGGCCGTGCGGTACTACGATCAAGATCTAGCTTTGGCCAAGGACTTACAAGACAAAATGAACATGGGTAGAGCATACTGCAACTTAGGTCTAGCGCACTTGGCACTAGCCCAGTTGGAGACATCTTTAGAATGCCAGAAATACTTTTTAGCTATCGCCCATATGACCAATAACTTAGCAGGTATTGTACTCGTATTTATATTTTTTATTGCAATACATACCTGCTATTTCTAATTTACTTGTTTTTGTGGTTCCTACCATTTGATTATTATTGTCATTATTAAGGTAAATTTAGAGCGTTGGGCAACATAGGCGATGTGCTGATAAAGATGGAGGAAACAGAAGAAGCAGTGAAGATGTACCACAGGCAGCTGGCACTAGCGAGGAGTAACCGTGATCGTGGTATGGAGGCAGCGGCTTGTGGAGCCTTGGGGATAGCCCACAGATTATTAAAAAGGCTGGATAAAGCTCTAGGTGAGTTAAAACTTTGGAAATCAAGTTTAATTTTTTTGCTGCCTGCCATTTATCCAGAGCGGAATCCTACGGTTATTTTTGCTATAGCAGGTTTTGTACCTACCTCTAGCGTACTAGTGTGTTAGGAAAATCTTAAAAGTCATCACAAATGGAAAATTTTCAGTAAAATTTATTTATAGGGTACCACACGCAAGAATTGACTTTGCGTCAAGAAATGTCCGAGCTGTCTGGAGAGTGTCGAGCCCATGGTCATTTGGGAGCCGTTCACATGGCTTTGGGGAACTACACTCATGCCGTGAAATGTTATCAAGAGCAGCTCGAGAGGGCGCAAGAGTTACAAGATTGCGCAGTTGAAGCTCAAGCCTATGGCAACCTCGGAATTGCAAGGTACGGTTACAGTTTAACATTATGTAATCCCAGCTGGCAGATTTCAAGCCCTTAATGTAAAATGATCTAAGGGGCTTAATTCAGTTGACTTTACTGGCCATATAACAAGTCCATGTGTTTCTATCCACTGCCAGGAGTGGTTAAATTTGTAAAAGTTTCAATTTTTGTTATTTCTAGACTGAATATGGCCCACTACGAGGATGCCATCGGCTATTTCGAACAACAATTGGCCACTTTAGAAAGACTGAGTTCACCGACTGCCCAACTGGACAAAGGACGAGCGTTTGGTAGTTTAGGTGATTGCTATGACGCTCTAGGGGATCCAGAAGAAGCAGCCAAATGCCATGAGCAATATTTAGCCATATCTCTTAAGCTGAAAAGTGCTAGAGACCAGGAAAGGGCTTACAGGGGACTAGGTAAGATCTCCTATAATTGTTTTCTTATTTGTTTAAAATATGTAATTAATTGGCATTTTAGGTCAGTCTCAACGATCTCTCGGCAACCTCCAGCAGGCGTTGGTCTGCCTGGAGAAACGACTGGTGGTATCCCACGAGCTGGGCAATCCGGAGGCAAAAGCGGCTGCTTACGGCGAACTAGGTCAACTCCACGCAACGTTAGGAAACTTGGAACAAGCAGTGTCTTGCTTGGATCATCAGAAGAACATCGCTAGAGATCTCAGTAAGAAATTCGATAATAGAAGTGATTTATTAAGGGCTAAGTGTGTTTGTTGTTATTTCAGACGATAAAGTGATGGAAGCAGACGCCATATGCGGCCTGGGCACCGTGTACCATCAGATGGGCGAGTTTTCGACAGCGCTTCGGTATCATCAGAACGATTTGGAGATCGCGGAGCAACTGGGAATGCCAACGCTTCAGAGCAGGGCGTGCGGCAACCTAGGTATTTCCCCTGATTTCTTAACTCTTTTGAAACGTTAATATTTACACGTCTTTCCGGTTCCTAGGTGCAGTATATGAGGCATTGGGCAATTTCGACCAGGCAGTACGTTATCAGGAGCAACACCTCTCGATAGCGGCCAGTACAAGCGACCAGCTGGCCAAAACAGTAGCATACAGTGCCCTTGGTAGGGTACATCAGCTTTTGGGTAATCGTACGCAGGCCGTTGCGTATTTAACGCAGGGCCTATGCATTGCCGAGGCCTTGGGCAGGAGAGACGAAGAGGTAACTTAAATTTTTCATAGCTTTTAATCCACAGATTTCCTGAATTTCTTAGTCCATTACTTTTGACACCTTTCTGTATTCAGGCAAAGATCAGAAATAGGCTGGGACTAGCGCTGTGGGCTAACGGCGATCTAGAGGGAGCTCAAAAACAGTTGGAGGCGGCAACTCACTTGCTGGAAAATATCAGACGAGAAACTAGAAACACACCGGACTATAAGTTGTCGCTCTTTGAGTTGCAATCATCGAGTTACCAGGTTTTACAACGAGTGTTGGTGTGTAAGTGACATGATAAGTTGTTATTATTAATCGAGTATATAAAAGAATAAAATAGGGGTCCCAATACTGACCCTTGAGGGATTCTATTTTATTATGCCGTTATTTTCCTTTTCTGTACCTTAAATAGTTTTATTCAGCACTACAGACTATTGTTATGTTTCTTGGTACAAAAAAATACTTTTGCGATAGGTCTAAATCGTCCCGACGAAGCCCTACTAGTGGCCGAGCGGGGACGCAACCGAGCGTTCGTGGACTTACTTTTGGAACGTCAGGGTCTTGCTGAGACAAAATCTAAAACTAAGCATGCTCGATTGGAGGACTTAGGTCTGAATACCCTCGACCACCTCAGGGACATAGTCAACAGACAGAGAGCCTCGGTTCTGTATTACAGCATTGCAGCAGGGTTTCTGTATGCCTGGTTGATATTACCAACAAAAGGTGCGAGGAAATCTCTTCACGCAACTTGTATAAATCGTTGAAAATTATTTATTTTCAGGCATTGTTAAATTCCATTCGGTGCCTCTCGTGGAATCATCGGAGAACGAAAACTGCGACCATTCTGACCCCGTGCCTTCTGGATCTGGCCTTGTGGAAAAACTAGTCACCTCAGTGAGAGACAGCCTGGGTTTGGAACTGTCACCGTGCACTACGATTGCTGAGGATCAGTACTCTGATGATACTCTCTCGGAGAGGACGGGTTTTTTGAGGATGGTCAATCGCCAGCACCTGATGAATTCGAGCAACTACTCATTAAGTTCGCTGTTCTCGTTAGGGAGCGTCGGAGGTTCAGTTGCCTCACTGCAAGGTATTTTTAATATGAATTTGCAGATCTGCTTTTTTTATTGGTATTGAACTTTAGAAATTCATAAAATTTTTAGGTCACATTTCTTTTTTAAAGCAAATCTACCTAATCTGGAGTGGGTTGGTACCTTTAATGTGAAGATAACACTGATGCAGTTTTCCACAAAACCGTATACTACACTCGACGCGCGTTTCGCCAATCAAGTTGGCATCATCTGGAGACGAATTAAAACTAACCTTGTGTTAACAATGTGTCCTATTTATACCTAAACTATTGTTACGATTTAGTGATACTCTGCATCCAGCTGTCTAGTATTTGTTAAATTCTTAATTAAACTTCAACACAAAGGCATGTTGGGCAACACTATAGTGTTTTCGTAAATTCTGTAGAGTAGAACAAAAATTTTGTCGGCTATTTATCAAAGTGAAAGAGCATTTATTTAAATATAGAGGGCACATGCAAAATATTAAATCTGTACACGTGTGTCAAGCCATTAATATACACCCATCTCTTTCGTTTGAGGCCGCCTTGTATAAAAATAAATATCTTGCCGGAAATCGCTGTAGTGGATCATATAATTAAAATAGTTGATAACGTGTATGAGACGAATTGTTAAGATCGTTGGGCGACTTGCGATCTTTTTGGAGAACAGGTAGAATTAAGTTAATTGGCATGAACCTGAGTAAAGCGGTGCAGTCAGTTTTAATTTCCTAGTTCATCGCCTAATAAGGAGAAGTTTGAAAAAGAAAAGGCATTGATTAGGGATATATCTGTAAGTAATGGATATTCCGTAAGTTTAGGAAAACGTAAATTTAAAGACAAAAATCCCCCAACCTTTCAAACCGAAAGAAAACATCCCAAATTTGTTCGATTACATACTATCCTCGATTCATCCGTGATATTTTTGGTAAAATTTTTAAATATATATGTATGACAGTGGTTTATTCATCGAGAAATAAACTACAACTTTTGGCAATTCAAAAGGCAAGATTGAAACAAACGAAAAGTCGGAGATTAACAAAATTAACTGTAAGGACTGTAATCAAAAGTATATTGGACAAATTAGACGATCAATTCAAACTAGAGTCAAGGAGCATCATATGGCTCAACTCAAATATAGTAGAACAGATAAGTCTAGTGTTGCCCAACATGTTTAATAACAATCATAAAATTGATAGTAGCTATTTAAGATTAATTAGAAATGTAACAAATACTACACAGCTGGATGCATTTGAAAGCTTGGCAATTACAAAGTGTAAAAATAGTATAGATAGTGACAAAGGGCCAATCCCACATAGTTCGCTCTGTTGGTTAGTGAGTCACGTTTCACCGAACTATAGATATAAATAGGATACATTGTTAGCATAAGATTAGTTTTAATCAGCTCTAGATGATGCCAACTTGGCTGGTGAAAACGCACATCGAATGCAGTATATGGTGTTTTGTGGAAAACCACGTCAGTTTTTAGATACGACTCATTTTTTATTTGCGATTCAGATTAAGCTAAAAATTGCCTATACAGGGTGTGTCTTAAGTGTGTAGTTATATTTAAACCACCGATTCTTGATATCTGTAGAAACCCTCTGACACATTTTTTTTAATTCCCACGAGTACCTGAGTTATCGACTTTCAAAAAAATATGATGAAACTGTTTTGGAACTGCTGGTTACTGAAAACATTCTATATCTTAGCGAAAATGATGTAATGGACTGAAGCAACGTTGCCGTATATCTTATACAATTCTCTCACCTAGGCGCGATTTTATAATCGTGAGTTAACGTAAGTTGAAGATTACCTAGCATTATATTTTCACAAAAATCGATGAGATTCTAATACAAACCACTTCAACTAAAAGTTATTTTAGCATAAAATATTTGTTGCTATAATTACTTCCAAAACAAATGTAAAATTGAAAAAATTCGAATTCTGAAAGTGTGAGTTTAGCTAACCCATGATTGTAAAACCGAGCCCTAGCATTAAGTTCATTTCCGAATTTATAATAACATTAGATGAAATAATTAGCTACTTAAACGATTAATAGCTTCACTTGAAATAATTTTTTAAACATTTTGAAATACCTTTCAATGTGAGAAATGTACAATTTTGACTTTTTCTTGCACCAATCAACATTTCTTTTTAAGCGTTTCATATGGAATGTACAACTAAAACTAAATTTTCAGATGAACAGTAAACTTTTTTAGGGAATCTCGAGAGGAATTTAATGTTCCCATCTCATTTTTTTCAAAGTTTATAAAAGGATTATTATTTTTAAGAGGTAGGTATTTCCCTCTGCTATTACAATAATTTGAAACGTGTAGGGGTTCAGGGAATAAATCAGCTCTGTACTATTTTAATTGGCCTCTAATAGTAAAACACTGAAGGTGCAACACAACAACAATCAGGTGATGAAAAATAGTTTGCAGTATTTTCACACACTTCTGTCACTTTTTACACTGGTCATAACTAATAATTTGCATTTTTGTCCTCCATAATACGCTGGACGGTTAGGAGGATAGTCATTTTTTATAAACAAGATCAGTTTTTTCTTGAGAAAACAGCACTTTATTCGGGATAGGCCATTACATGAAAAAAATTCAACCACGCCATAATGTGAACTGCGATATTAGTGTCGCATATGTAACCTATGATCTTCACACATCTAACCACGCATCTAATCAGTGTTGCCAGGCATACCATTTTCATGGTATTTATACTACTATTTTACCTTGTGTACCTGCAAGTAATAAAATTATTATTTAAAAATTTCTACCATTTTACACCAACATTAGCAAAAGTTGATAAAAAAGTTAAATTTAGATCGTCAGCCCCGACCTCGGTCAGTTCTTCCATTAAAAAAGAGTAAACTGAATTAAATTTTATACCGTGTACGTAGATCTTTATAAATCGGGACCTCGCGTAAACAGCGCTAGTTGTGCAAGCCCAAATAAATAATAGTCTTTTGTTGTTTTCTGTTGTTTCTTTTGCGATGGTAACACCCGTTTTTTTCAATGCTCAGTTAGCTAAATTAACCATCAGTTAGGTCAATAGAATTTTTTTTGAAAAGCATCATGATTTATTTATAATGAAATTTATAACCTATGTGAAAATCTCACACATCTGGCAACACTACACCCCATGTAAAAATCAGTGTTATTGATAGTTCGCGTACCTGTCTGCATTAGCATTTACAAAAATGTGTTTAATACCGTTATTTATAGTTTTTTGTGATTAAATTTGTGATTCGAAGTTTTGAGTTACAATGTTACCGAAATTTATTATTTATAATTTGTTCCTTTGGTGGTTCATTTTGTGAAAATTAGTGATTAACCATAGCGACTAATTTTATTATTTTAATGCTGGATATGTTAAAGGAATATTTTCAAGTAGATGAAAATACTAAACAAGCAAAACGGCTATGGAATGCTATCCAAACGTCAAGCCCATATGATGTCAGGATTACTTAATTTTACAAGGAAAAATAGATAAACAGATACTTTTAACACCTTTTCTATTTTAAGAGCAAGCTACAAGTGACAAGTGTCGCTTTCCACAAAGGACTAATCAATCGCGCCTTGGCCGCCTTGATGATTATTTCTTATTTTCGGCCAGTGCGTACAGATATCATGCTTTCTTAGAAAGAGCTCAATGTTTTATAAACTATCACATTTGTTTTGGTGCAGCGTCTACACTGATATTAAATAAGTCTAATATGGTCTCACAAAATGTCCGTGACAAAAGGGTAATAATTTTTTTTTAAATTCAAAATTTGCAATTCATGAGTTAGGATAATTGTGATGACGAACTCTGGCAGTGGCAACACTGCCTTCAGTTACGTCATTTCTGTGAACGGTGTTTACAAAGTTATCCAGTGACTATCAAAATGTCAGTGGCTGGAGGACGAAAAAATTATCAGAAATTACATTTTTTTTTTGTTCAAAAGAATTTGTTGACAGTGTCAATCAATTGTACACGACGAAATATATTAAGGGTTAAAATATAACTACGCATTTAAAACTCACCCTGTATAGCAATTTTTTTCAAATTTAAAATATCTCGTAACTAATATGTTGTCAAAGTCTATCAGGAGTACCTTTTTTTGTAGATAATTTAACAAAAGAATAAGAATTGGTAAACAAAATTTGTCTCTGTCCATTGGCGTAGAAATTTAGGACGATATCCTACTAGTCTAAGCAATAGCGTGTAAATTCTACGATGAAATGTTACCGTCTGCCAGTTGGTAATCAAAGAGACCATATGAGTACCATACTTTTTTCTCTTTTGATATTTTTGGTATGGTGGCCGGATGCGGAGGGGGGGGGCATTTTTTTTAATCGAATGGTTACCGATATTTGTCCGCATAGGTAATTAGTAGGGCTGTCAAAAATGTTCCGTGGGACAGTGGCGTACGCGAAATTAACTAATACGAGAAACAATAAACTGTTACAATTTATAACAATGTATGTAAAACTTACCCTCTTAACTAGCTTGATGAACTAGCTTGCTTATCACAAACTGGAGAAGATGTGTAGTCATTTTGCAAGTATCAGGTATGTTTCTATGATTGTCTCCATGAGTGATGTTCGCTTTGGTGAAAATATATTCTTATATTTTGAAAACACCCGTTCGACATCTACTGATGTAATACACGCATATGTAAAATAGTCTTTGAACGCATTTAACGGATCTGGGGCTGCACCATCACATATTTGTCTTAATTTGGTAAAACCGGTGTCTTTATTTAACACACTTGCGAACTTTTCTTTAACGCGCTCATTTGTTGCGTCACCTATAGCGTGTAGCAGTAGATTTACTTCGTCCACTATTTGCGGTGACTCCGCTAACGACAACGCACTGTCTTCTAATTTTTTTTGCTTTCATGTAATGGTTTATAGTTCTTCGCAATATTTTTTTAAAGCTGTTTCAACGGAAATATCTTCGAATTTTGTCTGGCTTTCCTTAATAGCTGCAGCCTCATCTGGATTGAAGTGTAGTATCACAGCTTTTATTTGTTGGAAATATTCAGCATAATAAAAAAGCTGCCTGCAACTATGTTCCCCAACGTGTAAGAATCGGCTATGGTGGTTCAGAAATACCGGGACACTTGCTATGAAATGCACGGAGACATTTAGGAGATTTAAGAAACACTTTTTTGTACTTGCTATTAATGCATCCACCTCTGGAAAACTTTTTCGAATAGTTTCTGCCACAAAATGTAAAGCATGCACTTTACACGTAACATGTATAAACGTACAACCTTGTTCTTGCAAAGAACGGCCTACCGAACGCATTGTCACGGCGCCATCAGTCACAAACATCAACACTTGACCTTTTGACAGTTCAAATTTTTCTAACATCTCCAGCACCACCCTGGTAATTGTTTCGCTAGTACACTGACTTAGTCTTTTCCTAGCTAGTAACAGTGGAACTGTCGGTTTAAGAGGGTCGAGTACTCGTACTATAACATTTAAAATAGATTTTTTTTTACAATCTGTTGTCTCATCAACAGATAACCACAGCCGTGTATTTTTTAATTCATATTTCATCTTATTTACCATGTCTACGTGTACAGTTGGTAGATAGTTACATAATGTTATGCGACTTGGTAACTTCACCTGGGCATTGTATTTATTCCAGAACTCTCGAAATGGTTGTTTATCGAGTGTGTGCAGCGGAACATCACAGGCAATCAGCATTAATAGTAAATCAAACATAAACTGTGTTGTCGAAGGCACGCCATTTTTTTATTATTTTTATGGTGTACACTATTTACGTGAAGTCCACAATCGCGCTTATCCCAGCACATCAAATCTTTCTTGCACACTTTACAAAATATTTTAGCACCATCATAGAATAAATCCGTAAATTCATCTATGAATTTATTCACTTTGTCAGCAAATGGCCGCTTTCTACCCCTGCGTACGTCTGCCATGCTTTATTATTAAACTAATATCAACAATACAGTACAACAAATAAAATAAAATCACAAAAACAATATGCCATACGCCCAAGCGACCTAACGCGTACACAACTCGAAAGCTAATAATAGACTGGACTGGAGAAAGAATTTCGCGGTCAAGGTGAATGCCGGCGACAGTAAGTACATCTGTACTCTACGACCATGATACACAGAAACGATTTGCAGCTTTAGTAATTAGTATATGTATTCCACATACCCCAATTACAACTAACAGTCAAAACTTCCGGTCGGCGTGCGGTAACCGGAAATTGAAAAAAAAATTTGTAGTTACCGGACCAAACCTAGCACAAAATGTTTGTTTTGGTGTGTACAGTACTGTACTATAGGAATATTAAAAAAAAATAAAAAGAGAATAAAGTATGGGACTCATATGGTCTCTTTGATTACCGACTGGCAGACGGTAATTTTTCATCGAATTTGCACGCTATTGCTTAAACTATACCACCAAAACCTCGTTTCGACGCCAATGACTTTTCACAAATTGATAATTCTAAGTCAAGAAGAAAGATAATATCTTGCCTATTTACTACGTCCACTTTGCAAATAAACCTCTTGTTAGTTATAGGGATTGTTGATTTCTTTTTTTTTTTAATGTTTAGGTAGCACTAGATCCAGCGCGAGCGCGCAAGGTTCCACGAGGGTGTGTAGACGACAGACTTGGAAGGGGCCCAGCTGCTTGCATGCTCTGTATACTCTACTCCTACAGCCGTTCGAGGAATTCTTACCTTCTAAAAGTGAGTGAAAAAAAACTACGTAAAAATTTATTCGTTTACTTCACAAGTGTAGTCATTTTAGTTCAAACTTTTCCAATCAATTAAAAAAAGCTCTTACAAGAGATTTGCCATAGTATACAGGGTGTTTCTAAAATAGGGTATCAGATTTATACAGCATGTAGTACTCATCAAAATAAGTCAAATGTTCTTATGAGTGAACGAAATCATGTATCAGCCAACCATTTTTTTTAAATTGGATTACAATTTTCAAATTTAAAACTCACGTGTGAGAAGTAAATAGTCGTATTTTGATGAACATCTATTATCAATACCACTTCCGGTTTCACCGGAAGTGTCATAGATTTTGATTTTTTAAATGAAACACCCCATATATTTTAACATATTCTGATTATGCATGGAATTTTCTACACAATAAATCAAAAATTTTGAGAGTGTCCTCAAATTTGCCGGACTTATTTCAATTTTTTATGAAATTCAAAATTAATAATTGAAACTCTTTGTATAATGAAAATTAAATCAACATTTATTAAATTATCGTATGTATTGTTCAAAATGACCCCCACCGACTTCCATACAGTAGTACAATCTGTTTTGAAATTCTGTACGAACATTTCTGAACACATCTGGTGTCAATAAACGGCATTCTCGAACAATTCTTTCACATAACTCTTCCAAAGATGCGGGTTTTGTTGCAAATACCTTCGATTTCAAATGTCCCCACAGAAAGAAATCCAAGGGAGTTAAATCGGGTGACTTAGCGGACCACTCCACAGGACCTCTTCTTCCAATCCATCGCTCAGGAAACCGATTATCCAAAAATTGACGGACTGCTATAGCAAAAGGTGGGGGTACCCTATCCTGTTGAAAAAACAGTTCGCCCTCTAAAAGATTATCGTCTTCTTCGAGGATTTGGGTAATCATTGGGTCGATGTTATTTTCTAACAGATCGAGGTACCTTTCGCCATTTAAATTGTCAGGAATAAAGAACGGCCCGACAATTTGATCCCCTAACATGCCAGCCCAAACATTTAACTTCTCAGGCCTTTGGGTATGAGTTTCCATGAACAAATGTGGATTGGTTTTACTCCAATATCTACAATTGTGCCTGTTTACTTCCCCATTTAACTAAAATGTCGATTCATCAGAAAAACACGTATTGTACAATAGATGGGCATTACCGTTTAATTGTTCACTAAAAATCTCACAGAATTCAAGCCGACGATCGGGATTATCTTCGTTTAATTCGTGAACCAATTTAAATTTATATGGATGAAATTTGTGGGCCTTTACAATTCGATGAACACTGCTTCGTGATACACCGGAAGCCTCAGCTACTTTCCTGATCGATTGAGTATTATCCATCTGCAAATGACCCAGAACTGCCACTTCGACTGCTTCATTCCTAATCGGTCGCGGAGGTTCATGCTTTTTGTTTCCTGCAGAACCTGTTTCCATAAATTTTGTCAATAATTATAAAACATACTGAGAACCAACCCTTCTATCTGGGTGATTTCAATTGAATATGCGCTCCGTAGCTCTAGCACAATTATCGTTTTTAAAATAAATGCTGACAATTTCTGTTCTCTCCTGAAGGGTATAAACCATTATGAGAACTCACTCTGGTAAAATATATCTCGATTTAAAATTGGTTGTGAACAAATTAATGTTCAAGGACTATCAAATACTTATGAGTCTTTTATTATTCTAAAAAGTAAACGGACAAGGAAAATGTTTTTTGTCGAGAAAAAACTTGTCTTGATTTGAGAGCACTAAAAAAATTTAGTCTTTTTTATAAATTCCAATACCCAGTGCCGTGTATTTTAGATTTTTTTAAACAATTTCGATTGTGTGTAATGATCAAAAATAAAATTACTTTTCTCAGGAACGAATCGATAAAAGTTTAAAAAAAATACAGTTATGTAGAGAATTGAAAGACCTGTCAAAAGATGTATCACTCGACCCCCTTTGCCATTTGAATTTTTTGAGGGGTGGCCGTGTAGGGTAGAGGGATGATGATAGGTAAGTATTACATTAAAATATGTCCCCCTTGGAAACAAGGTCGACGTGTTTCATCAATTTTTCAAAAAAATTTCTATCTCCAAAGTTATTCAGGGTGCCAACTTTTGGTTGGGACACCCTGTATATCAATTGCTAAGAGAGGCCAGGGATAGACTGTTTTTTCGTCAGGATGGGGCCTCACCTCATAATGTCCGAATTGTCACCAACTATTTAGAATTTCGAGAATCAATGGATTCTTATAAATGGACCAGTCAGGTGGCCTCCCCGGCCACCTGACTTAACAGCAATGGATTTCCATATTTGGGCTTTTCTCAAAGATAAAGTTTACATTGCACAGTCAGCCACTCGGGAAGAACTAAAAGCACGAGTCAAATGAAATAACTCCACAACAGGTGGATAATTGTTCAAGCGAATTCGTCAGAAGGATTAATTTATACAGAAATAGGGAATGGCGTCATTATGAACATTTAATATAAATTCAAGGTATTTTTTTATAATGCGACCATGTTTACTACATTCACAAGATAAGAAACGGGACACATTACATTTTTTATAACTTCTTCAAGGGGAATCTTATATTTCTTTGTATTAGTTTACAGTTATTGCCTAGACCCAAAATACCTATTTATCTCCTTTCAAAATCATTCTCATTCATAAGTATAAATGTTGATTTAATTAATAGTTAAAGTATTTGTGATTATGTTTTTTTGTAATTTATTTTTATGAATTACTTACATCAAGTTAATGGGGATGAGGTATGGACATCCGTTTAATTTCCGATATTCGATCAGTGAAGTTAAGCAGCACTGATCGAGTCCGGCAATTGGATGGATGAACGATAGCTCGTCTAACAGTCGGTAGGCTGTCAACAGACAATCCCGGGAAGGCCGCTAGCCTGATGCAGGCGGAGAGGCAAGCCCGGGTGGAGGGTCGAAGAGACCTACCCAGGAGGTTTGCCACTCTGCTAGCGGTGCAGGTGGGCAGGCCCAGGCGGTGGGTTAGTTGACAGTCGAGGACCGTGGTTCGGAGTCCACGCTAAACTGTAGGTCCCTAGGTAAAAAGGGCCCATTGTGGCCTACTTGCCTATTAAAATAAGTAGCTACTACTACTACTACTACATCAAGTTGAAGCTTAAATTATGACATTTTCTATAGGGAAGAAAAAATAGGGGTTACTGCTTGAAAAAAAGTAATTCTTACCCAAACAGGAAAAAATTATTTTGAATTTTTTAAAATAATTTCATTATAAAAAAAAATAATAATATTTGGTTACACGTGCGATGTTTCTAGCTACCTCATCCAAAGACAGCGGAAGTCGCAGGGAACTCATCTTGGTGCTGGAAGGGGACCTATACTTGGTACCTTTCCCCGTTTTGCGTTCGGCCAACGAAAATGCCGAGTACCTATGTGAAAGGTTTTCCCTATTTGTGGTTCCTAATTTATCGACGCTGCGATCGGGCAGGACGAGAAAACAAGATCAGGACCAGACGGTACGAACACTAACATTAATTATCTATATATTATTTAATGATTCTTGTAAGGGAAGCTGTACTTCCCTAGCTTCCATGGAGAATACGCCACTACTGGAATTACATTTATCAGAGAACTCCGATTTTAAGATACATGCACTCTATTGCAAATTCCTGTTGAATGCGAATTATAATGAAATAATGAACATTGCAAATCATAGCTAGGGGCATCTACTTTTGAGTATAAAAAAATTCAAAAATTACTATAAAATTCAAAAATTATAAAAAATGTAATAACTCATTTTCTGTCCAAACCATATGTACATTTTTGACTACCATTATATCAAAAATGTCACATTTCGATAAAGATCCAAAACCAAACGGACTTGTTAAATTAGAGAGTAAATTCCGAGATATACCGGGTGTAACAGGATCATGGTACACCCATAAAAATTGCATTTTCTTATTTTCTTTTAGCTGTAATTTTATTTATATTTATCGCATATTTTAATACGACATATGAATAAATTCCTACTAATAAATAGTATCACGGTACCAAATAGTTCCATTTGAAAAAATTGAGTTTGTCCACAAAAACTATATATATATATATATATATATATATATATATATATATATATATATATATATATATATATATATATATATATATATATATATATATATATATATATAGGATATTTCAAATTTCAATCAATTATCTTCAAAACTAAAGGATAAAAGGGGGTGTACCTCTAAAAGTGACAAAAAAGTTTGATTTTGTTTTTTAATGCGAAAAACAAATGCAAATCTTTTTTTTCATTACTTCAAAAAAGTTAGTAAGTTTTTGTGATGAAACGCACGAAAAAAGGCCAATTTTGGCGTTTTGCTCTTTGGCCCGCGACTCCACAACTTTGATTATTTTTTTTACGCGAAAAATGTACAAAATTTTCAGGAAATTTTTTGTGTAGAATTTTGTGTTTTCTAATTTTCATCTCTAAGATTTTTTTCTCTATTTTTGCGTATTTTAAAAGTTATTTCCAAAAAACCAATTTTTGGGAGTTTCACGCCATTTTGTTTTATGTTGCAACGACGGCAGTCTTGAGAACTCTTTTGTATACTTTTCTACTAGCAAAGACCTACTCCTATGCAAAATTTTACATAAAGATTATTTCATCTCAGCTCAAAATCCCTGGAGACTGGGCTAATAAGATTTACTTGCTACAAATGTAATTTTATGAATAATAGTCAACAATGCTTTCTCTCTTTCTTCTAGTTAACTTTTTTTTTAATAGGTAAGAAGTCTTATAGTTGGCAATCCCAAGCTACCCAGCGCTGTTACCGATCACTGGGGGTGGAAAGACATCCCGCAGGCCGAGCAAGAGGCGACTATGGTGGCAGAATTGCTTCAAACTCAGGTTTTAGTCGGCAGTTCGGCGACTAAAGAGCAGGTTTTGAACCAAATCCAAGAGGCGGAGTGTGTCCATTTTGCTACGCACGTTTCGTGGAAGCTGTCATCCTTGGTTCTTAGTCCCGCTGAGGTAAGGTTTTGAGTAATCCATTTGAGAACTGCGTCCTGGGTGTGTTAGGAAAAACACAAAAGTCGTCTGGATCTAGTTTTAGATCTAGCTTTATTGAGGTAGTTTTGATGGGTGAGGGGTAGTTTTTTACCCCAAACTTTTTTTGACGTCACTTCCGAAGCAAAACTTTTAAATAACATTATTTCCCATGCCATGACTCAGAAAAAAGTATTTTTCAAAATTTCTGTCACACCAGCCGTTTTTGAATAATTTGCGTTGAACGGCAATAAGGTTTTTTATGTGAAATAAACAACATTTTTATTACAAAATTAAAAATCAATGTACAACACAGAAATAATGTACTTAATAGCTAAAAGAAAAAGAAACGGTGGCCCTTGGTTTCCATAGTGATATGTAACCTCGGATTAATTTTAATATGAATATGTAACCATAGAAATCGTTTTACTGTTTTAAATTTCGGATTCAACAATTTCGTATTTTTTCTTTAACTATCGAAGTGTATGTATTATTTTTGATAAGACTCTTGAAAACAATTGCTATTTTTTGCCTCCTTGCAATTATGTGAGCACTACCCGTTCAGAATTTTCAGGTGCTGGACCAAAGCCAGTCAAAGAGGCTCTACATTACAGACAACACGGAAGAAGACGAAAGTAACGAGGTGTCCACCACAGCTGAGTTGCCACCATTATCAGAATTTCTGCTAAGCGCCGCTGACATTTTATCGCTGCGATTATCTGCTAGACTGGTTGTAGTAAGTAAACCTGAACACGCTTTTTGTTCCAGTAAAGTTGGATAAATTGAATATGCATTTGGTCTTTCAATATTTGTAAAAATTTATTGGAGAATAACCATACCGTCAAATAATATGACATTATTTTATGCACTGGCCCACTGACTTTTTTAAAGGACTAACATTTACTAACATACACAGATTTTCGGTACTTAGAGAAACATTATAAACCTTAAGTCCAGTCCTGGAATTTAAAGTAAACGTGAGCTATCTCCCATGACGCTATGCCACTTTAAATCTTAAACGCCTTGTATAATAACAAAACAAATTATTATTATGACTACTATTATATCAATTTTTTTAACACATTTTCAACCAAATCACAGGTTAGTTCTTCACATACCCGAGATCAACAAGGATGGGCAACGTCTGACGGGCTGGTAGCATTAGTGAGGGCTCTCTTAGCCGCTGGAGCACAGGCCGTGCTAATTTCCCTCTGGCCTGTTCCCGATACTGCTACAAAAATACTGCTCAGAGCGTTTTATTCCGCCATGTTGCAAGGCACGAGAGCTGCAAGGTAGGGAAATGCTGTTATTACCATTATATTACGATTTGTCATGTAATACGAAGAAAGTTAAAAGTGGCCTTGGTATTGATCCTTGAGGAGCCTAATAATTTGTTTCTTTTGCAATGTCTTCCAGAGCTCTAGCCGAGGCTATGCAGACTGTACAACACACTAAGCACTTCGCTCACCCGGCGAATTGGGCCGGATTCGTTCTGGTAGGTCTCAACGTACGACTTTCGAACAAGGTAGCTCTGATGGGTCAGGCGTTGTGCGAACTATTGCACGTACCGGATAAATGCAGAGACGCTCTTCGAGTGACGCTGCATCTCGTCGAGAAAAGTTTGCAGAGGATACACCGTGGACAGAAGAACGCTATGTATACTACGCAGAAATCTATCGAAAATAAGGTACGGGACTGACCATGGTATTATTTCTTTAATTAAGTTAATAACCCAACTAGCATTTCATATCTTTATAAAGGCTCTAAGAATATTTTAAGTATTAATGCTGCATAAATTCCCTTCGTAACTTTATTATAACCACAGTTCTACAGGGTGTCTCGCAAAAAATGCCGCAAGTCATAACTTCGTTATTTCTTGTTAGATTTAAAAAAAACAAAAAAATGAAATTAATGATTCTACAAATACTACAAACTGCCACAAATTTTGTATTTTAAAACATCAACTGTAATGTCAGGCGATACGCAACTTTTTTTTCAAATGAAAGGAGATTCTGATGTCAAACACTAGTTATCGCAAATGCTCCATATGACCTCCATTTTGCTGTTGTAAAATTGCCAACCATTCCTCCAAATTGTATACAGCATTATTCAACATTTCTGGTTGAATTGCACGAATTCCTCCAGCGTTGTTGGCCAACCAAATTTTTTAAATAACCCCACAGCCAGTAATCCGCTGGGTTAATATCAGGCGATCTTGGTGGCCATGAAATTGCAAAATTTCTGCTTATAACACGATCTTGAAAAACCGCAGTTAACAATTCTTTAACTGGTCGGTAAATGTGCGGAGGTGCTCCATCCTGCATAAAAATCATGTTTCCAATTCCTTCGTGCTCGTTTTGCAACAGTGGAATTGCATAATCCCTTAATATTTGCAGGTATCGTGCACCAGTAATAGTTACAGATACGGCCTCCCCATTCTATTCTGTATTTCCTCGAAAAAGTATGGACCAATGATTAGCTGTGAAACCGCACCAAACGGTGACTTTTTTTGTCATGAAGGCCTTGCTGAACGATTTCAAGTGGATTTTCTGTTGACTATGTTCGACAGTTTTGAGTATTAATTCCACCATTAAGAGAGAAATGGGACTCATCTGTCCATAAAATACGGGATAACCATTCGGGTTCAATTTCCATCTGGGTCAATACGTGTAATGAAAAATCGTACCTGAGAGCAACATCTGCGTCCTTTAATTCAAACAGCAGTTGCAGTTAATAGGGATACATTTTTAGGATTTTCCGTACCATTTTCCAAACCGTGGTGTAATCGTTTTGATATCGCATTCACACTACTGATTGCTAGCGGATTAGTATTGGCTACGTTCTGATTTTCCTGAAGAACTTCTGCAACTTGGACATCACTAATCCTAGGTCTTCCTGGCCTCGGAAGGTCTTTTACAGATCTTTCAAATTTGCTAATCAAATTATGATACGCCTTCATTTTGCACGGCCCTGCTCTCAAACCAATTTTCGTACGAAATCTTCGTAATCCAGTAGTGTAATTTTTACCGCCTTCATAATAACATTGCACTAAACCAATTCTTGTTTGCAGATCCATATTGAAATTGTTACAATTTACGTTACGCGAGTTTTATTTTGAGAACAATTCTCTAAATTACAATTATTTCGTTTGACACTTGTATCAATAGTTGTCACGACAATTCTTTTGTTTTCCATAGATACACTAAAATCCAATTATTGAGGCAATTAGATTCTGTTACTTTATGATAACCCCATATATATATATATATATATATATATATATATATATATATATATATATATATATATATATATATATATATATATATATATATATATATATATATATATATATATATGATTAAATATGATTTGAAGGAAACAACTACTCAGCGGGCAAATACCCCGACCTGCATTGAATTACACCTTCAAATCATGATAGATCGATAGCCAATATCATTTGTCAATTCCTAACCAGACATAGATCGATTTCGAACTTATTTGTTCTCTTCAGTATGCCATAGGTTAAGGAACAGACAAATGATAGTGGCCAACCTGCTAGTTATATACTAACTATGGTAAAGTGAATAGTGGTGAGAGGTATGAAACTTCTCATATGGTCTGAATGCTACTATCCGACCGACATCTTCGATGTCTCTGTGGCGGATAGCGACTTGCATCACAGCAAGTACCGAGAGCGGCGACCCCTAGCCCAGGTGGACTAAACTAATGTGATTAAATATGATTTGAAGGAAACAACTACTCAGCGGGCAAATACCCCGACCTGCATTGAATTACACCTTCAAATCATGATAGATCGATAGCCAATATCATTTGTCAATTCCTAACCAGACATAGATCGATTTCGAACTTATTTGTTCTCTTCAGTATGCCATAGGTTAAGGAACAGACAAATGATAGTGGCCAACCTGCTAGTTATATACTAACTATGGTAAAGTGAATAGTGGTGAGAGGTATGAAACTTCTCATATGGTCTGAATGCTACTATCCGACCGACATCTTCGATGTCTCTGTGGCGGATAGCGACTTGCATCACAGCAAGTACCGAGAGCGGCGACCCCTAGCCCAGGTGGACTAAACTAATGTGATTAAATATGATTTGAAGGAAACAACTACTCAGCGGGCAAATACCCCGACCTGCATTGAATTACACCTTCAAATCATGATAGATCGATATATATATATATATATATATATATATATATATATATATATATATATATATATATATATATATATATATATGTATATAGTCTGGTAGAGATTTTTCTTCTGAATTCAACGATGTATCACAACTCGATTTTCATGCAATGTTAGTTGGAAAAAAAGTAAATACATGTTTATCAATATTAATTTGGGCCTCTAATAGAATTTCCAAGTGTGCCATGGAAAACAATCAAATCAACAAATCGACGCAAAATGTCGTTTGAGCTTCTACATTAATCTTGTATTACCAAGTGTGCCATGGAAAACGATGAAATCAACAAAGCGACAAATGTTAGTTAAGCCTTCAGAATTTTAAAGTGCAAAAGAGACGACATCTTGTAGAATAAAATTGTTCTATAAATTCTCATATAAACGTTGTATTAGTGTAAAAATAATAAAACAGTTTTATAAACATCTATTACACCTTTATACAGCTAATACTCGTAAATAGAGCTCTTATAAATCACTCCTAAAAAGGTTGTGAGGTATAACACCTTAAGCAACCATGATCAACACTTTTGAAAGTTGCGGAAACCTCCATTTTAATTTATAATAGTCAAGTCAATAAAAAGCAACATTATGTAACTGTACGACCCCTCGTACCTTTTTCTTAGATTTGACTGCGAAGCACATTTTTCTGTGAAAGTTTATGCACTTTTTAAGATGCGCCTTCGCTAAAAGTGAATTTTAAAAAAAATATTTAATGTCCCTAATACAGCGTCTACAATATTGGATTCGAAAATGACCGTACGTATATAATTACAATTTGTCTTTTAATAAACATTAATATCATAAATTTGCTATCTATAGAGTAATTATAAAACAAATGGAACTTTTTAGTTCTCCAGGGCACACTAAGCGAACCATTGTAAGGAAGCAAGTTGAATGTAATTTTTTTCGGTATGACTAACTATATTTTATTCCACACTGAAAGAAATTTGACAAATTTTTTCACTCTGAAATTGTATTTATTGTGGCCAGATGACATTATTTTTAATACCGAGATACTTCTGTTTACGGATATCCGTTCTATAGCTGCATCTAAGAACTATTACAAGTAAACTATAGAGTAAGAATACTTATAGAGCAAGTTTGCTGTATAGTGGAAGTTGTATAGATGTTCTTATAGCAATTAAAAAAGCTTTTATAAAACAGTTTTATAATTTGGTTGTAAGAATATTTCTACAATATAAGATTGCAGCTATTTTGCTCCCAAAAATAAAATTGAGTTATGGGAAACCTTTATACAACAGATTTGCAATTCCACAGCTTCTGTACAACATTTATATACCATAATTCCCTCTTGAAGAAATGACATAAGGGCAGTTTGCTAGTTGAAAAGTAACTCTCAGCATATATCAAAACATCTTAAGCTTATCGCACACTTATGCAAGGCGCGTCGTGGCGGAGCGCAGAGAGAAATGTTGCATGGGATTTATTTCATGTACTCAAATATAGTTTCACACAATTATAATTCCGTACTTTTCGATAACGGAGCAACGGAGACAAATATTTTAAGAAAACCCTTGTATATTTATAAGAACAATCTACAGTTGAACTGTGATTCGCTTCGGTTCACCCTGTGTAAACTTTAATTAATTGTACAACAAAAATCTAAGTGAAATAAATCAGGAGATCTTGGTGGCCATTGAATTAGAAGATAGTGGTAAGCTACCTAAAACATTGAAGTTTCCATTATGTCACTGTTTATCATGAATGCGAAGCTGCCCGGTGAAGCAAATAATTGTGATGAACCTGAATTAGCAACATATTTCTTAAATTAGTGGGGATAAGGTCGGTAGAAAAAGAAAACCAAAGTTTCAATTAGTCTAATTGAAACTTTGGTTTTTCTTCTTTCTGCCAACCTTACCCCCACTATTTTAATAAATATATATGTGAACAAGGATCACATTTCTGTTATGAAATTACGCCTCCTAAGCTTGATTTTCAATAGAATTGCGGTACCAATATTCCATATTTATAGGTGGGCTCTGTGACAGGCTGGCGAGAACTGCTAATGTCAGTGGGATTCAGGTTTGAGCCAGCATCAAATGGTATACCCAGTAGCGTGTTCTTCCCCCAATCTGACCCTGATGAGAGGCTTACCCAGTGTTCTGCTAGTCTTCAAGCTTTATTAGGTAACTTTGGTGTAAAAAAAATGTTCTGTATATTTGTCGTAATATTGAACTACATTCAAACCCCTGACACGTGATTTCGTCAACCAAGTTGACATAATCGGGGAATGATTAAGGTTTTATTCCCCTGATGATACCAACTTAGACGTCGAAATCTGCAGTGGTTTAGTGTGCGAAAACTCGAATGTAATTACAGGTTTAACGAGTACTTCTATACATGCCCTTTCCAAGTTAACGTCGAATCCTGACGTGGCCGACGATATTATAGCCGTAATCCAGTCCGCTTTGTCGCAGTTTTCTTCTAAAGGTCTTGACAGTGACAGTGTGGATCTCGCCTTAAACGTAAGGTTAGTATCTAGAAATTTATTTTGGACATATTGAAATTATTTTTCACTTGTTTTTTGTAGGCTATGGCGAGTTCCGGGTTGTCATGAGCTACTGGCGTCTCTAGGTTTTGACTTAACAGACGTTGGTCAAGATAAAGTCACTCTGAGGACGGGAAAACAAGCAAACAGGAGAAACGTGCAGTTCACCTTACAAGCTCTTCTTGCGCTATTTGGTAAGTACTGATTTGAAAAATTAAATTGGTAACATTGCAAATTGCGATTCAATTAATTCCAGACACCCAAGAAGCCCCAAAGAGTCTTACCATTGACTCGTCCAGTAGCTTGGAATCGTTAGCGTCAGTCGACAACGATTTCTCACATTCGGATAACGAATTAAACATGTGTTCAACCCCCAAACCGTCGACCAAGTCCATGCCGCGAGTCCCCCCACCATTTACCAGGACTGTACTCCCAAACAAGCGACTTGGGGGAGCGTTTACTTCCTACGTGAGAAGACGAGGGGAACCGGATGGCAGGACGGCAAATCCAACTGACGTGAAGGTGACGTTGGACAGTAAGATTAGGAAAAATGGAACTTTGGCTAGGCCCGGAGGGGGAGAGTCGGACGCTGCGTTCACGCCCAGCCCACCAGTAGTTCTTCAGGTATATTTTTATTTAAAGACAGTGCCTTTGATAGAGAAAAGTTAACATCGTATACATGCTTGATAATATATAGTGGTAGATAAGAAACCCTTTTAATTGGTGTTCCACAGGGGTCAATGCTAAGCCCACTTAAATATACCGATTTATTTAATCATGTCACACTAAGTTCACTCACAATGTTTATCAATGTGGATCTACTATAGATATACGGTGTTAAGGATGGGAAAGGGATAGCTGTTAACATTAATTGCCTAAGTTTTTGGAAATGCTTAATTTTTTCATCCCATTTCCTTTAAAGCTTGGGTATATACTAAATCTTCTATGAATACTTTTAGCCTGAGAATCAAACCATTGCATTATCGCTGGCCCACCAAACAAGGATAAGAAATCTTTACTCGCAAAACGATGGGAAGAACGATAACATCCGCCCTGATAGCTCTAGTTCTGCCAGCTCCGCCACTGACTGGGACAACGGACATGCCACAGTTTTGAGAAGGCAGACACAAAATCAGGTAAATTATCTTATATTCAATGGCCGACACAAGCTTTGTAACATAGTTTACACTAATGTTTCTATATTGTTAATACCTAACTATTAATTGAATAACTGTCCAACAAGGCCTAATACGTATCATTTTTTGTGTGAACACAATAGACCTTATTATATTGCCAGGTAATAAATTTTAATGGGTCAGCAATTTAAGGTGGGACATTTTCAGTATCAGTCTTGTTTTGACCTTCCAAGTGCCCAATTGTGCCTGTTAGAAAGTGTTCGTTTGTCTACATAATTCTGTTACGACAAACATGTCCAGTCAAATGCGCCGCAGTTGCAAGGGAAAAGAAAATGAATGCCTTTTGCGGTTCCAGTGGTATGGCGAGAACCCACCAATCATTTCGAAGATTGCCATATCTGTGTAACAAGAACTGAGGAATATTCCAAAAAAGAAAAACAAAAATCAAATATCCGATTGTGCCATCTGCCCTAAGACCTATTCCTCACAATGGATCAGACTTACCAGTGCCAACTGCGCCTTTAGATTGGCAAAATATTGTGTTGGGAGGTAATGGAAATAGTAACGATTCTTCAGACAGTCCAGACCATTGTGCCGGATTTTTGTATATTCCAGAAAGTTTTAGTGACCTTCACTTAATTGCTTAAATGACTTGGGGCTGTCAAAATAACAAGCAGAACTTCTTGGTTCCCGACTTAAGGAGTGGAATATGGAGTGTAGAGAAGGAGGAACGTCTCTTATGGACGGTACGTTCAAAATGTGGTCTGAATTCTGTAAGGTATGAGATGTGGCGCTGATCGTATTATGGGATTGAGTCTGAAGTTAAACACTTACTATATCTCTGAAACTAGCTTCAGATTCTATAAACTAACGAAAACATAATATTATGTAGGTGTTGAAAAGAATTATACAGCGTAAAAAAATAATAAAAATAGTAAAAACAAAATCACGTAGAATACCTCCTGTAAATCAGCGCCACCTATTCTTCCATCGAAAATCCTATCACATTTTTTTAACACGGAGACGTTTCTCCTTCTCTACACTCCATAGAGTGGAACTTACTGGCTAAAGAAACAAACATATGACTTTTAGAAAAAGAAATCTATAAAAATTGTTCAAAAAATGGTTATATTTCGTGATTATAAACGATTCAATTTAGAAAAATTCAAAGAAGATTTGTCAAATATTAATTGGGATAATATTATTTATAGCCCCGATATAGACCAAAAGATATTAATTTTGACAAATAATATTACAGAGAACTTAAATAACTATAAACATTTGCGTAATTTCGCATTGGTTTCATTTCAGCGAGAAAAAGCTGCATATTTAAACTTTTTTTTACAAAATAGATTTATGGAAAGGTTTAAAAACCCTAAATATTCGTTTTAAAACCAACCCTTCTATACCACAACACTTAGAAAATCCTGATGAAGCAAATGATTTTTTTGCATCTGTTTTTGTAAAATCTAACAACTGTACGCATAATATTGATTACTATAACAATACAAAATATGATGAGAATATATCATTTCATTTTAAATTAGTTACAGTTGAAGATATAAATAAAGTTATACTATCTTTAAAATCGAATGCTTATGGACTAGATAAAATATCATTACATATGGTAAAATTGTGTCTTCCAATAATTACGCCCTACATTACAAACATCACAAACTGTTGCCTGGAGTTAGGTTATTTTCCAATACACTGGAAACAGGCGTTGATTCTGCCTAAAATAAATGATCCACAAACCGTTTTCGATCTACGTCCCATTAGTCTGTTGCCAGTTGCAAAAATATTAGAAAGAACAATACACATTCAGATAACAGAATAACAGCAAATAACATACTTTCTGCTCATCAATCTGGCTCTCGCAAAGAACAGTACTACCACATCACCTCAATTTATCTGACTATATACTAAGAAATTATGATAAAAAGCTTGCCACGGTATTAAACTCTTTGGACTTTTCAAAGGCCTTCGATATCATTGACCACGATTTACTTTGTGCCAAATTAAACTTTTATGGCTTTGGGAAAAGAGAAATAATGTTCTCTAAATCCTATTTATTTCATCGATATCAGAGTATCTATTTGCGATCAAATATCTACATCAAAAATTGTTGTTTTGGAGTGCCTCAAGGGTCAATATTGGGCCTGCTCTTGTTTTTAATTTATACGTCGGACTTCATAAAATCTGTGGAAACTGCAAATTTTCAAGCATACGCAGACTTCAATATAAGTTCGAGGCAATGGAAGTACAAACGATTTCATTACAAATTAATGAAGAACTTACGTCTGTTGTTGAGTAACAGTAACAAAGTCTAAGTAGCAATAACAAATAATACCAATAACAGTAATAAATATAAAAATCTTAAAAATATTGTTATAATTGTTCGAAATGTAGACCGTTAACTTCCAGACACTTTTGTATACGACGATGGACGACGTTTGTTGTAGCAGCTCTTATTTCACGGGGTCAAGTTTTCAATCTCTTGAATCACTCGACGTTCTAATTCTTCCCTGTTGTGGACTGGAGTTTTATAAACTCTATCTTTAAGAGTACCCCAAAGATAAAAATCTAACGGGGTAAGGTCAGGGGACCTCGGAGGCCAATTCCACGGTCCCAAACGTCTAATCCAACGATCATCGAAAAAGCGGTCCAACTCCATATTAATTTCGTGTGTACAATGGGCAGGAGCCCCGTCGAGTTGATACCAACAAGTTATATATTTTTCAATTGACATAATATCAAGGAAGTCTTCCACAATAATTGTTCTAATTATATCTAAATATTTTCTGGAATTCAATTTTTCGTCGTATATGTAATATTTTATTTTGTCATCCTCTTGTAAATTTGTAATTATGCATTTTATGGTTTGCTAGTATTCTTCGAATGGATGAATATGGCAATGCTAAATCCCGCTCAGCACAACGTATAGAATACTGGGGATTTGCATGAAAATATGCTAGCACATTGATTTCATTTACCTCGTCATATGTCACAGGTTTAGGTAAATTTCTTGCTTCTCTTAATGACGAACCAAAATTTATAAAATTCCTCTGAATTCGTAAAAACTTTCTGTTGTTCATCTGCGGCAAATTCGGATATTTCTCATTAAATCTTCTGCTGAAGTTCTGCTGATAATCTTATTGCACTGTCCATGGATAATAAACAAATCAATTAAAACCGTGTTTGTATAATTATTTTCTGTCATATTTGTACTACATAGCTATTCAAATTAGGTGCAAATATCACTAACTTCAAATTTATTTAGAAAAATAACATCTGTTGTCATTACAAAATGACAAAACAAAAATTTCTTGGCCCACCCGTTATGATATACCAGAAGACTAATATTCTTGGTAAGGTTACAGAAAAGTGCCCATAAATCGAAAACGGTGTGCATTAGGTATAGAGTATATTACCTTTTTAAAGAGGTAAATGTATCGCCTTTCCGAATCAGTAATAATATACAGGGCATTCTATTTAAAGAAATTGACTTTCGTGCATTTTTCTAAGTCACTTGTAGAAAGCGTTCTCTAACTCACCCTGTATGATATTCGAAACATTTGATTAATGGAGGAGATACCCCCAGGCCTTGCCTAGCCGCAACTAAAAAATTATCTTTTAATTGCTGCGTAGGTAGGAGAAAACACGATTTACTGAAAGTCAAATTTTTGGCAATAAATTCAGAAAAGAATTATTATCTCGAAAACGGCTTGAGATAGGTATAGGGAAATATTAATAAAAGTTACTCAGAAAGAGACGATGATCCAAAAAACGCAAAAATATACAGGGTATTCCATTTAAAATAACGAAGATGTTGCCAGTTTTACGTATAAGTGGCAACACCGCACTTTGAAAATATTTTAGTTGGAGAGATCATACTCGATTATCTTGGTAACCAAAATTTCAAAGCAATCGGTTGATCCATTCTCCATATACTTCTAATACTCCACCCACCGTGGCTCACCCTGTATATATATATATATATATATATATATATATATATATATATATATATATATATATATATATATATATATATATATATATATATATATATATATATATGTTTTCTTTTCTTGACCGTTAATATCAATTAATATTGATAGTTTTTTTTGTGGGGATTTCAGTCAGGTATAACTAATTTTTTTTTCTATCGTTTCGGTTTATTACACCATCATCAGAGAAACTATTAATTATTAGGAATTAGTTTTAAAATTTTGTCACATGTTTTTTGGTTGTCTGTTTTAACGCAGTTACGTCAAAACAGACAACGCAGTTGCGTTAAAACAGACAACCAAGCAACATGTAACAAAATTTTAAAACAAATTCCTAATAATTAATAGTTTCTCTGATGATGGTGTAATAAACCGAAACGTTAGAAAAAAAAAAATTAGTTATACCTGACCGAAATCCCCACATAAAAAAACTGTCAATATTAATTGATATTAATGGTCAAGAAAATATTATATATATATATATATATATATATATATATATATATATATATATATATATATATATATATATATATATATATATATATACATACATATATATGTATATATATATATATATACTAAAAAACAATATGAATTAACGGGTACGCCCGCATAAAGCAAAAAAAATTCACGGTGGAAAATGCAAAAATTGCAAATGGCAGAAAGATGCAAACCGTGGACACGTATTTCTGACTAATTGGTCTTCATCAGCACGGTGTAGCTGAGTTAAAATGGTGGACAAACTCAAAAAAGACACTAAAGGAAAACCACTGACAGGGAGCCAGTCGCACCTTTATGGCTTCTAGTTGGATGGCTCTGTATGAGAGCGTCGTCCAAGCATCGCACACGCGGGCAACTATAGCAACCTGCGTGGGATTCCGGACCCAGGAGAATAAACATTTTTTTCTCCTGGGTCCGGAATCCCACCTCTTCATATTAAACTTAGACTAATGAAAAATTTTATGAAGGCTATGAATAAAAAGGGTGAAGAATTTAAATACTTAAGAGAACTTTTCCCCAAATAAGTGACCCCAAACTTAAAGAAGGTATTCTTATTGGTCTTCAAATTAGAAAATTGCTTGATGATGTAGATTTTAAAGGAACATTCAATAGACAGGAGGTCAAAGCTTGGAATTCATTTGTAAACATAGTCAGGGGATTTTTTAGGGAACAAGAAGGATGAGAACTGCAAGCAACTAGTAACCGAACTTTTAGATTCGTACCAAACGCTTGGGTGCTGTGTCTTTAAAAATTCACTTTCTGCATTCTCATTTAAATTTTTTTCTTGAAAATTTGGGTGCGGTAAGCGACGAGCAAGGAGAGAGGTTTCAACAAGGTATCAGAACAATGGAAATTCGTTATCAAGGACGATGGGATCCAGCCATGATGGGTGATTACTGCTGGTTCTTAAAGCGAGACGATTTGTCCCTCAAAAGAAAAAATGAACCTAGCATACGTTTTTGCAAAAATTATTCTCTATCTTTGTAGATATATTCATGATATATGTCATATACATCATATATCAATAAATAGATTAGTAAAATTAACAATAATGTTATTCCTGTCCATAATGTTTTATTAATGTAACAAGAAAATGTTACGTGATACGACTTTTTGTTCAAAAAATATATACAGGGTGTCCCAGCCTCGCGTCGGCCAAATGTCCTGGCTCTCTTATAAGAGATATCGAAAATTTTCAAAAACGGGGTGATAGAGGACGTAAAGGTACATAGTCTAAAAATATTTTGAAATATACAGGGTGATCCATTTAGGCGTGACGACATAAACTTATGTTTTTTTAAATGGAACACTAGGTATATTATTACATATTTGAATTCTCCTTTTAAAGACGACTCAAACGATATGCCACTTGATGGGTCTGCGATGGGTCGGTACCATGATATGAGTGAGTTTGTACCAAAAACATGCCAACTTTGCGAGCTCACTGTGACGTAATGGAAGAACATTTTGAGATCAAGATTATGTCAAAAATTGTCACACATCCTGTAGTTTACGCTATTGTTATCGGCTCTAACGAAATCGGTTATTTTATACCGGGTGAGTCAGGAAACGCCAAAACTACTTTTTCTAATTTTTTTTCAAATGGAATGCCCTGTATATTATGATACCAAAGGAAAGCCTTTGAAAGAGCTTTCCACTGATATAAAGGTTCAAGGGTCTATCTATCATGGGTGCCAAGAATTTGATGGCAAAGTGACACAATTCGAGGTTTATTAAATAATTACGTTCAATTTTCAATTGTTTTGTGAATTTTCGCTGAAATCGGCGCTTCTCAGTAAGAAAATTTCAAAAATAATTATTCTTATACTCGGAGAAAAATACCGTACTTCAGTGCAGAAAAATACTTAAGTATAAAATAGTCGACGCCTGATAAATTTAATTTTTTTTTCTGAAATGCGTGTATAAATTCATGTCATGACAAGTCTTTTCTAGCCCGACGTAATTTTGTCGCGAAATGATTTATTATTTTAGAACGGTGCTTAATAAAACGTAGCTTTTCGTGGTATTTTTTTCTCAGCTTTAAAATGGTGTAATTCATTCTTCTAAAATAGGACCAAAAAATACTTTTATTTTTAATTCAATGAAAGATAGTAAAATTTTTGTTAAGTTTGGGAAGCTGTTGTTCCACGTACTATCATCGAAAGAAGAAATAAAAAAAAATTGTAGAGAATTTCAAATTGCTTTTAACTTTCAATTTATCGAAATAAATTCAAAAAAATCAAGTAGGTACCTGTCATAAAAGTACCAGTCTTGTCAATAGTTTACTTTATTGTTGTAAAATTTCGAGTGTTGATATTTTTCTTAGTATAAACGAACGAGTAACAATGAAATTCACCCAACAAGAGTTAACTGATATGATATATTGTTTGGGAGAAGCTGATAGGAATTGCTTAGTGGCATCAAGGATTTATGGAATGAAATACCCCGAGAGACGAACTCCTGATCCCAACTCATTCAAAAACTTGAGAGAAAGATTTGAGGACACTGGTAATGTGTGTTATACTAAAAGAAAATTGAGGAACATGGTTGTAAATAATGAAGAACACGAATTGACAGTTTTGCTTCATGTGCAAGAGAATCCTCACATAAGTTGTCGTGAAATTGAACAACAAACCGATGTAAGTAAAACTTCTGTAAATCGTATCATCAATAAATACAAATATCACCCCTATCACATTCAATTACACCAAGACCTTTATGGGGAAGATTTTCAAAATCGTATCAAAATTTACAAAGATGCCCAATTTTTATCAAAGGTTTTATTTACCGATGAAACTGCCTTTCGCAGTAATGGGACAGTAAATCGCTATAACATGCATTATTATGCGACTGAAAACCCGCACTGGGTCAGGCAAGTGGATCACCAAAATCGATGGTCAATTAATGTATGGGGTGGTATAATAGACAACCATGTCATTGGACCGTGGTTTTTTGAGGATGGGGCATTAAATGGCCGAAGATATCACAATTTCTTGCGTTTGAATTTAGAGGGGCTGTTTCAAGATGTAGATGAAGACGTCAGAGAGAACATGTGGGTCCAGCACGACGGTGCGCCCCCACATAACCATCGAATAGTAAAAGATTTTTTAACTAATTGGAGAGGGGAACAATGGATTGGTCGTGGAGGACCCATAAGATGGCCGGCACGGTCTCCAGACCTAACTCCTTTGGATTTTTTCCTATGGGGTTATGAGAAGCAGGAGGTCTACAGGGTGAGGCCCACAACCAGGGAGGATATGCAGGAAAGAATCGCTGCAACATTTCGCAATGTTTCAATAGCTACACTAGCCGATGTTCGAAGAACAACTGAAAATCGTTTACGGCTGTGTATCAGGGAGAATGGGAATATTTTTGAACATTTATTTTAATTTCCAGTGCTTCCACCCAGTTTCTTTCCAAATAAAGTTTTCGTTTCCTCTTTTTCTTGATTTTTTTTTTTGTCTGCAGAGAAATATCGGTGCAGATAAGTTGATATCATTATTTTCGAAATTGTCTTACTGAAAAGAGCCGATTTCAGCGAAAATTCACAAAACAATTGAAAATTGAGCGTAATTTTTTAATAAACCTCGAATTGTGCCACTTTGCCATTAAATTCTTGGCACCCATGATAGATAGACCCTTGAATCTTTATATCAGTGGAAAGCTCTTTTAAAGGGCTTTCCTTTGGTGTCATAATATACAGGGTGTTCTATTTGAAAAAAATGAGAAAAAGTAGTTTTGGCGTTTCCTGACTCACCCGGTATAAAATGACCGATTTCGTTAGATCCGATAACAGTAGCGTAAACTACAGGGTGTTTGACAATTTTCGACACAATCTAGATCTCAAAATGTTCTTCCATTACGTCACAGTGAGCTCACAAAGTTGGCATGTTTTTGGTACAAACTCACCCATATCATGGTACCGACCCATCGCAGACCCATCAAGTGGCATATCGTTTGAGTCTTCTTTAAAAGGAGAATTAATTCAAATATGTAATAATATACCTAGCGTTCCATTTAAAAAAACATAAGTTTATGTCGTCACGCCTAAATGGATCACCCTGTATATTTCAAAATATTTTCAACTATGCACCTTTGCGCCCTCTATCACCCCGTTTTTGAAATTTTTCGATATCTCTTATAAGATAGCCAGGACATTTGGCCGACGCGAGGCTGGGACACCCTGTATATTTTTGTCCACCAGTGATTATTGGCCGTAATATGCCTGTTTTATAAATTAACTTTCTCGGATGTAGTGAGTACGTTTATATAGGATGAGGAATAATCCCCTTTTTGCCCCATACACCAAAGCAATATCAAATATTTTTAATAGGTTCCAATTAACTAGTGGGTGACAATAAACACGACTGAACTTCTTAAGTATCAGGACAAGAACTTGTGTTGCTTGTTTTTAAATATGTCTGTATATTATTAGGTTCACTTATAGTAGGTACTCATGGATTTCGTGATTTAGGTACCGCCTTTGCCACCTCCACGAACTAAACCACTGGTGGACCTTCCGCTTTATAACAATTTACCTGCCGGGATGTTCGAGAACAGCTCAGACAGCGAGCTGGAGAAAATGGAGGCGAAACTGTTCAATTCCAACAGCAGAAGCAAGATTTCGTACAAAAAGTCCAGGAATCCCATGTGTACATTGGACAGACTTAGCGTAAGAACCGAGGTATGTACAAGGTGACCCAAAATGAAATTCAATTTTTAAACTTGAAAAATTCGATGACCGTGAGTGGTGAAGACACGAGACTGTCGGTTACCGGTAGAGACAATTACACAGTTATAAAATGACCATTTAGTGCATTGTCATCGGTCGGCATAATTGGTTCATATACTTTTTTGAAAACGCGGCCGGCCATGCGCTAACCGGCACTAGTGCACGGTATTGTGGAATGAACCTCGCCTCCTTTTAGGCCCGAGCTGCAAGAATTTGCTGGCTACAACCTTAAAACATGGTTTCAGCAGGATGGGGTGTTAGTACATACTGCACGAGACTCTAGGAACACCGTCAGAGCATTTTTTTACGACGCCATCTCCAGATTTGCTAATATCCTTTGGCCCTACATATCTCCCAATTTTTACCCCCTTTGGTAACTTCTTATGGGGGTATCTCAAAGCGAAAGTTTATATTAACCCTAAGGTTACTATTGCGATGCTAGAAGACCGAATTTAGGAAGAAATTTACAACATTCTGGACTTGTGATGGAGAATATGAAATCCCGATGCGAAGAATATCTGGAACAAGACGGCATATTAAGTGATGTCGACAACTTAACTAAATTAAATGTTCGAAATATTCAACTTACACCACTATACACGTTTGCATTCTTCTAGCTATTAACTGTCGTACACTCTCAAATATTCCGGATATATTCGGAATAGTAATGAAGGAATAGACATTGTTGCGAAGATCGTTTTGGTCTACAATGGATGTTCGGTATACCAAAGATTTCAGGTAGGTAAGCTCAGAGAAAGACGTATAGGGAAATCATATCAGGACAGCGTGGTGGCCAAGCTTGTCCCGCTAGATTTGTTTTGTTGTTCATTTTTCCGGTGTTGTGCCACGCGACTAATCCAACAACGGGAATGATTCGTATTTAAATAATCCCGCGCTTACTCGTCAGGGAATTTCGTCCGGCAATGTATTTAGTTCAAAGTTGATATGACGATAATTATGATCTGTCAGGCGTTCCTAGCCCAAATGTTGAAAGAAAATTGGCACTGAAATCTGTTCTTCAGAGTATACGGATTCTTTTCAGCTCACAAATGGTTATTATGACTAAAGCTGCAAATCGTTCCTGTGTATCATGATCGTAGAGTACAGATGTACTTACTGTCGCCGGCATTCACCTTGACCGCGAAACTTTTTCTCCAGTTCAGGCTATTATTAGCTTTCGAGTTGTGTACACGTTAAGTCACTTGGGCGTATTGCATATTGTTTTTTTTGTTTTTATTTTATTTGTTGTACTGTATTGTTGATATTAATTTAATAATAAAGCATGGCAGACGTACGTAGGGGTAGAAAACGAACATTTGCTGACAAAGTGAATAAATTCATAGGTGAATTCCCGGATTTATTCTATAATGGTGCTAAAATAATTTGTAAAGTGTGAGAGAAAGATTTGATGTGCTGGGATAAGCGTGATTGTGGACTTCACGTAAATAGTGTACACCATACAAATAAAAAAAAATGGCGTGCCTTCGAGAACACAGTTTATGTTTGATTTACTATTAATGCTGATTGCCTGTGATGTTCCGCTGCACATACTCAATAAACAACCATTTCGAGAGTTCTGGAATAAATTCAATGCCTAGGTGAAGTTACCAAGTCGCACAACGTTATGTAACTATCTACCAACTGTACACGTAGACATGGTAAATAAGATGAAATGTGAATTAAAAAATACACGGCTGTTGATGAGACAACAGATTGCAAAAAAAATCTATTTTAAATGTTATAGTACGAGTACTTGACCCTCTTAAACTGACAGTTCCACTGTTACTAGCTAGCAAGACTAAGTCAGTGTACTAGCGAAACAATTATCAGGGTGGTGCTGGAGACGTTAGAAAAATTTGAACTGTCAAAAGTCAAGTGTTGATGTTTGTGACTGATGGCGCCGTGACAATGCGTTCGGTAGGCCGTTCTTTGCAAGAACAAGGTTGTACGTTTATACATGTTACGTGTTAAGTGTATGCTTTACATCTTGTGGCAGAAACTATTCGAAAAGGTTTTCCAGAGGTGGATGCAATAATAGCAAGTACAAAAAAAGTGTTTCTTAAATCTCCTAAACGTCTCCGTGCATTTAATAGCAAGTGTCCCGGTATCCTGAACCACCATAGCTGATTCTTATATGGTGGGGAACATGGTTGCAGGCAGCTTTTTATTATGCTGAATATTTCCAACAAATAAAAGCTGTGATACTACAATTCAATCCAAATGAGGCTGCAGCTATTTAGGAAAGCCAGACAAAATTCGAAGATATTTCCGTTGAAACAGCTTTAAAAAATATTGCGAAGAACTATAAACTATTACATGAAAGCATAAAAAAATTAGAAAACAGTGCGTTGTCGTTAGCGGAGTCACTGTAAATAGTGGACGAAGTAAATCTACTGTTACACGCTATAGGTGACAACAACAACAAATGAGCGCGTTAAAGAAAAGTTCGCAAGTGTGTTAAATAAAGACACCGGTTTTACCAAATTAAGACAAATATGTGATGGTGTAGCCCCTGATCCGTTAAGTGCGTTCAAAGACTATTTTATGTATTACATTAGTAGATGTCGAACGGTCGTTTTCAAAATATAAGAATATATTTTCACCAAAGCGAACATCACTTATGGAGACAACCATAGAAATATACTTGATGCTGCAAAATGGCTACACATCTTCTCCAGTTTGTGATAAGCAAGCCAGTTCATCAAGCTAGTTAAGAGGGTAAGTTTTACATACATTGTTATAAATTGTAACAGTTTATTGTTTCTCATATTAGTTAATTTCGTGTACGCCACTGTCCCACGGAACATTTTTGACAGCCCTAATTATGATATCTCTTGAAAACCTAGCTTGATCGGTGAAAAGTATATTGACCACAAATTTCTTGCTACTTTTTGTAGTAATCACTGGAGAAGTTCTAAACGCCGAAGAAAGTCGTCTGGCAATAAAGCTTATGCCCGTTGAATATGATATTGGAGAAAAAGGAAAACCATTTAGTACTTGGCCTTCACTCACAGATGGCACATGGATTACAGGTTAGATATTCCCTCGGAACTTCCTGTCCAACACGGATTTGTGATCCGTTGCTAATCAAAATTTGTATGTGTTATGCTTTGAGTTCAAGTGTGTTATGTGAATTCGTGAATAACTAAAGTTGATATATCCATATTTGTGGCTTTTTTCAGCAGAAAAATTTGAATGATACTGATTTTGTGCACCATGTACTGACAAATTTCACTACTAATTTAGTACATCAAAATAAAGCAAAAATTTTAAGCCATCATTCATAACTTTTTTACAGTAATTTGTCCATTCGCGCTGAGATCACCCCATCGTGCTGGCAACAGAAGAGCAGCTGTAAAGTGCGCATATCGCTAGTCATGTATCTAGTGGTCTGGCTCAAGCTGTATAACCGAATTATCAAGTTTGAAAATTGAATTTCATTTTGGGTTACCTTGTATAAATAGTATCCAGGGTGTCCAGGACATATAGATTTTAAATAAGGAAACCTCTTCTCAATTTTATTTAAAAATTTGACTTCAGGTAACTCCCGTTCAAAATCTCCATCCTCCCCCCGCCTCAAAACCGCAAGCCAATCACCTTACCAAGCGAAGAAACCTTGCCAACCAACGAAAGATTGCTGTACTTCTCCCCGAACGATACAGATGCGGCTACCAACATGGCGTCGATAGCTTCTACTTCTGACAAGGATGAATCTAACCAAGACTTGAGCAAGAGCGATGGAAAGTCCAGCAGTGCCTCAAGTAAGTTGATGCGATACCTATTTAGGTTTAATCAATATCACTACTCATTATAATCGAGTGTTTCACCAATCAAGTTAACATCATCAGGATATTTTAATCTTAATAATCTCTTGATGATGCCAACTTGATCTGTGAAATGCGAGTTTATATTATGTTCAATTGTGTGTTACTGTTTGTGGAACGACAAAAGTCCAATTGCCGTCAGATTTAATTAGTATTTAAATATTTCTTACAGCTCTTCACGACACAATTTTGGCAACACAACTGAGACATATTAATAGAGAGTTGACCCCCACCATCTCGGAAGTATATCATGAACGGAATATTGGTCTGGGTTTGGCGCCGCCACTCTCCAAGCTGCTTCTCAACCAATCCGCCCAGTCAGCACCAAAGACGGATAATTCGGTTTTGGAGAAAATAACTCTGGGTACGTTTATGTAAACTTTAGCAAACAATTGTTGCTGTTTCGAAAATGGTTTTTCCATAGATCATCTCTTCGACATGCTGTAGTTTAATTCTGCCCCAGATATGTTCAAAGGGATTCATGTCTGGAGACCTGGCAGGTCATCCCATTTTTTCAATATTGTGTTCCTTAAAACTTCAGCAGCAACCAACATATCTATAAATAAACCCTCAATGCTGCGGCATTACGTGACCACTGCTAGTTCAGCTGAGCCAGCGTGATTGGCCGTGGGTATAGTAAAAACGAAAAATAAGCAGCCCTAAATTACTTTAGCGTTTAGTAAGGGCTTCCTGTAAACACGGGGTTGACAGTCGTGAACTAAGGCCCTTACATCGCATCCAAATTTTTCCTTTAATAGGAAAACAAAATTTCAAAGTAAAAGCTCGGTAGAATTCCTGTATAGTAGACCACAACTTTAGAAACACATAAAAAATCTCAAAGCTCTGCCGCGATGCTCCTTAGGATAGAGCGGGGCATGCTTTATTTTTCTACAGCATATTAAATAATAAATATAATGTATTACTTAATACATAAAACATCATTATTCTCATGTAAAGTATGTTCTGGCATGATTAAATTAAGAAATTAAGGGAAACACGCCTGTATCAATTATAATTTCAAATTATTTTGATGTAATTACGCAACTTCCTCCTGTTCGTTTACTAAAAGGCCATAAAAGTGTCGAGGCCGGCGTAATTACATACGACTCAGTACCGTACTTAAAATTTTTGTGCGTTGAAACACACAATGTTAGAAATTTAAAAGTATTGTATCTTTGATAAATAAATAGTTATTTGATACCATGATAAATTAGAAAAAATTGCTCTGTTTGGCTTGTGTCAAGATAGGAATAATATTTTATATATTGGTGGAGCACAGATGAATTTTGTTAGTCTAAATTAAAATTATATCCAATATTCTCTTGTTGCTCAGTTTAGCCAATAATAATTTAATATATCGAATTATTATTGTTGCCCAACAAGGACCACGAGGAGGTACGAGCAATTCCTTACCAAAAAATGTGGGTTCAGAGTTAAGGTTATCGATATTATTAAAATGCGTAAAAGAAATAAAGCAAATCTTTAAATTCTTTAAATAAATAAAATATTATATTTATATTAATAACCCTAACTTGATCTAATTGACCCAGATTAAATAAATAAATTCAATTCTAGAAAACAAATAAATAATTATCAAATAAATAAATTTAATTCTGGAAAACAAATAAATAATTATCAAATAAAATATGTATACATGTATATAATATAATAAATAAAAATAATGTTATATTGCACCTGCGCGTATGTAAAACACTGATAAAACGATAAATTCACAATGTACACTAAATCACATAATATTTTATTCAAAACACTAATCACTATACTCACTCAACACTTCACAACCACTTTCTAAATCGGTATCTGAATCAAGATATATTATTAAACGGTCTTGATTAGGGCTGATGCTTTTTCCTAACTTAATGTATTCATCTTCAATTTTAATGACATGCTGAATACAATTTTGCTAATAACTTGGTGTTATTTCTCTCACTTTAGCTTTAATAAGGTCTATTATTTTAGCATCAAATTTGGGAAAGATGTTATTTTTTCGAGTGCTTCTGCTTAGCTGACTCCATATTAGTTCGATTGGGTTGAAAATACAAAAATATGGGGGCAACTGTAAAACTGTATATCCTTGAGCCTCAGCCATTTTATCAATTACATACTGTTTTGAAAAATTTTGCTTCTTAACAATATCTAAAAGATCTTTCTTTTTAAAATTTTTCTTTTTCTTCAAATTATGTTTTCGGAGAAATTCTTGAATATCTTTTTTCTTTGTTCCAGTATTTGGTATTTTTTCGATTTGTCGCGAATGATACGAGGCATTGTCTAAAACAAGTACGCTGTTTTTTTCTATATTTGGTAGCAATGATGTCTGAAATTTGCTCTGTAATTTGTGAGTCATTACCATTCCCCATGTTTTCGTGAAATTCTCTGCTAGTGCTAGGTTGAGGATTTTCCCAAGGCCTGAACATTATCACAATATTATTTTACCACAGCCACTTATAAATGGAAAACACTCGAATAATTCACCACCCGCAGGAATATTTATAAAAACACAACTACATAAAATACGCTTAAACACAAAGGAAAATTTCACTTATCTGTTAAAGTATTATACATTCTAAGCTGTCACAATCCAAATAAAATGTAAACACAGAAGCACACACTGTATTTATCACACATAACCTACATAAATTCTAAAAGGCACGAATCGTTCGATGTTTCGCGGAAGAATCATCGTCCGTCCCTGCATGCTTTCTCGTTATTAGGCTTTTACAGCTGGTTCAGTAGTAACCGTTAAATCGCAAAATATTTTAGGAGGGAGTTGCGTAATTATATCAAAATAATATGAAATCATAATTGATACAGGCGTGTTTCTGTTAATTTCTTATTTTAATCATGCCAAAACATACTTTACATAAGAATAATTATGTTTTATGTATTAAGTAATACATTATATTTTTTATTTAATATGCGGTAGAAAAATAAAGCATGCCCCGCTCTATCCTAAGGAGCATCGCGGTAAAGCTTTGAGATTTTTTATGCCTCTTAAAGTCGTGGTCTACTATATAGGATGATCCTCATACAACATACAGAAAATGACGTCATTCGTAGAATTTGCTACTTTTTGGTAAACATTACTACATAGTGAAATTGTTGTAGTTCCCGTTAGCATATTTCAAGTAGCAACAACTATAACGTTAGTCTCATCCGCTACTTTATGATAAATGTAACTTTGAAGTGAATTAATGTTAGTTTTTGTCACCCATATTAAGTGACAAATAGTTTGTTGTCATATACTACTATAAAGTTACTCGAATAAAATTCGCCAATTTTTCTAATATTGAATGATGACGCCATATTGACAGATAAAAAATATAATTTTGAAAACCATCTTCTTTTTCAGATACGGTCATTTGCACACTTGTTTTATAAATAAATCATTATTACTTCGTAATACATAAAATAAAAAAATGTTTTCCATAAAAAATTTTGCATTTTCGATTGTACACATAATTTTTGAACAATTTTTGTTCCAAAAAACTATTTTCTAGAGAGCTCGTCTTTTTATCGAAGTATCATGGTAACATTTTACAGAAAAAAAGTAGTCATTTTAATTTCCTCACTCTGAGTGAATGCAAAACATCATGGTTTATTACCTACTCATATTTCATTTAGTCGATTTAACTTAAGTCCGATTGTAATACATTATATTTTGCTATTCGAACGAGAGAGAGCAACATATAGTTTGCTCTCATACCACTAAAGAGTTGCACCAAAAGTGAATCATTTCTACTACTTAGTTACGTTCCGTTTACGTAAGAACCTAGTTATCAACACGTAATAGGGAAGGACCCGGAAAAATAATTGCTACACGGAAAGAAGTCCATTCTATATCAAAGTAATCGATTATTCTTGAATTTTTATACTTGTAACTAAAAGAATATTACTTGGCATAATAAATTATTATTGTTTCAATAATATACCAATTGTAAACCAAGAACAGATATATTTTTGAGCTTCATTAGCGCAAGTCTTTAAGTCAATATAAGTTTGATTCCTTCGAAGTATAAGTATGTATTAAATATACTCTTAATAGTACACTTCCTTCGAGTACTGTTAACCGTGAGAGTAAGTATAAGGACATCTTGAAGTAAATTATTATTTAAATGTTTTTCTTGACATAAGAATACTACTCTGGGTATAACACTACAAACAACTTTGCTGGAAGAATTATACATACTATTAATCCAATAACTGTTATCCTTGATTGAATACTTACTAATCTCAATGTGAAGTGTTCGAAAATAATGATGGAACAAGTGAACTGCGCAGTGGTGGGAGGTAGAAAGCTATGCTTTTGCCAAACATAGACGAAATACCATACCTACTATGCGTCGAATTGTGTGTGCTGTACTTTGTTCATAGATGTTGATTATTATGAAATAATTTATATTTGTAAAGTTACACTTGAAAAACAAGTATATGAACATTATGAACTGTAAAATAGAAGTTAACGAGTCTACGATAGCAAGTTGGGAATTGGAGTCCTTAATTTCAATATTAGAAGAAAAGTTTAATAATTCTGGTTTTACTGTATGCAAGCTATTTTAATTACGTTATACTTTACAAGAAATGAATACACAACGTCACTATATCGTAGGTGAAAAGGTATTCATCTGAAGTTTAATGCTTGTGTATAGATTTCCCAAGTTATTTTCCTTTTTGATAATTTTTGCTTGTGTATTATATACAATCTGTAGTCAAGATCTGCATTTTTATTGTAGTGGCGTTTTATTATACAATACATATACAGGGTAACTGGTAAGTCGACTTATTCCTTTGTGGGTGGGTTAGTAGAACTTATTTTCAATTGATTTAGAGATCTAATAGTTTTTGGGATATTTTATTTTTATAATAAAAAAAATAATAAAACTTTCTTTAATATTTCAGTTTTCTGCGTTAGTTTACATAGTTATGTAACAAAAATTAGGTTAAATACTTTAATACGATAAAAAAACGAGCTAAAAAACTACATTTGTAAAAAAAATTTCAACCCAATTGTATATTCATAGGAATTCATTTTTAAAACTTGATAATGCATTAAACGTGCAAATTTCCCTACTTTATATATTACTCTTCGAATGAGGTTTATATGAGGTTTTAAAAACTATATTTTACTTCCATAAATAATACAAAAACTAGGTACAGATAGAGCGTCCATTGTTTTCAAATTAAAGAGATACAGGGTGTTTCGAAAAACATGTGCCATCGCTTAAACGGAGATTCTACACTCAAAAATAAGACAAATATACCTAATTCCTATCAACATAGGTCCAATTTTGCTTCGTTTTTGAGATATTGAAGTTTTATTTTTCTTTGCGTTAACTGTAAAAAATATATACGCCACTGATTTTATTAGTTTTTTATGGCTCAATTATATAGAAAGTTAATGGCCGAAAAAATGTCACCTCTTGACGTTTTTTAGATATCGGCATCGTATAGAAGATTAATGTCTTTTTAAGTCTTTTAAAACTTTTAAAAAATAATAATAAAATAATGTTATTAAGTACCCTAAAAAATTGTATTTATCTTCTACATGAAACCTAAATCTAACAAAAATCAAGAAGTGACTTCTTTCCAACAATTAACTGTCTACATAACTGTGTCATCTAAAACTAAAGTTAGTGGTGTATATATATTATTTTCTTTACAAAATTAACCGAAATAATAATAAAACTTCAACATTCTGCATTTCAAGTATGAAACAGCAATGGACCCATGTTGATAGTAACTATTTGTCTTATTTTTGAGTTAGAAATCTCCGCTTAAGCGATGACACATGTTTTTTGAAACACAAAGGGCAAGGGAAGTTTCTAAAAAAAAATAATAATAAAATATCTCAAAAATTGTTAGGTTTTGCATTATGCATATTATAGTTAAATCAGTTGCAAATGAGCTCTACTAGCATCCCTTGAAAGGAATACGGCGACTTACTAGTCATACACCCTGATGTGTACCTATATATTAACATTATTAATCAATGACTTTCAGAAGTCATTGATATTAATTTCTTATCAGTGTAGGATTAAAGTTCTTTTGGAAAAATGCTAAGCTAACATATTAATTATTATGTATTTTAGCTGCCTATTTACAGTTTGTATATAAGCATGGAAATTTTGTGAATATTCGAATGGGCTTAAAAATTTCGGTTTCATATGTACAAAACTTGTTATGCCATACCTGTTTGAAAGTTCGAGCATACTTTTCTATTATATAGTTAGCTACAATGATTTGTTTAAATTATTTATACTTTAATAACATAAATAATTGTTTTCTAAGTAAAGAAAATTAACTAATGTTGGACAATTTACTGGAAATTTCAGAAGAACAGATTATAGAACTTATTCCTCAAATCGGAAGAGAATAAAATTCTTAAAACTCTTAAAAGCTTATAAAGAAATAATGTGCCTTCCTATGGTAAATTTGAAGTCTCATGTACAGTGTGTTCACGAATGGACTTATACTTGTAAAATTTTTTGTTTTTGGTTTCTTAATAAAACGTTATTGTTCATAAAAACTTCTTCTAATTCTGAAAAGTCCTTAGCCAATCTCAGAAATTCAAATTTGAAGAAAAGATTTCAGTCAACATCAAATATTTATTGATTCAAGTAATTCATCGGTTTTATTTAAGTAATACAGTTGTTGAACGAAATGACACATCTCTTACAATAAGTGTAAAATGTAACAGATCGCAATAATCTCTACTTTTGAACAGAATAAATGAAATCTTAGATTAAGTATAAGTTAATATTGAATATTGTTCGAAACTTCCTCTTAGCTGAAATGGAATCATTATTCTAAAGTTAATAATTAGTTATCATTAAAAGAAGGAGACTATGATAATGACTTTTAAGAATAACGTTTTACTTGATGGAAAAATATCTATTCTTGCGGATATGTGAGTACAATAATATCTTAATTTAAGAATAGTAGTGTTAAAAAGAGCTTAGATTTTTTTCCGTGTACGCAACAACTGTTCCCCATTTTGGTGAATACTTGTCAGATGGATCGTTCCCATTACGTAACGATCGTTAATTGTGGAAACCTTTAAAGTTCCACTGATGTTAATTACTACGTAGATACTACTAAATGTGCTGCTTCGGTAATGATTCAGTACACAATCTGTATACAGAGTGTTTTAAAGTTAAATGTACATACGTTAACTGTGGATAGAACGCACTTTGATAGTTTCAAATTATCCATCATTAGTGTATCCATCGTACCTCCTTAGTGAGATACAAGACGTTTTATTGAATCGGACTAATCTTTCTGTGGTCATTATTTTTCAGCCATCCTGTATAATCGGTTCTTACTCGTTACGTATATATTACTTATTTTATTTGACAAAACTCTATAAATACCAAAATCAAAATCCAGTTCGGATATAGAAATATATTTGTCAGAAAAGATGTGCCTAATCGCACCAATCAGCCCCCGATTTGACACGATTTAATTGTCCGTTAACTAATTTACTATTTATTTTCTTACTTCACTTCAACCAGTCTGTTCGTTTAATTTTCAGGAATATTAGACGACGAGGATATAAATAATGAAATAAAGAATTCCCAGTGCCAACGATGCAAGACAGAAACCTGCAATTGTAAATCAAAATCTACTAAGCCGTGGTTGTCGGAAAACGCCAGTTCCCTCCAACAGATACAAAGCTCCGATTTGACCACCGCCGACATCCTTGAAAGGGAAGTCAAGAATAAAAAGGGGTTAATAAGGTGAGTGGGGAATTGTGGAGATATTGAGGGTCTGCATTAAAAACGTTAAACTCTCCATATACAGAGATTAAAGAAAAGGGTGAATAGATAGATAGATAGATAGATAATTTATTCACCACTAAAGTTTACACAAAAATATAACTTATCGGACTAGTCACAAATTCAAAATTCCATAACATAAAATAGGGTAAAATACAGTAATAATACACAATGATATAGTATATTACTCCAGAGAAATAAAACTTCCTCTGCGGAATGAGGCCGAACAAGCTGAATTTTTTCCAGAGACCTTCGTTTTGATGTTCTAATGAAGCACAAAAAAATCTCATATGCCTGCCCTTGTGCGTCTTGAGATATCGAAGGTCAAAGATCATGAAAATCGTTTTTTTGCGAAAATCTCGCTTCCGGTGCATCTGATGTCATAAGAACTCGTAACAAAACTTACGTAAAATAGTATTCTCTACAAAATTGTTCATATACATTTTTTTCGTACGACCAACCGTTTTCGAGATATAGCATGATAAAACGGGAGCGCGCATTCGTAATAGGTAATACTGTATTATACTGCAGAGCTATAATATAAAAGAACTTTTCTTAATTTGTTAGACTGGAAAATTAAATTCCCATTATTAAAGCCGTTAAAAATTTGTTTATTTATAAAAAAATATATAATAAATAATTAATAACAAAAAATACATTCTTTTCCACACCACGCCTTATGTTTCCTTGCCTTCCTCCTCGTCTTCGTCGGGTTCCACTAGCACCTCGATCAACACAATATCTTCGTCAGATGCTTCCTCTATATCTGTTGGCTCTATGTCTGTTGGCAAAACCTCTTCAGGCTCAAGGTCACTGAAGTCTTCGATGTTTTGCAACTCTGTTGACGGGTTCAGGCATGCCTGTCCGTGACACTGACCACAAACTTTGGAGCATGGCAGCTCGACTTTTCTACACCCGCACTGCGCACCACACCCCTTTTTACAATTACAGAATATTGTATTTAATAGTTCGTCTGGAGCAGGTGGCAGTAGTGTTGTTTTCGGCTGTAATATGTCGTTTTTTTAAATCCCAACCCCATTCTTCGGGTTGTAGATTTTTCCCTAGCCAAATCTGTACTTGGTAGTAGACCCGATAAATATGCTGTCAAGCTGCTTCACTGGTAGGTGGAAGGGATGACAATTTAACAGGTCTATTAAGTCGTGTAGCCTTAATGAATTGGGTGTATCTAAATTTGTCAAGGTTCACTTCATCTTTTGGAGCACCATACATAGCTAACAGAAAACGCTTTCCGTTCTGAAATACTGTATCTGACGGGCAGTTTTCTGCTTGAAATATTTGAGCCGAGTGAGTCAAATCGGGATGTTTCTCAAACGGCTGGTCGTACGAAAAAAATATATATGAACAATTTTGTAGAGAATACTATTTTACGTAAGTTTTGTTATGGGTTCTTACGACGTCAGATGCACTGGAAGCGAGATTTTCGCGAAAAACCGATTTTCATGACCTTTGACCTACGATATCTCAAGACGCACAAGGGTAGGCATATGAGATTTTTTTTGTGCTTCATTGGAACATCAAAACGAAGGTCTCTGCAAAAATTCAGCTTGTTCGGCCTCATTCCGCAGATGGCCTTTATTTTTACCTTATTTCCCTGGAGTATATGAGCAAAATACAAACAACTACACTAAGTACCGTCAAACGGGGTGAATCTGAACGATTTTTAGATATTTTTATTAATATTTTCTTGTAGAACTATCGAAAAAATTTAAAATTTACGGGAAAGTGACAGCAGTTAATACAGCTTCTGAATATGTATTGGATGACCTTCTGATCTGCATTAATTAAAAAAAAAAATGTGGGGTGTCCCGATTGACCCTGCTTTGAGGCGAATCGGGATGCCCTATTTAAAACCGTGCATGTCGCCCCGCATCTGGGGTGAATTGGGACAAGGAAAATTAAAGAAATTATTTTTTCATTGGTTTTTTGAGCTAAAAACATCAAAATACAACAAAGAAACATGAAAATAGCATTTATTTCAAAGTTTTAAGTTACAAACATGACTTTTTTACATTACAGCATTGATACCCTGGTGGAACTGTCCGAATTTACTACATATTTCAGAATTTTTTTCAGAGTAGGTAGTGCAAAGATTTTTCAGAGAAAATATCCACCAGGGTATCTAAATAAAAAACATTGTTCTATAAAAATTTATAACAAAAATATTTTTTTTATTCCTCTGTAGAAAACTAGAAAAAAAACACACATTTTCTGGATTAACACGAAGGAACATAACATTAGAAGTTATAAGATTTCAGCTTCAATTGCAAAGGAAACTCGTATCCTTCTCATCGTAATTTATTTGGCTCAGGTAGTTTTTTCAATATTTATTCCAAGCTAATCATGCATGTGTCATCCACCATAGGAAAAATGAAGCAATTTTTTTCTTTTTCTGTTGGGTCTAAGAAATGTAACTTCAAAATTTTCACTAGAGAGTCCTTTAATTTGTCCGATAAAATATTTGTTCACTTTGTTTGTTTTAAATTCAACTTCAACAAAATCGTTGGTGGCGATGTTTTCCATCGGAAGCTGAACTTCATCTTCAAATTCCTGTTCAATTAATTCTGGTTCCGGTTCTGGTTCAAGTTCACAAGTTTCGTTCTCTTGAGGCACTGCAGTGCCGCTTATTGGTGGTTGCGGTTTTGAAAAGTCTTCGGTTGGAACGCTTTTGCCTGGCTCGACTTGCATTTTCTTCTTCTTTGCTATTGCTGGTTTGCACGCATTTCTGCTTTCCTTAAGTAATTCTACAACAGACTCCGTCCAGGCATTAGGATCGTCTTCTTCGCGATTTCTTTCTTGTGGTAAACGTTTTAAAACTTGCGTCCTATCAAGTGGAATAATTTCCGTCCCACGAAATCCGCTTTTAATATTTTGACTTAAAGTTTCTAATTTGTTTATAGCACGATTTAGTAAACTTGGAAAATATTCCTTCGGCAAAGAACCCTTGCATTTTTTTCCAATCTTGTAGAGCTGACTTCCAAGCCTTTTTCATTGGGTTAAATGGGTCGAATTTGCCGGCAAAAAACAAAACTTTATATCGTTTTTCTTCACATAATTCAATAACCCTGTCCGACAGATGGCTACATAAGTTATCGCCAATAATTACCCTTGGCGCTAAACGCATCTTCAAGAAATATAATGGCTGGTCGAACCAGCCACTTGTGTTTCGACCATAATGCGCACCTTTTGGCCCATTTGCTAACCAGGTATCATATAAGTGCTCGCTCTTGTAGACAATATATGGGAGTAATAGCTGACCATCACCATTTACTGCAAACATCACTGATGTCGATGTTTTTGTCGAATCGATTATTCGTTCCGGATGTCTTGTTTTCTTTTTTTACGATGACCTTTTTCCGACCGGGATCGTCGACAAAGCATGTTTCATCATAGTTGATGATGGACTCAGATTTAACGTTTTGTAAGTTTTCTTGGAGATTATCAAAATATTTATTTATCATTTCTCGTGATACTGCTACCCGAGACCGTTTAACATTTTCACGCATTCTTTCAGTTCTCTATGCCGTGAATAAAATATATTCGCCCAATCAGGACCGGGCATATTGTTCTTAAATTTTGCTACCCTTATCCCTTTTCTATCAAGATAGCCCCTAACGATGTATCAAATATCAATTTTTTCTACTGGGTATTCCCACTTTCCAGCCAATACTACTAATTGCACTAGCCTAATTTCCTCACCTTCTGACAAAATAGTTTGCCCACAATATTTCTTTGGTTTCTGTCGAGCATGTCGTTGTAGCGTCGATCTTGGTATATTATATAAGTCTCTTGCTTCTCGAAGGGATATCTGGCCCCTTTTGAACTGCCTCAAAGCTGTTTGAAGCTGTTCTTTGCTATAATTTTGATACAATTTACTCCCAAGCGTTTTCTTGTATATGCGGACCATTGTCCCGATTCACCCCTGAAAGTGAATTTTTTTCTATTTTTAATCATGAAAAAAAAAATTACACGAAATAATCGAATCAAAGTCTACTTACCATCCAGACAATACCCACAGGTATATTATATTAACGGGACAATAGTGAAATCCTATAATAAATACCTTTTCCAAACGAAGTTTTCCGCCGGTTGTAAAAACGTAAAATTATTGCGCAATATTTGAACACCTCTAGCAACTTCCACTTCTGAACTAACTGACGGCTACGTACGAAACTGGAACGCCCGTTATGTCTGCAACAGACTCCCCATACTACTCATCCCCAAAACATTGGCTACAAGCATGAAAATCACGCATTTGTAAATAAACGTCAAACTGTCCCGATTGACCCCTTAATCCCGATTCACCCCGTTTGACGGTAATAATACACAATGACATAGTATACGAGCAAAATACAAACAACTACACTAAGTATATAAATATTCATCTCATCTAGGTGAAACACAGTAATACACAATGACGTTGTAAACAAGCAAGATACAAACTACAATTAAGTATACAAATATTCATCTCTGAAATAAAATGCGTTATCAGTTAAGTCTGCATATAACTTATTTTTAAAACATTTAAAGATCAAAGTTTCCGAATAAGTATTTAAATCTATTAAAACAAATAGTTCCTTGATATAATTGTGAATTTTGCCCTACTGTCCATCGTCGAAGTGTTTCTTCACTAACTGACACTACACCCTTTGTTCTCAGTTCCATATATATTGTTTGTACCGTTGGTATCTCATTTTCTTTATACTTGCTATAAATTAAATCTCTTAACAACTTCACCTTAGACGAATCTAATATTCATGATGTTCCTTTGTCAGAACTAACTTTTCGATTATGTACCCCATCCTTAATTAATCTATAGATAGTTGTTGCTGTAATTTCTGTTAAGTAGGCCGTTTTTTCCACGGCTCCTTTTTTCACCTTCGCTTTCTTTTATATTTCTATAAACAGTTAAAACCATTTTTTGAGTATGTTCGCATAAATATTCTCTGGAAATTTTCTCTGTAATTTGTGAGCCATTACCATTCCCCTTATCTTCGTGAAATTCTCTGCTAGTGCTCGGTTGAGGATCTTCCCAAGGCCTGAACATTATCACAATATTATTTACCACAGCCGCTTATAAATGGAAAACACTCGAATAATTCACCACCTGCCGGAATATTTATAAAAACACAACTACATAAAATACGCTTAAACACAAGGGAAAATTTCACTTATTTGTTAAAACGTTATACATTCTAGGCTCTCACAATCCAAATAAAATGTACCTAAACATTGAAGAACACACTGTATTTATAAAGCACATACCCTATATAAATTCTAAAAGGCACGAATTGTTCGATGTTTCGCGGAATAATGACCGTCCGTCCCTGCATGCTTTCTCGTTATTAGGATTTTACAGCTGGGTCGGAAGTGACCGTTAAATCGTAAAATATTTTAGGAGGGAGTTGCGTAATTATATCAAAATAATTTGATATTATAATTGATACAGTCTTGTTTCTGTTAATTTCTTATTTTAATCATGCCAGAATATACTTTACATGAGAATAATGATGTTTTATGTATTAAGTAATACATTATATTTATTATTTAATATGCTGTAGAAAAATAAAGCATGCCCCGCTCCATTCTCAGGAAGATCGCGGCAAAGCTTTGAGATTTTTTATGTGTCTCTTAGAGTTATGGTCTACTATAATTATTTAACTTAAATGCTGTTATTTCATTTGAGTTCAATCAATGCTCTGTTATACATCATATATCTATATTATAGTCATTACAAAGTATATTATAAGGTCCACTGTTTTTCTAAATAGTCCCTGAATGTTAAAATGCATTACATTTACCGTATTTTTTGTCTTTGAAATATATTTCTTACAATCCACATATTTATTTTTTGGATCTTTTAAGATATCCTTGCCATTTTTGTCTAAGGTTTCCGAGGTGTTATTTCTAAAAAAGAATTTGGCTTGTCATCATCAGAATTATTTATAATGAGTCTAGTATTGTATTTCTCCTGATGCAAATTAAAATCAAACCTATAACCAACACCACGAGGCCAAAAAAGGCTTATAAAATTCTGCTTTATATTTAAAATCTGGGGCAACCATGTAGCTTTTAAACCTGGTTCTTTTAAATCATTTACTATAAACTTTTTCTTTTCATCTTTGGTTTTACTTTTCAAATAATCTCTTATGTCATCTTCTGATACATCTTCTGTAATTCTATAAAGATACATCACGATACCTTTGGCTTTGCTCGCTTGCTACAAATTACAAATACAGTTTAAAAGCGTTATGACTATTTTTTTTTAGATCCGAGCAACGACAAAAAGACGATTCGGAGCCGAAGAGGCTGTCCCCTTTTTCTGAAATGTCACGCAGAGACGAAGGCGATGGTCGCAGCGTTGCCGACTCTTACTCCTCCAGTTATAAGAATCAGTTTTTAACTTACCATCCAGCGGATAAGAAGAACAACAAGCCGAATGCGAAAATGAGGACCATTCCATCACAACGAAGAAATTTGCAGAACTAGAGACTGCCCCGCCGTGATATTTAACGAATGAACAGTTTATATAAGTAAAAATGACCATGAATAGAGTGGTATACCTTTGCATCAGACACTTTGGCTTATTTGTATATTTCAACAATTTTTCCAGACATTGACACTCCTTAACAGGGCGTCAAGCGATTGGACATCCGATAACAATATGTTGTATTTGCCGCAGTTACTGAAAAGGTAGTTAAAAATGTGGCCATCATAGACTGGTTGACTTTATACTAAATCTTCGCCTACCCCCCACTATCTTCGGTTACAATCGACCACCACTTATTAAAAAGTGGATACCGGACGACGATGCTTGTCTTCACTGTTCAACCTAATGTTGTATTCTGAAAGAAAGTGGCACGCGTCACTGTCCTTCGTACTAGAGTTACCAAATTACGCTGTCATTCAGGTGCATCGGACAGGGGTCAGGTAGAGGGCATGAATAAACCGAAGTGCAACTATTGTCTTATTCAAATGCCAGTGTCAAATCTATACGCTGTATAATCTCTGTATTTTATTTCAAATATGTCGCGTAAGTATCCAACTTATGTTAATCGTATTTACACGTATATTTCACGATTTTCGGACTTTAAGTGCTATGGTTGTTCACCATTTAGAATAGAACAGAAATATGTTTATTGTGCCATATATATACAGGGTGGGGCAATGGTGCGTCCGACTTCGATATGTCGAGTTCCATGATAGCTAGAAACTTGATTTAAGAACATAAATAAACTAGACAAAATAGTCACCGGAAATTATTTTCGAATATACAGGGTGAGCCAAGACTATTCTATAGGGTCAACTAACATTTTTTTAAATGGAATGCCATATACCGGGTGTAACAAAATCATGGTACACCCCATTTTTTTCCTTTAGTTTTGAAGATAATTGATTGAAATTTGGGATATTCTATATACATAATAAGCGGCACTTTTTGACATACAAGCGATTTTTTTTCCACTTCCGGTTTCGCCGGTAGTGACACTAACTTTTGATTTTTAAATGAAACACCCTATATATTATTGCATTTTTTGAATTCTGCATAATTTTCTGAATCTAACAATACCAAATAAGTGACATTTCAAACGTCAGTATTTTTTATAACATAATTTTTAGTTTTCCATTTAAGTGTGCCGTAAAGGTTCCGATTTATTCTAAATGATACGTGTAATGCTAGAAAAATCGAAATCCCGTCATAAATACTAAATTACGTGATTTATGAGCAAATAAAGTTCATCAAAATGGTTTTTGGGACAAAACTCAATTTTTTCAAATGGAACCATATTGGTACCGTGAAACCATTTATTAGTACTATTAATAAGAATTTTTTTCATATGTCGTATTAAAATGTGCGATAAATACAAACAAAATTACAGCTATAAGAAAATACAATTTTATTCTAATTATCTTGTTATACATAAGGTGGCTTTGAAATACAAAAAATGAACACAAGACATTACAAGTTGTTCAAAATGCTGTCCATTAACGTCAATGCACTTCTGAACTCACATAGATGTTTTTGGAAAAACGTTCGTCAATTGCTTGGCCGTTATGCTGTTAATTGCGCGTCTTACTCGTAGCTCCAGATCTTCACGGGTTGTAACGGCGGTTGCGTAGACAATATTTTTTAAATGACCCCAAACAAATAAATCAAGGGGTATTAAATGAAGTGACCCTGGAGGCCACCTCACAGAACCATTCGCCAAAATTACGTTTTCTCCGAATCTCCTTTGAAGGTAATCAATTACTATCCTTGAATTATGGGGAGGAGCGTCATCTTGTTGGAGATACATTCCCTGTCGTAAATGGAAAGGTAATTCAGCTAAACTGTCCTCAATTTCATTTTGCAGAAATCTCAAGTATCTGGCACCAGTCAGGGGTTCTTCAAATATTATTGGACCAATGATTCTACTACCGATTATTCCAAGCCAAACATTGAAACCGAACCGCACTTGAAAGTTACCCTCCCGTAATAAATTCTGATTTTCTTGTGACCAATATTTTTTATTTTGTCGATTAAATAATCCCAAATTTGTAAACCTAGACTCGTCCGAAAATGAAATCATTCACAAAAAATTGTTTGGCTGCGCGTTATTCAGCAAAATCCAATTGCAATATTCCATCTTACGTTAGTAATCATTTTCGTACAATTGCTGGTGCAATTGGTATTTAAAAAAATTTATAGTGGTATTTGTGCAAAATTCGGCTTACTGTTTGGTGACTGATTTCCATTTCAAACCCAATTTGCCTTAAAGAAACAGTCTTATCAACATCTATTCGAGCCAAAACATTAATTTCCGTTCCTTCGTCAAGAATGAAATTTTCTTCGGGATCATTGTTGAGATCACTTCAGAATTGATTTTCAAGACGATTAAAATAATTTCTTGCTGGACATTGTCTATCAGGATATCATTCGGCATAAAGCTGTCTAGCCGCAACGGCATTTTTTCTACATTCCCCATAAATAATTAACATGTCCACTTTTTCATCTCTTGTATAAATTTGAGGCATGTTGAACACATTTAACAAGAATTTTAAACAATTTTTAAAGTCGCAATAAAAACACCGGTAAACCTACAAATGCTTGACAAACTAAATATTTCATTGTTTTCAAAGCCATCTTAGTTACTTCTTAAGATTTAATTAGAACAAAATTGTATTTTCTTATTTTCTTTTAGCTATAATTTTGTTTGTATTTATCGCACATTTTAATACGACATATGAATAAATTCCTTATTAATAGTACTAATAAATGGTACCTCGGTACCAATATGGTTCCATTTGAAAAAATTGAGTTTTTCCCCAAAAACCATTTTGATGAGAACTTTATTTGCTCATAAATCACGTAATTTAGTATTTTTGACGGGATTTCGATTTTTTAGCATTACGCTGGTCATTTAGAATAAATTGGAACCGTCATGGCACACTTAAATGGAAAACTAAAAATTACATTATAAAAAATATTGACGTTTTAAATGTCACTTATTTGGTATCGTTGGAATCAGAAAATTATGCATAATTGAAAAATGCAATAATATACAGAGTTTTAAAAATCGAAAGTTACTGTCACTTCCGGCGAAACCGGAAGTGAAAAAAATCACTTGTTTGTCAAAAAGTGCCGCTTATTATGTATATAGGGTATGCTAAATTTAACCAATTATCTTCAAAACTAAAGGAGAAAAGGGGGGTGTACCATGATCTTGTTACATCCGGTATATCAGAATATTTTTGAAACCTTTTTTGTGGCCTCCTTCCAATCCTGTTTTATTATTGACTCTCTCGCAACCACTTGGATGTAATGAGGCATACCATTTCTGAAAATTCATAAAAACGTGAATTTTGCAATTAGCATTTGTATTTATCTTATTAGATGGTAAGCGAGACATGGCCAGTATGGCTCATAGTTAAAATGAACGAATATATGCAATAGAGAACCAGTTACTGGAATCTCTCTTTTCGGTTCGAGGTGTATTTAATTGTTGGATGCCAGTAGCTATCAAACTACATAGTTCTAACCCAAAGGATCAATTTCAAATCAATTCAGTTCTTCTATTCCCTATTTTTTAGCCTAATTTCAATGTACTATAGGTACGCTCATGATCGGCAGCGCCATTTGGTAACTCTACTTTAAACATTTAATCTACTAAGCCAAGGTTTTCACAAAAAAAAAGATGTGACCACTGTAAAAGAATTATATGTACATTTAACAAATATTTCATCTACATATGATATTTGAGGTTTTAATGTTTAGACTGATATTTTATCATCACTGAGGGGAACAAATACTATTTTTTTTCTCACTTAGATAATTTTTTTATTTGTATATTATTTAAAAAGCTTTAATTAGTTTGGCCATTATTTTATATTATTTTTAATGTAATTTTTATGTTTAATGTTTTTTTATACCCTTAGGAATTTGTCTTTTGTATATTGTTTATTTATTTGTGTATTTTATGTGATCATTCTGTAATATCGAGTACGACAATAAAAAATCATATTTTTTACTATAAAATTTGGTTCTGAAATTTTATTGAGATAATACTAATAATACTATTCGGCTTTAATTTTCCCAAAATAGATATCTCGTTTATCTTGTTAGTTACAGTGGACGGAAACGCCGAAAAGCTGGCCAAAATATAAAGGCATTGATATATTTTACTGAAATTGTGCATACAGGGGTTTTTTGTGTCGCTGATCAAGAATCCGAAGTTGAATTAAAAAAAAACAAAATGGCGGCCATGAAATCCCCCCAAAACATACTAAAAATCGCCAATTATCGCTGCATTTTTACAAAACTTTGTATACAGTTTTTTTTGGGTCTCTGATGAAGAATCCCATATAGAATTTAAAAAAAAATTACGGTCAAAAATATATACATAGTTCAAAAATTATTATTGAATTGAAGCGAATTCATGTGTTTTATTTGTTTCGAGAAAATTAGGATCTGGGGAATGGAATAAAAATGTGTAATGACTTTGAAAATTAATTGTATTCAATTACTATCTGAATTACATTCATCGTCCTCTTCGTCGTTTCATGAGAACGCATTCAAAAGGAGCCCACTTTATGGTGCACGCATGTGCATGCATCCGTGCATTCGCGCACAATTTGGTCAATATCTCGCAAAAGATGCAAAAAGATGCAGCTAATTTTTTATACACTTTCGAAAAAATGTTCATTGAACACATTCCAATAAGTTTCAAGACCAACCATCATCAACCGCGTAACTTATGACTTTTTTTGTTGAGTTTATGAATCGTTGCATGTACAAAAATGCACTCCACTTCGATAATTATTTACTAATTACCATATAAATAAACTGATCTGATACTGAGATATTTTAATTGTACTTACTTTCTGATGCAGAATACATTTTTATGACACAGAAACTGCACTTTGAGAATTTTTACGCTGCAGACAAAATTTATCGATTTTTGAAGCGTTGCGAGCTACCGAAGTGACGCGTTGCACGGTCGCACAATAAGTAATTTCCTCGTTCAGGTAGTGAACCCGGACCGGTATTAACGGTCGTTTCTAATGCTAGGGGTACCACTACAACAATTTAAAACGTTTCCATTTCAAAAAAAAAATCTTCATTTCTTTTATTTTGGCCAGCTTTTTGGCGTTTTCGTCCACTGTGCATCGGTTAAATTAGAGAAAAGTTGAGTGATATTTTTACTAAGATCTTGGAGTCATAGAACTTAATTATTTGATTTGGTTTTTCAGATATTAAAAAATTGAAAAATTCGGATTTTGGTTTTCTCCCATATGTGTTGCTTATTTTTATTTGACAACCGATTTGCGTTCTGTAAAAAACATTCTTAGAGCAACTTTTTGTGATTTATATGATTTTTATAAACTAAAAGTATTACAACGTTTTGACCACTCAACAATTATAACGGGGGTCACCCTCCTCATTAAAATAGTTACCTTAAAGTTCATTAAATGAAACAAAAACCTAATAGCAAGATAGTTTTATTCAAAATGAGCAATATTTACAATTCTTTTTTTATAGTGATTCCGCTTTACAAAGGTGGCGGTTTAGATGATCCATCTAACTTTCGTCCCATATCACTAATACCCGCATTGGCCAAAATTATTGAAAAATTACTTAAAAAAAGGGGTTGTTGAATTTTTGTCTTCCTGCAAGTTGCTCAGTAATCACCAATTTGCCTTTCAAAGAGATAAAAGTACAAATGATGCCATGTTCTCATTTGTAAAGACGGTTTACACCGAAATTAATAGTGGACAGTCCGCTACGGCAATATTTAGTGATCTGTCGAAATCCTTTGATTGTGTCCAGCATGAAATATTGTTGAAGAAGCACTATGGTTTCAGAAGTACCACCTTGAACTGGTTTTGGTCTTATTTGTCAGACTTTAGCTAAATAGTTAGAAATTCAACTTACTCAGACAAACTCAATATAAGTGATGGAGTGCCTCAAGGTTCTGTTCCTTGCCCAATTTTGTTTTTATTATATATTAATGACCTAACTAAAATTAATATTAAAGGAAACTTTACCTTATGATGACACTACGATATTGTGGCATAAAGAAGATGGTAATACCCTTTGGGAATTAATGTGTTCTGACATAAGTACGGTTAAAGATTGGTGTGACTTTAACTTGCCTTCATTTAATATTAATAAAACAAATATAATAACCTTCTGATGTAATCTTATGGATATCCCTATGGGCATGCATGTACTTGAAAGTAAGCCATGTTCAAAATTCCTAGGACTAAATATCGATTGTAACCTTAAGTTTAAAGACCATGCCATTAGCCTGTAACGGGTTTTTTCTACCCTATTATTCAGTTTAGTAAGTTACAAACTTTTTAAGGGAATAAAACAAAACTAATAAACAAATACATATATTCAGAATTAGCAAGATTTTTTTGACTCTCTTCTCTGGGCGAGGAAGCGAGCACTTAACCAGGCAACTCAAGGAGACTTAAAGCTAAATACATAATAAACAGAGACAAATACTTTAATCATCAATGTACATACCTGAATAATAAAGAAACTTAATTAATCATTAATTAGGGTTCAGGGCGCCACCACCTTTGTTTTTCTTTAAATTAAAATATACGTAGTTCTCGCTAACTAACAAACAACAAGCTATCCTTAAAAGGTGGAAAATAGGGCAGTAATCAGTCAATTTTTAATTTATCACAAAGCACGAAATGAACGTTAATCAAATTAAATGCACAAGGCACTAGACTCATAACTTCCTGGCTCACCAGCGAGACACTCAAAGTCTGACCAGTTGGTCCGTGAGGCCTAGGTACCTAGGGCGAAGTGAAATCCACAGCATTGATTTACTGCTGGTAGTCTCTACGTCGATATACAGGGTGAGTCAGTAGTGTGTTCTCCTTCGATAACCTTTGAACCGTTAGTGATACAACAATTTATTAAATACAAAAGCTTTTTGGGTCGATAAGATCTATCATTTAAAATTATTGTGAAATCTACAGGGTGCTTAAATTTTCTGTTACACACAAAAAATACTTTTTTTAAATATAACACCCTGTATATTTTGCCACCATTTTATTAAATGAAAACAGTATTATACAGCGATATTTTGTTTTTTGGATTTGCATGTAACGTTGCCAAGTTATTTAACATTTTCTGGAAATTTAAGGATTTATAAGGGTCCGTTTAATAATTTTTTTTACTTACGAAAACAAGCTGGGTAAGCCAATATTATGCTATTCTTAGTTCATACTACATGCTAAGTATTAGTACCTTTTTTACATTATTCTATTTTACAGGGTATCCATGACGGCATGTCAATTAATGCGAATTTCAAATGGGAAAAACTCTGTTTTTTTTTAAACGGGATACCCTGTATTTTTTTTACGTGGTTGGATTTCTCCTTCAAATTGCTTTCTTTTTTGTATAACACTTCCTATACCTAACTGTAGTATTTTTTGGAGATAATTAAAGTTTTCTCTTTAACCTCACAATCATACTAAAAATTAATACAATTTTATCAAGAATGGCTTTGGAAATACAAAAATTGCGGTCAGGCCAAAAATTATTTTCTCTAAAATCGTAAAGGAAGGAGTAAAAGTTATTGAACTTGAATGACAAAATTTACACCTCACCTTAGGTATGTACATAACAAAATAAAAGTGTAATTTTGAACGTAAACAGTAAATAGAAGAGAAAAAATAAAACAAGTTACAAAATATGCTCAACGTGACTTCCTAGTTGTAAATTACAAATTCTGACTTGATGAAGAAATGAGTCACTTATATTTTGCAACATGTTAGGCGTGAAGGTGTCGAACGCTAGTCGAATTCTTTGCTGCATGTCTTCTCTTGTAGTTGGTGATGTTTTGTACACTAATCCTTTAATGTACCCCCACAAAAAAAAGTCCAATTTTGTCAAATATGGCAGCCTTGGTGGCCATTGAACTGGTCCTCCTCGACCTATCCAATTGTCACCAAATGTAACATTTAAAAATTTCTTACGGCAATACTATAATGGGGTGGAGCTTCGTCGTGTTGGAACCACAGCCTCTGTAAGACGTTTTGAGGACACCTGTTTAACAATCCTTCCAGTACATTTTGTAAAAAATCGAGGTACATATTCCCAGTCAAGTGACCATTAAAGAAATGCGGTCCAATTACATATTCACCTACTATCCCTGCCCACACATTGAGTGACCATCGGTCTTGATTATCTACAGTTCTCTTAAAATGAGGGTTCATAGTATCATAGTAGTGTAAGTTATGTCTATTAATACAACCATTTTTATGAAATGTGGCCTAATCAGTGAATAGCACGAAAAATTGCGGCTGTTGGTGAATCTTATTGAGTGTCCACTCACAAAATGTTACCCTACGTTCGAAATCATTTGGCTCTAGTTCCTGAAGCAGTTGAATATGATAAGGATGAAAGGTTTGTGTCCTCAATATTCCTATTACAGAGGATTGACTTATATCAAGTTGTCTATTAATTTCTCTCGTACTCTTATGTGGATCTTCAACGACACTTAATGTAACTTGAAACACTTTTTCTTCATTTGTTGCTAGTTTTGTATGTTCATGTTTTTCATAATTTACATGTCCAGTTCGTCAAACTTTTCTCGCACCTTTTAAATGCAGAATGGTGAGGATGTCTTCGTTCTGGATAGCGCTGAATATAAATTCTTGATGCCAATAGTAGATTTCTCTCATCTTCTCCCAATGCATAAACCATGTCGATCAACTCTTCGTGTGAAAAATTCATAATTTATTTAACAAAAATAATTAACTCACCTAGGAAATACAGAAGAATCACCACCAAGTAAAATTAATTACGTGTAAACCACAAAATATCAGTTTGACAGCACAATTTTTGTTTTTCCAAAGCCATTCATGATAAAATTGTATTAATTTTTACTATGATCGCAAGGTTAAAGAGAAAACCTTAATTTTCTCGAAAACTTCAACAGTTAGGTATAGGAAGTGTATCCAAAAAAGAAAGCAATTTGAAGGACAAATCCAACCGCGTAAGAAATACAGGGTGTTCCATTTAAGAAGACAGAGTTTTTCCCATTTGAAATTCGCATTAATTGACATGCCGTCATGGACACCCTGTAAATTAGAATAATGTAAAAAAGGTACTAATACTTAGCGTGTAGTATGAACTAAGAATAGTATAATATGTTCCCAGTTTTTCATAGGTAAATAAAAATTATTAAACGGACCCTTATAAATCCTTAATTTCCAGAAAATCTTAAATAACTTGGAGTTTTAACAAATACTATATACTCCTTTATTGTGACAAAATATTGGTTTCCATTTAAAAAAATATTTTTTGTGTGTAACAGAAAATTTAAGCACCCTGTAGATTTCACAATAATTTTAAATGATAGATCTTATCGACCCAAAAAACTTTTGTATTTAATAAATTGTTGTATCACTAACGGTTCAAAGGTTATCGAAGCAGAACACACTATTGACTCACCCTGTATATGTATACTTACATTTGTTTATATCTATATTTTCTGGTTTTTGTTTGTTTTATTTTGTTCATATTTTGCTGTTTTTATTTTGTCAATGAGAAATTATTTTTTCTGAACAATAAAGTATATTTTGATTTGTTTTGATTTGATTTGATAAAAATATAACTCTCGTTGTCTGTTGAAGTGGGGTGATAAATTAGTTAATTGTCAATATAATAGGTACGTTGTAATGTTGAATGCTGTATTTCGTATACACATAATTCCAATAATTTCTCTTTATCTATTGATATGGTCTATAAGCAAATATCAAACCGTGTGATAACACTGATAACTGATAGGCATTAAAAAAGTCACATATTTTCAAATACATTTATAGCTAGTTATATGTACTTGCAAATATTGTAAGCTTGGTGTGTTGGCAATAAAAATAGAACTTTTTCCTGTATACTAGATACTTTTTGTTAACTGAGAGTAAGGTATGTTTATAACTATTTGTTTTAAATACCTCTTCTAATTCTTTAAAATTTATTGGGCCAAAACTGTTGATTTCTGGTACGTCCCCAAATCTAAAAATTAGAAGTAAATAGCAAAAGCCAAATGATTTGTTGTGTAAAGATTAATCAGTTGTTTTGGATATTTGATATAGCGAAATGTAGGTAATATTGTTATCTGAATTAAGCTTACTGCGATATTTATACAAGTTGTATGTTGTTTTATCACGATTCGGCAGTAAATGTTTTTTTTTTCACTCCAGGTTTGGATGTATATTTTATATATTTTTTTCTTTTCTTGACCGTTATTATCAATTAATATTGATAGTTTTTTTTTGTGGGGATTTCGGTCAGGTGCAACTAATTAAATTTTTTTTCTAACATTTCGGTTTATTACACCATCATCAGAGAACTTCAATTAATATAATATTTTAAACACATATGTAGTTATAGTTATTATACATTAAAATTTACTTACACTATTATTTATTAGGAATTTGTTTTAAAATTTTCTATTACATGCTGTTTGGTTGTCTGTTTTAACGCAACTGAGATATTTTAACATAGTTTGTGTGCTCTTAAAGTTTTGTTTATGTTACAGAGATAACGTTGGAATGTATATGGTTTACTGTGGGTGTTTTGCTTAAATAGTGAATATATAATAAGATATTTTATTTCAAGAATTATTATTTTGTATCGGTCAGATGTAAAAATTGATTTCATGTTGTAATGTACCCCAATTATTTAATAAAGTTAAAGTAGGTTTCGATTAAATTTTCTATATCAGTGCGATTATTTATGGCGTTGGTATGTCTTTTTTATTTGTAGCATTTCATGTGTGTTTCTTGGGTTATAATTAGGTTCTTTTTCTAATATTTGTGAAATCTGGAGGCCCTTTTATTGTAACAGAAACACACTCGACTATTGAAAACAAAACGTATATTGTCTAAATATTCCAAACTACACAAATGGATTTATTTTATAACGAACAAAACCTCTATTTAACAAATACTAAACTAACAGAGCACTTAAACATTCTAAAGTAGGCGTCAGACTCGATGTATTTTTATTATCTTATTCTAACTTATCATGTTTTTTTCACCATCATCAGCAAAAACATAAGAACTGTAACATTCAACAGTAAGCCTATAGTTCGGGCGCTTACATTCGGCCTTCCTGACTGGATGATGGTCGGCAGTGCATCTGAAACAAACCAAAAACAGGAATAAATGCACCGCCCTATTTTTAAGCTTAGCTGCCTTCTTTTTTTTTATCTATATAACCCAGGGATAAATCCCGACGGTTTTTTTTTTTAAACTCAGAGAACATGGTAGACTCCCGATAGCACTTAGCTCAGGGACACCCAGGATCAGCATCATCCTCGACAGTCAAAACCCAGAGGATGAGATTATCCGATGGCGCTCAACAACACCCAGGGACTGCTAGTCCCGATGGCACCCAACAAGACCCAGGGACTGCCAGTCCCGACGGCACTGGGCAAAACCCCAGCAGGGGCCCAGGGATTCTAGCATCCCGACGGGAAACTAAGAGCACAGGAATATAACCATTCCGACGGCAGTTTACAGGCACAGAAATAAAAATATTTCGACGGCATTACTCTACCTTACTGGGCGTTGTCAAAGGTGATCCATCTTTTGATTTGCTCAGTAGCATACACTCCAGCATAACGATTCCTCATTCTGTTCGACCCAGGAATATCAGTGACTTCATACCGGTCATTCTCCAGCGCCTTGGATATTCTAAATGGCCCTTTCCACTTAGGAACTAACTTCCGACTTTTACCAGCGCTAACAATAGATGAGATCTTAACGAGTACTAATTCACCTTCGACAAAAGATTTTGGATTTGCTCGATGTAAATCGAAACTGACTTTTTGACGGTGCTGATTAGATTCTATTTTCTCGCTGATTAATTTACGGAGGTTCAGAACATCTACACAATCTTCCGATTCCACGAATCCAACGTTCTGGGGACCTGCCCGACAGCCAACTAGCGCTTTGGCAGGGGTTGTTGCAACGACCTTGTTCAAAGTGTTATTCAGGCCAGTTGGATATTAGTTACATTTTCGTCCCATTCGTCATCATCTTTGCTGGCCCCCATTGTCGCTAGGGAGTCTAGAACGGTCCTGTTATACCGCTCTACCTGGCCATTACCACGTGGCATTCCGACAGCATTGAGATGTCGCTGTATTTGTTTTCCATCACAGAACTTCCTGAACGCCTTGGAAGTGAAAGCTTTGCCCCTATCAGCAATTATACGTTTTGGTACGCCAAACACCTTTATGATGTTATCTAATTCCTCCACCACATACTTGGCCTTGGTATTTTTGACAGCTTTGATGAAACTAAACTTAGTGAATGCGTCCACGGTAACAATGACATAGCTGTTTCCTTGCCTACTCTTACAGAAGGGTCCCAGGTGGTCTATATGTATTGTGTGAAATGGGCGCGGGATTTTAGGTATGGGATGTAAGTAGCCAGGGTCGCTTTCTGACGGTGTCTTATGATACATGCAGCTCAGCAGGCACCGACATATTTCTGAATAAATTTTCGCATTTTTGGGGAACCAAAAATTACCGGAGATTCGTTCATAGGTCTTATCGAAGGCAAAATGCCCATTGTCATGATGTATTTGCAGATTTGCCACCTACACGCCTTAGGAGCACCACCGGTTACCACATGTCGACGAATACTAGTCCCCTGAGGTCATAAATGAAATTTTCGAGTGACTCGCCCGACTGGGTATACTTTTTATGCTGCTTTTGTAATGAACGCGTCGCTAAAAATGAGGCACTGGCAGTACCATAAGTGACTGTATTAAGTCGAAAATACTTAATTGAATCTGAATCGAAACGCCAAACAATTCTTTAATTCGATGATCTTTGTATAAGAATTCCTGTACATCTTAGTGATGTCCGCTGTGATAACGTAGTCATTTTCTAAACCTAGCAAAATTGTGAATGTCATTTGGATAACCGGTCCGATCTTCAAGACATCATTTAAAGCATTCCGTATCCGATTTGCAAGATCGTCAAATACTACGCGTAATTTTTTTAACTAGATCCTTTGAAACACTGCTGTGTGGTAAAAATACTTACTGATCATTGTACTTTCCTCTAAATTAACTTGTACATATGGCCTAATTCTATACTCGCGCAAATGATACTTTTTGTGATAGCTTATTTAATTTGGCTCTACTGAAAAAAAAGTCTTTTGTCTATTTCAAAGATTCACCGATTTCTTTTAATTCCCGAATGGTAATTTGACTATAAAACGACCAGAAGAATCGCGTTCAACATTTTTTGAAATTTTCACACTCGATTCTTCTTGAGAACGATTTGATTTGGAAGGACATTCCTCCATGACCCAAAACTTTTCCAGCAGAATGATAACACGAGTAAATGAAATAATTTTGTGCAAAATTACACAAAGGACCAGCCACGACCCAGCCCAACTTATTTTGTAAATAGGTTTTTTTCCTTTTTTATCCGACATACATTACTCAAGACCCCACCTGTAATTTATGATTAAAAAGGAGTTGACACCTATTATGAACTGACGAATTGTACCTGTACTTGGCTATTCATTGCTATTTTAAGGCAAATATTTCACATTCAATTTTGATACATTTATAAATTACTTGGGACCCTATCCAACAAAGCCTTGCATTTTATTTTAACACCCTGTGAGTTAAGAATATAAACTACGCTGTTTGCAAAGATACTGACCTGAAAATTTCCATTTCAGCCCCTAAATTATTAGAGGCCTGCCTTTAGTACCTTCATATTTAAACTTGTCTTTTGTTGAGTACGATGTTTCTTCCGTTTTGTTAAATCAAATGTCTTTTTACCCAGTATTTCAGCACTAGCGTGCAACTAATGTCCTGATTTGAGACAATTAGTAATAATTTATTTTTTGATTTAGTGTACCTGTTCTTAGACTAAATTCAGCATCCTTTTGAATATAGTGAGTACCCTTGCAGAATGGACATAGTATACAAAATAGAAATTTCTCGCCTTTTTGAAAACAATTTAGAGCTAACCGTAGAGCTACCACTTTTATTTTCCACGTTTCCAGAATAAACACTCTATGAAATGAAAATCGTGGTCGGAAGTATCTTTTATTGACAATCCCACTTTTTCTTTACCGAATAATTTTTTGAAATTAAAATTGTAAAGTATCCCGTTCCACTGGTGCCCCAATTTTTTTTTAACACCTTAAATGTGTTACAAAACTGTCAACCAGCTTCCGTAAATTAATATGGGTTTTTTGGAACGATAGGCAACTCAAATATATTTTTTTTTACATGACTATGTATATTATCTTTACTCATACCTTTCCTTTAGCATTTTCCATGCGATACTGTAATTATCGTTAGAAACCTCTAGACACGAATTACACTAGACCCTTCCCCTTTTAGACAGTTTGTAAATAAAAAACTTTCGCACATTTAAGGCACCATTGTTATATTATGAAAACAACGAAATTGCAACCACGTTCGAGGCCCCACTGAATTTGGGTTTGTGGCAATTTGACATTTATTATTGAGACATGCGAAGAAATATGGGCAAAGGATGGCACATTTATAGATGAAATCTTGACATTAGCAACGGCTACAATAGTATAAAATTGATTTTCAAATAACTCCCGCTCTTTTTTTGCTCATCACTTTCATCCACTAATTCTATACTTGACTGAACTTTTTCAAAATCATCGTATACGTTTTAATTTATTTAGACGTGTTTGTAATTCACTAATTTTTTTTTGTTGTCCATAAATCAGGTAAACTGTCTACAAAACTCGTAAATCTTGTAAGTTGTTTTTGTATTGACCCCGTATTTTTTTTAAATCCGTCTTGCCATTTTAAAATTCAATCTGTGTTTTTAGAAAGATAAAAAAATATAAAAAATATGTCCTAAAAACTCCAAATGATGTAGGTTTGGTGCTTTAACTGCAAATTTTACATTTTGATTATCTAAACTGCCTACGATAAGAAACCTCATCACTACGTTAAATTTAAGTTCATTCTACGAATTAACGACAGTTTTTCAAAGCAGATAGAGACTTTGATTAGCTTTAGGTTTAAATAGCAGTAAGCAGCATTTTGTCATTAAGCTATGTAAATCACGGTGAAGGAAAGTCGCCAATAGCGACTTCCACTCGGCCAGGTTCGGAGTGTAAACTTTTAACCAAGTTTCCGTGCCCTTTTAATTTATTTATTGCTAAATGACAGATATTAATACCGCCCCAATTAAATACAGCATCTCAATAATTTTTGAAATCCACTATTTATGTGAAAATCGAGTTAAAGTCAGTATATGAATCTTAACTGATGCCTATGTGGGCCGCGCTCGTTTTTTAGCATATTAACTATTTAGCAAACCTGAGTTCAAACTTGTGATCTACACTTGGGTGTGGAGTAAAAGAACGCTCGCTAGCAACGGTCCTTGCTCTTTTAGGGTCCGTGTCGGTGAAGAACTAGAACTACCGCGACGGCGAGAAGTATGCTTCCTCTTTCCCATGAGTCGCGCACAATTTGCACTTTGCTTCAAAAGGTCACAATATCCCACTTTTGAGAATGAGGCCTTTTTATGTAAAGAAACACACCGACTATTGAAAAAAAACGTAATGTCTATTCCAAACTACACAAATGATTATTTTTACGAACAAAACCTCATTTAACAAATACTAAACTAACAGAGCACTTAAACATTGTAGGTCGACTCATTTTTTTATTATTTTCTATTTCTGTTTTTTTCACCATCATCAGCAAAAAAGAACTGTAACATTCACGGCTTGCGGGCCTATGTTGTTAAAATTGAATCGGTGGTTTTGTTCTATGGCGTGTTTGGCTAGTGCTGTCGTGTTTTGGTTTTGAGTTTTTATGCCATATTTGTGCGTGTATACTCTTTTATGTAGATATTGTTTAGATTGGCCTATATAGGTACCATTACAGTCGTTGCAGTCTATCTTGTATATAGTGTTAGTTTCGTCTTCGGTTGGTAGTCTAGGTTTAAGTTTTGTGAAAAATTTTTTCGTGGTATTGTATGGTTTATGGGCCATTTTTATATTGTGTTGTTTAAATACGCTTGCTATTTTTTCGGATACTGTTGGTATGTATGGCATGGATACATATTTATTATTACTGAAGGGAGCATGGCCATTGTGACAAATAAGTTTATTTTTTGTTCACTAATTAAGTTTTTTCTGCGCCATGACTTAATGAGGTCATTAAGCTTATTTTGAATTTTTTTGTTGGGTTGTGATTTTCTTTTCTGTATGTTGTTTCGTCATATACGGCCTACCAAAACTGCATAAAGAAAACATTCCATTGAGACCAATAGTTAGCAATATAAATAGTCCCACATATAATCTTTCACAGTTTTTATCTAAGATAATAAGTAACGTTTTAGGAAAAACTGAATCCTTTGTTAAAGACTCATGGCAATTTTATGAATTTATAAAAAAGCAGACAGTTCCCAGAGATCATATTATTATTTCACTTGATGTTACCTCACTATATACTAATATTCCAACAGATTTAGCAATAGAATGTATAAAAAATAAATGGTCCGAAATTAATAAATATTCACCCATTACCCAAGACAAATTTATCAAAGCAATAACCTTATGTCTAAACTCTACATATTTCACGTACAACGATCAATTCTTCTCACAAATTTTCGGAACCGCCATGGGGTCACCTATATCGGCCACTATAGCAAATTTAGTAATGGAAGAATTAGAAAATAAAGTATTAAAATCACTAAACTATAAACCAAAATTTTTCAAAAGATATGTAGACGACTGCATTATTTGCTTTCCAAAAGATAAAATAGAATATACGGTTAATATTTTCAATAATTATCACTCAAGGTTACAATTCACTAAGGAAATAGAACAAAACAATAGCATAAACTTCTTAGATTTAACAGTTAAATATAATAAGGATGGTAATATCGAAACCAACTGGTACACAAAAGAAGTATGGTCGCAAAGATACTTAAACTTTAAATCCCACACATCAAACAACTACAAAAAAAGCGTCATCAATAGCCTAACAGATCGTGCCATCCAACTTTCACATCCAAAATACAGACCAAATAATTTGAAAAACATCAAAAAAGTTCTAGAAGCAAACTCCAACCCTAAACACTTCTATGAACCAATAATAAAAAAAAGAATACAGAAAACCTATAATAAAACAACCCACACACCAAATAATAGTAATAATAAATATGTATCCATGCCATACATACCAACAGTATCCGAAAAAAATAGCAAGCGTATTTAAACAACACAATATAAAAATAGCCCATAAACCATACAATACCACGAAAAAATTTTTCACAAAACTTAAACCTAGACTACCAACCGAAGACGAAACTAACACTATACACAAGATAGACTGCAACGACTGTAATGGTACCTATATAGGCCAATCTAAACAATATCTACATAAAAGAGTATACACGCACAAATATAGCATAAAAACTCAAAACCAAAACACGACAGCGCTAGCCAAACACGCCATAGAACAAAACCACCGATTTAATTTTAACAACATACAAATATTAGAAAAAGAACCTAATTATAACCGAAGAAACATACATGAAATGCTACAAATAAAAAGACATACCAACGCCATAAATAATCGCACTGATATAGAAAATTTAAGCGAAACCTACTTTAACTTAATTAAATGATTGGGGTACATTACAACATGAAATCAATTTTTACATCTGACCGATACAAAATAATAATTCTTGAAATAAAATATCTTATTATATATTCACTATTTAAGCAAAACGCCCATAGTAAACCATATACATTCCAACGTTATCTCTGTAACATAAACAAAACTTTAAGAGCACACAAACTATGTTAAAATATCTCAGTTGCGTTAAAACAGACAACCAAACAGCATGTAATAGAAAATTTTAAAACAAATTCCTAATAAATAATAGTGTAAGTAAATTTTAATGTATAATAACCATAACTACATATGTGTTTAAAATATTATATTAATTGTAGTTCTCTGATGATGGTGTAATAAACCGAAACGTTAGAAAAAAAAATTTAATTACTTATACCTGACCGAAATCCCCACAAAAAAAAAACTATCAATATTAATTGATGTATATTGTAGATATATTATCGTCAAACTTGAAGTGGTTCCCTACAATCATTTTCAGGATTTCAGTATGCGCTCGAATGCTTAAAAATTTTAGAGTATTCTTAAGAATTTATGTACAAATTTTATACAGAATGTTAAACGTGGTTGTGCCATTTACATAAATTTTAAGGGCGTACACGGCATTCTGCAGGTAAGGTAAGTTTAATTTTAATTTCCACCTGAACTCGGATGTAATATAAAAAAATAAAGGTGTTCAAAGGCGTCTTTGGAGGGCAAAGGCCCGGCCACGGCTTATATTGCGTGGGCTTTTTCAGTGAGTTTGAGAGGGGAGAAGAATAACTACCTTCGTAAGAAAAATTAGTATACCGTGTGTCCAAGGTCGATTATATGGGATAAGTTTTATCAAATTTTCTGCTGTTTCCAAATCCGTTAAGAAATCACGGCTAACTGAAACAGTTTTTGATATTTTCCAAAAAAAATGAACATTTTGTGATTTCTCTTTTTGGCTGTAGCCAAGTAATCCTTGTTCACAGAGGTTTTAGACTTTTACATTATTAGGACACTTTTTGGAGACTAATGTCATGGTCCAGAAACGAACGTTCGATGTTCTTTTGTTTTCGAGACATCCGAGGTAACCTTTGTTTTTTCTTATGGCAGCCATATTGGATTTTTCGTTTTTCAGATTGCGCTTAAAAAGAGCTTTCAGATGATGTATTACATGCCGAGGAAAAATTGTTCTTTAAGGGTCTAATTTAAGAAAAGTTATCCATTGCTTAACAAAACAAAATAGTAGGCCATGGAAAATCAACAAGCTTTTGTAAAGCCAGAGACAAGGAAGTCGCTTATTCAGACTGCGACTGATCATTATCTATGTACTTAAAATCTACTGTAAATTCCTTTATTTGTAAAATTTTTTAAAAATATCAATTTTTAGACGTTCATTAAGATTTTATTTGTCATAAAATTTCGGATTTTGATTGTCTATTTGAAGCAATTGAATCTCTGAATGATTTGCACAATAATGACTTAATCATTATTGGTGACTTTAATGTTTTCAAATATGCTTCACAACCAAATGGACGAATATTACTGTCAAATAATTTAATAAACATATTTAATATGATTCAGCATAACTCCATCTTAAATGACAATAACAGAATACGTGACTTAGTCCTATTTAACAAAAACTGCGTTGTTGAAAAATCCCTTGATCCCCTCGTTGGCGAAGGTAGTCATCACCCAGCATTAGAAATTTCTTTTAAACTTAGTACTGGTGTTAATTTAAAGCAGAACTTTCTTATGAATTATAGCCAATGTTACAACTTTAGAAAAGCAAATTTTTTACTGTTATATGTCAATTTCTAATATTGACTGGAGCTTTTTGTCAACTTTTACTAATGTTGAGGATGCTAGTACCCTCTATGGTAAGTTATACAGCACGTTTGATCTTTGTGTTCCTAAATTTACTTTAAATTGTAATAAACGTTACCCCCATGGTTTACCTATGAAATTATAAAAAATATCAAAACTAAAGCTAATGTCTTGCGTCAACATAAAAATAATAATGACCTAACTGCCCTCGACGACTTCAAAAATCTTAAGAAAATCGATTATTGATATCTCATACAAGAACTACACTCATTCAGCTCTATTGTCAGCTGAATTAAGCATGATCCAAATAAATTCTGGGCTTTTATAAAAAATAAAAAAGGTCTATTAGCACATCTAGTAACATGTTTTATAATGATCAATTACTTGATAACCCTGAAGATATTTTAAACTCTTATGCCCATTTTTTTAGTTAATCTTTTTCTCCTATATCTGATGCATCCTTGAGCGATGGAGTGCTGTGCATTTTTTAACACCCTGTATCTTGAAATTGTTTAGAAACTTTTTTCTCGGCAGGTCAAATATCTTGGCTCAGAAAATGGAGCTGTACAACTACAACCGGCAGACTTGGCGTGCTTCCTTGACAGGAAACGATGGAAGCAGCTTTTTCCACTCCGTCTTTGGTGAAAGAGAACAAGAGGACCGACCTTATATAGACAAAGACATCAAATTTCATCGCAAATGCTGGACAAATGTTTTAACATACTTTAATTGCCAGGCGAGACCGACTCGCCTAACAGAATTGTTAGAAGCCTATATACGCCGAAAGTACAAAAAGAATTATTATTATGAATATGTAGCTGATATTTCACGGCCGGATTATGAAGTTCTGTTTGAGGATATTCCTATTATATCAACGTTGGAAAACGTGAGAATTATAATTCTTACGTATAAGCTGAAAGAACCTATAATTATCGAACCAGATTCCGAACTTCTAGGTTGCTATCCCTTAAAAAGCAAAAACGATTTAAGAGAAGCAGTGATTTGTCACAATGGGCATAAATTTTCACGAGTAAATCCGGAAAAAGGGGTTCTAGAACCCAAAAACATCCCGGAAAAGAAGAAATACAACAAACTTTCTGGTAACGCAGGGATAAAAGGAAGTTTATATCAGATAGACCTGCTGACCATATTTTTGCTGAATGGTTTAAATAAATGTGCTTGCTGGCGTTTATCTACGGAAAATGCGATTGCAGACAAATTTGACGACTTGGTCTTTGAGCTGGTACCGTCTGAGATAGCCATCCTCCTCCAGGCGAAGCACAGGAAAAACAAATCGAAGAGGATTACTTACGACGAATTGTTTACCAATAATTCCCAAAAGGACGACTTTAGTTTGCCCAAATATTTCTTTTCCTATCGCAAAATAAAAGATAACTTTAAGATAAGGAACGTCATTGTCTGCACCAATGTGGATGTGAGTGACAAGGCGAAGGATATCGTAAATAAGGAGGTGCTAGGTAAAGAAAACATGTTGTACTACGAGGGGACAAGCAGCATTTGTTATACATTCAACGAAAATAGTTTGCCCGATTTAAAAAAGGGCATAAGTGAATTTTCTAAAAATGTAAAAACTGGTGGTGACGCGTTTTCTGATGAAGACATCAAAGATTTTTTGAAGCACTTTCAGTTCATCGCAAATTTCCCTAGCCAAGGGGATTTGGATCAAGTAATCGACATGATTGTATCTCAAATGGAGTTTTGTTCTCGCTTCGAGAGCAAAGACTACTCGAAATATATCACCAATAAAATGATAGAGTGGTTCGAGGAAGACAAAGGCAGGTACTTGACAGAAATCAACGCGAAAGCCTTTTTCTCTGAAATTCGAAGTAACAAGTTCTGCGAAAAATTGCACAACTGCAACGTATTTGCCAAAGACAATGCTCTGCCGAATGCCAAAAAGATATTACATGTTATATCTCTAAAAAGGTACGTGCTCAACATGATAAAAGTTTATGTGGCTCTACACGGGGAAAGCGAGATGTTGTTTGTGAATCCTCGTGGCACCATCGAAGTCCAAAAGCAGATCATAGAGGCCTTTGAGGTTCCCCACTACACTGTTTTGGTGGTGTGTCTTCTCACTGCATCGGACGACGTGATAAAGAACATATGCGACAAAATAATGCAGACGCTAAACAAATTTGATTACAAGAAGCTGATATTAATATCTACACATGATGACAAATTGGCGAAACGAATTAAAGAAGCCAATGCAGACGCTTACGAAGAAATAAGCGAAAATATAACTTTTAACGATCTCACAGAAGAGAGTCAGGAGAGGGTTCTACAAAAAGTACTACAGTTTTTTAACGCAAAGGTGTGATGTTGCAAGTTCGAAGATCATTTTAAGTTTCTTGATGAGAAGTACGTAGTAGGAAACCGACAGGTCTGAATTTCACACATTGTATACCACTCGAGGACCTAAAAAAACTGAACATTGAAACTTGTGTAAAATGACCTGTTGCGTCCGAATTTTTAGGTATTTAGTATAAACTGGACCACCCTGTATAAAAAAAAACAAAACATATAAGTTTTTAGATTTGGGGCTTTAATTTTGTCCATAGAAAAAATTAAGAACAAGAAGCTGGTTGAAATCACTACCGCTGAGTAGCCCTTTCTAGTCGTTCACGAGCCATAAGGAATAACATAGTAACTGGTGTAAAAATATAATTTTTTTGTTTTTTGTCATACTTTTTCCGATAGAACTAGTTTACGTATTACTACCACTATTTTAAAATGAAATAAAATAATGTACACCTCTTCTCATCTAAATAATTTTTAATATGCTGAAACTGTGCTTTCGTCATATCTAGGTCAAAAAACAAAGGGTACAGGGGAAAAAACCAGAAAAGTATATTTTTCTCGATTTTGTGATTTGTGTGTCATATATAGGTCATGATGGAACCCATCGACTGACTATATCGGTTAGGGGAAAAATTAGAAAAGTAGCTCATACAGGTGAAGCACCAATAATTTTCTGACCTTTAGAAAGGTAAAATATTTATGATTATATGCATTTTCTTATTTGTATTATTGTAAAATGTATTTCACTAAAATTAGCTGTATTTTTCTTACATCTATCTAACTTTACAGGAGAAAAACCAATAAAATCCAGGGGACTTTTCCCCCGATTATATATACGTTTTCCGATAAAACTAGGTTACGTATTAATATTTTAAAATGAAATAAAATTTTCTTTATGTTGTATAAATTTCTGTTTTTCTGCTGTCTTGGAATGTTTCAGTACGTGTTTACAACATAATATTCTTTCTGCATAAATGAGTACCAGTGGCGGCTCGTGATATTTAAAAGGCAACTAAATTTCAATATGATTACAATTTGCACATTTCCCCACCACCCTTGAGGCAGTACAACGACGCGTTACATTTTTTTGTCGTGGGTTGATCGCCAGAGTAGCCCTACTATCCCACTTATAATTAAATTATATCTTCTAATAAAAATCAAAATAGTTTCGGAAAAAAATTGATAAATAAAAGTGTTTTTCTACAAACAAAAAATTGTATTCATTATCACTGCCAGAGTGTAAAATTATTACTTTTAATAAAAATTAAAATAGTTCTGAAAAAGAAGTTACATAAAAAATATTTTCTAAAAAATAAATAACGTAGATAAATATTTCTTCTAAAATAGTAACTAACTTTATTAATCTTTGGTGTAAAGTCTAAATATGTTTATAAATCAGTGGTAACCTGCGATTTTCAAAACTAGCAAAATGGTAGAATACTTCCTCATAAAATGAAATAAATCATTTTTCTTCAACTTTGAAAAACAACGTTTTTTCAATTGAAATAAGTGATATATCTGACAGGCGGTCTTGAGCTATTGTGTTTCTAGTAAATACTTTTATGCGTTTGAGTGCTGAAAACGATCGTTTTACAGAAGCTGAGGTTACCGGAATTGTTGACCTTAAAGATAAAAGTTTATACAGATGATGCCAACTTGGTTGGCGAAGCGTGCGACGAGTGCAGTATATAGTGTTTGGGTGTTTCGTGGAAAACTACGTCAGTGTGATCTTCACATCAAAGGTTCCAACCCACTCCAGGGTCTCCAATAGGGAACTTGCACATTTTTTTTTTACTTCATAAAAATGTTCTACAATACTAAAAAAATAAGATATGCAAAATATGACGCGTTAATTCCCAATAATAAATTTGTTATAAATTATTAAAGTTTCGCGCGCGAGTGAACCGTTTCAAACAGCTTCAAAAGCGCGGGAGTAGTCGTGACATCACACCATACCACGACGGAGATCCCAGCACTCGACTGCTTGATTTCAGCCGTAAAAATACCAGCATCGCCATAAATTTTAAGTGTATAGGTACTTAAAATGGAAACAAAAACTCCTTATTTTAAATATTGCATTGTACCGTTGTTTAAGAATACTACAGTGAAAGTGCCAGATAAAATATTTATAATGTTGCCAGAAGATAAGATTCGTCGATCAAAATGGCTAAAAGCGTGTAGAAGAAATGAAAAAGACATTTCACAGAGCAGTAGGTCTCTACATGTGTGTGAAGATTATTTTAATGTAAGTACATTATTAAATACTATATGTCTATCTACTAGTTTTTCGCAGGCGGGCAATAAAATATTCCGAATTCCGAATTATTAAATTTTAATTAGGGTAGGATTAAAGAAAGAATGTGTATACATTGTTAGAAAATAGGATTAGTAGATAGAATGTAATTTAGTGATACTAAGTAAAGGTAATTTCCTGGTGCAAAAGTAAACAGCTATTTATTATTATACTCTTCGCAAATACGATTACGAAGAGTATATTGCATTTGATCGGGACATTTCTAAAATCGTTAATATCGCTCGCAGAGAAAAAATCATTTCGTTCGTCATCGAATTCTGAACAACTTTCAAAATGTCCGTCTGTTCATCTGTCCGTCCGTCTGTCTGTCCGTCACGTTTCTTGTAAGCACGATAACTAAAGAAAAAAAGTCCGTTCGAATTGAAATTTGGTCTATAAGTTAGTGTTAGCTAGAGGAAGAAATCCATTGTTTTTGAAAAAAATCAAATAGTAAATAAAAAAGTTATAGGACATTTTTATTTAAAAATATGAATCTACAGAGAGTTGCAATTTTCAATGTGGTACTAAAATTGAAGTAATTTTCTAAAGACACCAAAATGCTGTAAAATATACTACCACAAATTTTTGCCTACGCAGTCGGCATCATCGGGAGATGAAAAAAAAAATGAAAATTAAATATGTGATCAATATATTAGGTATTGTAAGAATGAATCTTAAATAAAATATACTGCCACGTGTTTCGCCAATACAGTCGGCACCATCGGGAGAGAAAATTAAATATGTAGTCAATACATTAGGTATTGTAAGAATGAAGTTTATAAGACAAACACAAGATTCCTTTCAAAAAACTGCGAAGAGTATCCTACAGAATGTGCAACAATTATATAAAAGTTCAATAACACTACTGTCTGTGAAGAATAAAATGTTTACGTCTTGTATATATAGTATATTGCAAATACCTTTCCCTTGTCCTTTAATTTATTCTATTCAAATCTTACATTTATCTATTATGTGAATGATAACACGACACAATCCCTTATTTCCCTTGCCCCAAAACATAGTACGAAAATACCTACGATAGGTAATTATACATTTGCGCAACATTTCCTTTGCAGCAAATGTCTTCTATAGAGACACTTTACGCGTGTGTACAAAAAAAAAAACACGATAAATATAGAAGTGGCTGTTGTAAAGAATTACCCTAAATTCTTTCAAACATAAGACTAAGTCTGCTAAAAATGCTTAGTTGCGACTAAGCATTTTGTAGTTATTTCTTTTTATTCCGTGATCAAGTCCTAACTATTTTATGTTTATAAATTATTACTAAAAGCTAAAAAAAATACATACTTCTCTGCCTTGACCCCGCGGACCTCTCCAAGGGAAAAACTTTCACTATTTTGTATAAAAGATGCCACCATAAACATATCCACTTTAGGCAAATTATCAGATTGGCCCTTTGAAAAACCTTGATCAGTCATTTTAAAATATCTGTACAACTACAATAAGCGGTACTATAAAACACAATTATATATTTATATCAGAACAGTCACTAACAAATCAACCACAGTCTTATAACACCGGTAAACATCTGATTGTATTGCTTCCCGGCGCGACGACTACCGAATATGGTATGGTGTGACGTCACAGTCAATAGTAGCTCGTTTCGGGCCACTTTAATTTTATCGCTGTTTAGATCCTTTATACTGATCACGTGGAATTAGAAAACTTATTTTTTTGTGAAGTACACGTTTTATTACAACGTTACGCTATGTTTTTTAGTATTATTTTTATTTTTAAAATTATAGGCAAGTTCCCTATTGAGGTAATTTAAAAAATTCCTATAAATAATAACAACACCTCTATCAATATAAATTATAACCAATACAGTTTACTTCACGAACCATTCCTATGTGAGGAATTAATGAGTTTATTAAATAATAAATTAAAAAATAAACAATCTTCCGGTCCAGATCAAGTTCCTATACTTTTAATTGGAAAAATATTATTTACAATTGCAAAACCCATAACAGTAAATTTCTCGTTTCAAACGGGAACTTTCCCAAATTATTTGAAATTGGGAAAAGTAGTTCCTACACATGAAAAAAATGGTACCCTTCGGTTTTTAAAGATTTTCGAATACTGTTATTTACATCGCTTATTACAATTTCTTAAAAATATAAGATTTTTACGGAAAATGTAATTCGGTGTTCTAAGTCATCCGGTACTTCGATGAATTCGGTTTATAAAAAAGTTATTAAATATGTTGAGGCAGGCGAATGCCCTGTTGGGATTTTCTGCGACCTAAGTAGGGCGTTCAACTGCGTCAATCATGATAAATTATTAAGTAAGTTATCTAGTTATGGAATCAGAGGAGTCGCTCTTGATTGGGTTCTTTCTATTTTAATCAATAGGCGCCAGTATATCAGTGTGCTGTAGTAAACATCGCAATTCCTCAGGGCTCAATTTTGGGCCCTGTGCGATTTATATTGTATACAAATGACCTGGATACCTTGACCACAGATGCATCTTTTATGACGTAGCGCGTTTATTTGTGGGCAAACACCCAACAAACTATATATATTTGTAAATGGGATGCTATTCTCTAAGTAATTGTAGAATAGCAAATTTATACTTATGTCGTGTATGCGTGATGACGTCATCAATTTTTTTTGTTAAACACACTATTAGATTTTATAGATTTTGATAATACATTTTTTCTCTTCAACAGTATAATATTTATTGGTCTCCACGATCTCCAGACATTACCCCCTTAGACTTTTTCCTCTGGGGTTACGTAAAAAACAAAGTGTATCTGACTCCACCAAATAATTTAAATAACTTAAAAAATAGAATAAGTGACGCAATTCGTGATGTTACAAATGTTGTCAAACAAAATGCCGTAGAAAGTGTTACTAGAATATGACAAATATGCGTAGAGAAAAATGGTCAAAATTGTATTCTATTTTTTCGTCGATTAATAACTTAAATAAACTGTCCGCGTTTCTTCCACTACCCACAATTAAAAAAACCAACAAATCTTTTAACTTCATCGTTCATTACATAACTAAAAATTACGGAAAGTTTAGATTTACAAGTAATACCGGTCGTTTCATCAATTTGCCACGAGAAAAATTCGCAATTATGTAGTTCTTTATAAATTTTGCCTTTAATAATGGAGTTAACACTCTCAATTAGGTCATTTTAAATTAATTTAGACGTCCCGGAAAAAACAGTGGCGTTATTCAAAAAGTTGTCTAATTTTGGATCATACGTTTTGAAATTTCCTTTATTATACGAATCGCGTTTTTCGTCATGTCCTCGAAAATAATTTTCTTGAGAAGATAAATCTATAACGGCACTAATTAATCTTCTTTAATAGTTCCCGATTTTCACAGACTTTTTCATTAAAATTTTCTATTTCTCTTTTATGCGCAGAATCCAAGAAATTTACAATATTTTGTTTACCCAACATTTCGAATTTAATGCAAGATGAAATATGCTACTGGGATTTTTCATGCCTTTCTAAACCTCGCGACAAATTTTGCAAATTATTAAACCCGGCCCTGCCCCAAATTGAGGATTGGTCATTAGTAAATAACAAACATTTCCAACAATATAATTTGTTTCTTACTGTTGATGCCGTTAACCACTCGATTTTTTGATAATTGCTATCACTAAACCCCCCTGTTTTGTTTACCACTTGTGAAAACTAATGACGGCACTGACGGTGTAGGTCTGACCATTTTTTTAACTCTTACCTTTACATCATAACTAAGATAACTAAATCCATTTAACAACAAATAATCCACCACGTCTGGACAACAAGAGATGTCGTTGGGAATTTTCGACTACCTGTTAAATATTTTATGTATGTTTATGTTTCCCACGAAACCACAAATTTCCACTGTTCTTGTTCTATAACTGTTCATTCTCTTGTGAGAGAGAGGATCAACGCTCAACTGAAGTGTACATGCGCTAGAAAGAGATGAGGTGCTAGAAGCTAGCTGCCTTAACCGACAGATCCAAAATGTTTGTTGAGATACGCGCGAATAAATCAAGGTCACTCATCACATAAGAATTAAAATGGAGGCTGGCTGGCCTCTAGCTTCCGTTCATCCGAGCAAGCGCGACGAGAGACCGTGAAATATGCATACGTAGAGTGGACTATCCGGACTACAACGTTACATGTTTGTGGAAAGAAAATGCAATTTTTTTTTACGCTGAAGATTAATTGATGAATTATAAACAGCATTGAGAATTGAGATATAACTAAGAAGAAATTTCTACTTAGAAAAATATTAGTTTGGAGATATTCTATTTCTCCCAAAATTGTGGAGGAGGCTCAGCCTCCCCACATTTATTTAAATAGGCATAACAATTGTAAGAGGTGTAACTTAATCAGAAGTAAATGCATAAAACTCTACTTATATTAATACTACCAGCTCCTCCATGGCTGGGGAGATTTGCCAAGCTCTCATTTTCTATCTTACTTGTCTTACCATCAAAACCTAACCAACTCCACTCTATCGTTTTACCCCCCAACATTCCTATCCAGTTGACCTCAATTAGGCAATCCCAAATGTACAAATTCTCTATTGTTTATATTGTAGATTTTAAACAATAAATGTAGACTCTGCTATTTTAATAAACTATACCAAATGTTAAAAATGTTATTTTATTTTAAATGGACTAATAAAAATAAATAACAAATATGAATAATTGAAATGAATAATAATTTCTGACTTTTGACAATATTTCTATTAGTATAGACACTGTCTATTTTTTATTGTGGCCAGAACCCAGAACCAGGGTTGTAAACTTTTACTCAAGTATTGGAAAATGTAAATTAGTGTTACTAATGCATTGTTTTATTTTTTAAAGTCAGTATTTTCTACGAATTTATAGTCTTTTCAGTTAAAAAAAACATCACTTTTCGAGTTTTTAGCATGAGTTGTGCTCTATAGATTTTGTAAATAATATCAATAGGTATAAAAAGGAAATAAAAAAAATAGTTCTAATCCTCAGTTCACCTGCGGACACCCTTGGAGATTGTTTGCCTTCAAAGCTAGTTGGGGCATTGCATTGTTTCAAAAACCTATCCAATTTCTACAAGTTAAATAATTAGAATTTTGTAGTAGTGCAGTCAATATGGTGTAAAAATTCCCTTGACCTGGGCAAAATTGCAACACAAATGATTCTTTTTGCATTCTATTGTGAAAAGTGTCTATTTTAACATATTCAATATCCCCATTAATCAAGGCGCAGGAAATCAGTCAAAATCCAAGATGGCGGCTGAATTTTGTACTTTTCCTTACAAAATTTATAACTGTGTATAACTTTGTATTTATAAGGTGTAACATGGCAAAAATGTTTAAAATACAAAGATAAAAGCATAAAATAGGTATTGAATAGGTAAGATTGAATCACTCAAATTGCCTATTATACATTAGAGAAAACTTTATTACACATTAGACTTACAAGAACAAAAAACCATTATTTCAATGTGTATGGGTTATTTTCCTTTATTGAACAAAAATTGAAATGATTTGGCTGTTTTTTCACAATTCATCATAATCTTCATCTCTACTTTCCATTTCTTCATCTTCTATTCACTGCGGACTATTTTCACAATTTGTTTCTTGACATTGACCACATGAACTGGTACATTCCAAACCATTCTTTCGGCAACTACATTTCATGGCACCACAGCCGGTTTTGCAGTTACATCTTACTATGCGTAATATACTTTCAGGTGCTGGTGGCAAATCCATTTTTTTTTCGGTACATACATATTATCATGTATACTCCATCCCCACTCTGTTGGGTTCAAGCCTTCTTGCATTTGCTTCCATATACAAATTTGCAAATATGCACGGTAGCTATGGTACTTGACAGCTGATTCCGTTGGGGGAAGGTTCTGTGGCTGAACGAAACATTTTGCCTTCGATACTTTATCAATAATAGTTCTATACCTAAGTGTATTTAGTGTATCATCTAGATTTCCACCAAAAATACATACCATTATCTTCTTTCCAAATTCTTCAACCTGACTGGGATTAAGGTTTGTTGAGCTGAACCATAGTGCAAGTTCACGAAAGTATTGATCTTCAACATCACGTTTGAAAACTGATTGCTTTCCAATATAGAATATTCTGGAGGTGCTGTCACATCCTGTATACGAATGTATAAAGAATAGACTGTTCGCTAAGTCATTTCCGAGCGAATATCTAATGGCATTGATATCATAAATGTTATTCTGTTTGGAAGGTTTTTTATCACTTCTGAAAAACAGCTTGTGGTATGCTTGATTACACCAATAAATCAGCAATACCAATAGGTCAGTATCTTCTCCTATCACTGTTGTATTTTTAATTTTTTGAAGATTCCACTGCAGTTTTAACAATGTCAACATCAGCATCATCAACTGCATGAATTACTGAACATCCCTGTTGCCGTATTTCTTCAGCGATTAGAGTAATTATTTTCTGCTTGTTTCCCTTATTAGTGAGAAACATTTCCTTACTCCCTGTGAATGTCATATATATTTAACGATTCGTATGAAGGTAATACAAAAGTACAATATAAATGGCATACTTTAGTACATAATAAGACCTATTTTGAGTGCACATTTTTTTCCAAAATGGTGGCATTTAAATATTTGAAAACTAAATACTTAATTATTTAAATGGCCGCCATTTTGAAAAAGAAATTAAGTAAAGTCAATGATTATTTTTTTATACTTATATCTTTGTATTTTAAACATTTTTGCCAAGTTATACATTATAAATACAAAGTTATACAAAGTTATAAATTTTTTAATAAAAAAAAAAAAAATTCAGCCGCCATCTTGGATTTTCACTGACTTCCTGAGCCGGCATTAATGGGGATTTTGAATATGTTAAAAAAGACACTTCACACAGTATAATGCAAAAAGAATCATTTGTGTTGCAATTTTGCCCAGGTCATAATTTATTTTTACTGCACTATTGAGAAACCTGAAGTTATACAAGTATACACTTTCCTGAATGACCCTGTATAATCGAACATATTTTTAAAATCTCTATTTTTCAATCTTCTAGAACTTAACTGTCCAATTATGTAACCATTATTTTTATTGCATGGCCATATACACTTTAATGCTATATCTAACTTTTCTTCAGACATCTGAGTTGACCCTGATATCTTGAATGACAACCGATATTTCATTCTTTATTACGCGAAGTTCTATACACTGTATTCTGTACTTGTTCTTAAATAAGTCCATAGATGTTAGGTCTGGACTATTTTCTGGCCAATCTGTATTCAGTTCTCATATTGGTATAACACTTTTTATCTTGCAGGTGACTTCCGAAATAAATATAAAAAAATGCCATTTATTTACGGCAGAAGACAGTGGCAGCCGTGGCCCACTGCAGTAGGTGGAAACTGTTTTTTTCACTCAGTGTTTGGAGAGAATAGAGACGATGAAGGAGACTATTTCGATGTGCTTGCCAATGTTAGACGAATGCAGTGGTCCGCTTTTCTGACATATTTCGAAAACAAGACGAAACCCCCCTGCCTAGAAGAACAATTACAGAAATGTTTAAATGCAAATCTAAAATTTCAACATTTGCTCACAGACAAGGACGACCCTTTCGGCGAGTATATTGAAGATGTTATTCTTTCGGAACATCGGATTCTTCTTGAAGAACTGCCGGTATTAGCAACACTAGAAAATGTTCGAATCGTACTTTTTATAGATGATAATCCAGTACCAAAAGTGTTCACACCAAACTCGGACTTACTTGGGGATTATCCTTTAGAAAACAAAAACCCGCTAACAGAGGCAGTCGTATACGTAACAGGAACTTGTTTTTTTTCGATTACGGGATACATATATTGATCGTCTAGCGGATGCGCAGTGTGAATCTGAACCGATAATTTCTCGAAGATTTCCAAATTTAGAAAATCCATCATCATCCGGTACCAGCAAAATACGTCTGGTCACACCACAAGGCACTAGTAGCTCCTTAGACACATTTAAAAATATTTTTACAAAACATGAACAAGTTGTTAATATGAGTGGATTTTTATATCAGATAAATCTGTTGACAGTATTTTTGATAAATGGTCTAAGGAAATTTCGTAGTTGGCGTTTGGCTACGCAAGTTAGGGACGCAGGCTATTTTGACGATGTGATTTTTGAAGTGTTACCGTTAAGATATACCATTTTAGTGCAAGCACAATTCAAAATGAAATATAAGAAAATAAATTACAAGGACTTAGTTGATGTTACGTACAAGGATCAAGGCTTTAATTTACCAAGGTATTATTTTTCGTATCAAAAAATTAAACTTAAATACATTATAAAAAATGTTGTCATTTGTACAAACATCGACATTAACTCAGATTTGAAGAGATTTGTAAACCAAGATAAGCTAAACGAGAAGAGTGTTTTTTATTTTGAGGGGATTGACAGTTTTTGCTATACCTTCAATGAAACCTTTATCTATCCCTTGGAGGAGAGTCTGGCAACATATGCGAGACTGTATCCGAGCAAAAGTGAAGGTATAGTTTCTAGAGAAAACATACGACAGTTTCTAAACGATTTGCAAATTATTACCTCGTACCCCAGTAAAGGTAATTTCGATCAGGTTATAGAGAAAACAATTTCATTGATGGGATATTCCGACAAGTTTGAAAGTAGAGATTATTCAAAATACGTTAACAAAAAAAATGACAGAATGGTTTGACGAAACTCACGGTCGATACTTAACTCAACTTGACGCTAAGGCTTACTTTTGCGGATTCCGAGTAAAAAAATTCTGCGAAAAATTGTGCAATATTAAACTTGATTTTAAAACCCATACACTCACCCTTAACACTGCTAAAAGAATACTTCATATCATTCCTCATAAAGAGGATATGCTAAACCTAATCAAAGTTTACCATTTCCTGCAGAGGAAACAGGTTAAATCATTGTTTATCAATCCATGTGATCCTGATAACATCCAAAAGCAGACCATAGAAGCATTTGAAGCTCCCAAATATACTTTTTGGTGATGTATGTTAAAACTAACGAGAACTGGATAATTCACGAAATGTACAACGAAATAATATGGATTCTACAGAAATGTAGCGACAAAAAAAGTGATACTGATTGCTGAAACGCAGAACAAGTTGATCCAACGTATTATAGAGGAGAATAACGATTGGTATCAAAAATTAGACGAAAATATAAGCATTGCCGATTTTACAGAGCAGAGTCAAGAAAGACTGTTAGAAGAAGTTGTAACACTGTTCGAGATAAATCTGTGAGCTTGCTCGCTTTACGCGTACCATAAGCATGTGCTCTATATCTATTGTTTTTCTGTTAGTCCATCTATTTTTCTCTTTCTCATTTTGGCTATAAGTGAAAATTATCACTTTTTTTATACGCATGTAATATTTGTCCTATAAGAATAAAACGCATTTGATTTGATTTTATTTGATTGATGTGAATATTTGGTCACATCCGACTTTATATAAAACGCGAAGTAACCAATGGCAACACCGCAAGGGGGTCCGGCCGTGGTTCGATGAAGTTTGGCTCGAGATAAGCGCAACAATAATGAAAGGTGCGCTTAACCTTTAATTCGAAATTCTGTGAAAATAGTAAACGTAAACAAAGTTGTAGAAAATCAAATATCCTAAAATAAAGTCTGTGGGAGGATAGATAGAGTTGTAGAACAGAAATTCTACAAAAAAATTAAATTATCTCGAAAAAATAATGTACCAAAAAATTACCCAGATCACATAGATTGCCCTCAGCCATTACAAACAATCAAAAAGTTGAGTTGTATGGTGGTCGAGTGAAGCAGTCGTGCGACGGGACGCTCCTGTAAAATCGCAAAAAAAACCCGGTAAAAACTGTGCTAAAATTCTAAATTTTAAAGTGGGTTGCAGACCAAAAAAATTTTGCGTATAACTTACATAATTTAAAAAAAAAGAACTAAGCTTATATAAAAACAATATTAGATAAAAAGTGATTAAAAGTGGAATAATAACCGTCCAGTCCAAAGACAAGTGGTCAACACATGTGCGACAAAAAGGGACAGACACCAATAAAACGCGAACTCAGTAAAAGAAAGCTTTATATCTGTACCAAAATATTATTTATACCTAAAGGTGACCACACACTGATAAGTTTTAAATAAAATGAAAGAGTTTGATTCCAACATAAGTGTTACACAGCTGTATGAAGAAATAATAAAAAGTAGAGAAGACCTAAAAAATGCAATACAAGCCAGTGAAACAACAGTAATATCAAAGGTAGAATCGTTAAATCGAAAAGTTATCAAATTAGAAGAGAATCAAGAGCTGAGGACCAGAATAGAACTACTGGAAAGAAATGGTAAAAATAACAACATCGTCATCTTTGGTTTGGAAATATCTTCAAGAGAATCACTGGTAGAACTCGTTTTTCAGGAACTGAAAGAACCTGGTGCATTGACATCACATAAACAGATATTAATAACATATATACACTTGGAAACTCTGCAAATAGCCCTATTAAAATAGAATTCGCGTCAGAACTAAAAAAAGAAACTCATACTGAGAAACTGCAGCAGATTAAAAGGCACAAATATAAGTATAAGATATGACTTAACAAACAAGCAGAGAGAAGAATATAAAATTCTAAGGGGACATTTGAATAGAGCCAACGAAAACGTAACAACAAATGCCATATCAAAGGAAACAAACTATATATAAACAACATCCCACATACCATAGAGGACCTAGAAGAAATCGACGATCACCAAACCAAAGAAAAAAATAAAGAGTGCTGTAAAAAATATACACGAAGAACAGTCTAAACATCATAATCCAGAAAAGCAACCTAAGAACATTCGAAAGCTTAAAATACAAAAAGGGACGGAAAACACGACACACACAATAGACACGCGGAACAAAAAACATCGCAGGCATCGGACACTCCAAAAACAAGGGCTGGTGCAACTCCCCTTCGGAAAGTAAGAACACGTTCAATACAAAATAAATAAATATAAAAATTAAACTAACCGGTAATATTTTTAGTTAAGATATGTTTTAAGTATTTTCCCTAATCGTAAATATTTTTAGTTACATGATATAAATTATCATATAAACTTGCCATATGTTTTTTCAATTTATTATATTTACACAGATAATGATAAGAGGAGGAAATACTATATATGTCTGTATATATTAGTAGTATTAAGTATTACGTATAACGAACTAATTTTGCTTTTTTATACCTACGCATGCGAGTTTGTATGTATGTGTACGTGTATGTATGTATAATTGCGTGTGTTTATGTATGTACATATGTGGATTATATGTATTGCATATATGTGCTTTTCTACTTTTATCAGTGTACCTTTGTTTTTTTTTGTAATTCTTTGAAATAAAACATTGTAAATGTCTTTAAATTTCTGTCATATTAATGCCAGATCATTGACAGCTAATTTTCTAGATTTTAAGCAATTAGTCTATAATAAATATGATGTAATTACTGTATCTGAAACTTGGCTTAATGTTAATATTCCTGATGAAGCAGTATCACTGAATGGGTATAAAATTTATCCACGCGATCGAGCTATAAATCGGGGTGGTGGCGTAGCAGTATATGTCAAATATTTATTAAAACCTAAAATTATTTCACACCTAGAGGACAACGCTACGGAGCAACTCTGGTTGTGTATCAATCACTTTAACAAAAATATTCGCTGTGGGCACTTTATACCGCCCGCCAAATTTTAACGTAGTAGAGTTTTTAAATGAGTTTGAAAATATGCTTCACTTTGTTTTACCCAAGTACGATGATATACTATGTGCGGGAGATCTTAACATTGATCTTCTGGACAGTGACTGCAATTCTAGTAAACTGCTGAGCAATATGTTTGCTTCATGCGCACTTAGACAAATTATAGAGGAACCTACTAGGTTCAGTTCTACTAGTGCTAAGTTGTTAGATCTCATTATGTGCTCGGATAATATTAACATAATTGATACTGCGGTCAATGATATATCAGAAATTTCAGATCACTGTCTAGTCTCGTGTAAAATTGGCAAAGCATAAAAGATTTAGGAATAATAATCATATTCATATTCATATTCATATTCACTTTATTCATCTATAAGATCATGTTACATGATATTAGATATGTCAAATAATAATTCGACTCAAAACTCACTTTTTTTGAATCACATCGAGCAAGTTACTGCATCGGCATTAAAAATGTTAGGCTTTATCATCAGAAATTGTCGTTCAGTTCTCTAACGAGTTTGCTCTAAAAAACACTTTACTATACTTATGTACGATCAAAACTCGAATACTGCTCATTAGTCTGGTACCCGTACTATGCCTGCCATAAAAACACAATTGAGAATGTGCAGCGCAGATTTCTAAAATTTTTATCTTTTAAAATCGATGGATTTTATCCTGAAAGAGGCTATTAGCATTTCTTATTACTTAGCAGATACAACTTTTCTACTTTAGAATCACGGCGCATAATAAATAGTCTGAAAATATTATTTAATCTATTTCACCATAAACTGGACTGCTCTCTACTTCTAGCCACGATTTCGTTTCACATACCACGAATAACCTCTCGCTAAAATATAACTTTTCATTGTGAGCTAGCTAGAACTAACGTTCTCCTTAAATCTCCTATGTATGTGATGTGCAATAACTTTAATGAGATCTCAAATACATGTGACATAAATTGTAGCAAATTTTCGGAAATTATTGCTGCTGCCAGTAATAGGTTTAATAACCAATATTAGTCCCTTCTTCTAGCCTTTTATTTCTTAAACGTGTATCTGTGTGTGTATGTTATTTTTCATTAAACGTTCTATGTTATTATTATTTAATTATACATTATACTATTGACAATTTGTAACCTTTCTTTTACCATTATCCATATGACATTACTTCTATTATTAGGTAATATTATTAGGTATTATTATTAAGTATTAGTATTATTAGGTAATCTTTCTGTCTAACTTTATCTATGTGACATTATTTTTTATTACTAGGTAATACTTTTTACCATTATTAATATTATTAATTGCTTTTTTATTGTATTTGTCCTGTAATTGGATCGTTGATCTGTTGGGCAATAAATGATTATTATTATTATTATTATTAAAAGCACAAAATAAAACTGAACCGTTCCTCTATACTTTTCGTGATTTTAAAAATTTCAATAAAATTAATTTTGAAAACGACCTTATGATGGTCGATTTTTCACAAATATTATACTTAGAGGACACTGATTTTAAAGTTGAATTTTTTAATAACACTATTTTTGAACTTTTTAGCCGCCATGCACCCGTTAGAACGGTAAGAATTACTAAACGTAAGGCCCCGTGGCTTACAGGGGCCTTAAAGCATCTAATAGGGCATAGAAAAAAGGCACTCGCCAGATATAATAAATCAAAAGATGCAAACCATTGGAACTACTACAAACATTTACGAAATGAGGTAAATTATGCAATATAAAGGGAAAAGAAGGCATACTTAGAAAACACAATTAGCTCCTATAATAACAAAAATATGTGGAAAGTTTTAAAAGTTTAGACATACATACAAAAAGAAAAAATACAGAAGTACCCAATCACCTACAAAGTCCTACAATTATTAATGATTTCTTTATACAATCATCTCAAAGTGGTAATAATATTCCTGATCCTGATACTGTTCTTTTTTATAATAATAATAGGTTAATGAATGTGGATAGTTTTGAGTTCTCTCTTATTAATGAAGTAGATATTTATGAAACTCTCTTGTCAATTAAATCTAAAGCCACTGGTGAAGACCTAATTAGTATTGACATTTTTATTATATTGTTGTCCTGTAATTTTGCTTTACGTAACTTATATTTTTAATTTTTGTATTGCGTCTCAAACTTTTCCCTCGATGTGGAAGTGCTCGCAAATTATACCTCTCCCCCGAAAGTTACTAATCCTGGCGAATTAATAGATCTCAGACCCATCAGTATTTTGTGCACACTATCTAACGCTTTCGAAAAAATTCTTGATAAGCAAATACGTCAGCACTTCTACACCAATAAAATTTTGCCCGAGCACCAATCCGGGTTTAGGCCGGGACATAGTTGCAGTACAGCTTTGGCGAAAGTTACTGATGATTTATTCTCATCAATCGATAAAAAACAAATTATGTGTTTTAGTACTTCTGGACTATTCAAAAGCCTTTGATAGAATAAGTCATGAATTATTATAGGCTATTATGCATTACACTGGTTTCTCACAAAATGCTGTTGGTCTTCTCAGGAGTTATCTAAATAAACACACTCAGTGTGTTGTGCTAAATAATGGAAAATCCGGCTATTCTCCGATTATGTGTGGTGTACCGCAGGGGTCTATACTAGGACCCCTGTTGTTCACTTTATATACTTTTGAGTTTTATAAAAGCATCTCTTTCTGCACCTCATATTTTTACGCCGATGATACACAAATTTATTATGCGTTTGATGAAAAAGATGCTTAACAAGCCTGCCAAAATATCAACTATGATCTTCAAAATCTACTTAAAATCTCCAACAAATTTTGCTTAGACATTAATGCCTGTAAATCAAAGGCAATGCTATTTGGCCGAACTGCCTCACGAAACCGAGCAAGCAGATGTGAAAATTACTGTTGACAATGACATTAATCTTACAGATAGTGCCAAAAACCTAGGCCTGATTCTAGATACCAACTTAAGATTTTCTGCACATGTATCTTCTATTGTTAAAAAATCATACTGCTCCTTAAAATTAATCTATGCCAATAGACATATCTTAAATAAAAAAACAAAAACAATCTTGTGCGAAGCTTTAGTTTTATCACATCTTAATTACGTAGATGTTGTATATGGGCCATGTCTACTTAAAGCTGATGCCAGAAGACTACAGTTGGTTCAAAATTCTTGTGTTCGTCTTATCTGCGGACTTCGTAAACGTGATCACGTATCTGCCAAATTAACCGAGATTGGATGGTTGAATGCTGAGAGAAGAAGGGTTTTACACTGCTGCACATTCTATCATAAAATTATTACAACAAAAAAACCTCAATACTTATTAAACAAATTAAGATTTAGAACGGATATTCATAATATTAATGTCCGGTTTAAAAATAACCTCACTCCTCCTCAGCATGCGATTATACTCTATCGGTCATCTTTCACATATAATTCCTCAAAACTTTATAATAGGATTCCTGCCAATCTCAAATTACTTAGTTTACACGTTTTCGAAAACACTCAAAAAACTTCTGCTGCGTGATACTGCTTTCATGGTATGATTTAACCTGTCTAATATTTGCACCTCCTTAGTTTAATTTAATTTAGTTTAGTTTAATTTAAAATAATCTTTTTGGTTCATCTATTATCGCATAATTTATCAAATTTTTATTTTTTGCTTTGTTTGCAGTATCTTTTCAACTCAACTGTAAAATTTATAAAAAAAAATTCCGAATTATTATTTAATTATCATTTAATTTAGGCTAGAGATTCTTTATATGTTGTAATTCTTCAGGTTGAGTGGAAGAGCAAGCATTTTGGATGTCATAATCCAGAATGGTTGAAATCCGCCTGTTCCACAAATCACTAATATTAATGCATGTTGATAGGTATTCTTTGCTCATGTATGTAGTATATTGTTGTGGAATAAAGACTTTTTATTATTATTATTATTATAAAATGCCCGAGACCGAAATTACACGTGTTCAAAATATCACATGTCGCACCACTTTTTTTTTAGCGAATTAGATAAAGAATAAAAAACAATATTCAAAACTTTAAACCGCAATTTTTTATCTCAATTCTCCGATTTTTAAAAGCCAAATTACTAAAATTAATTTTCATTAGAAAACTGCTCCGCAGCAAAAGCGCGACGGCGAGCACCGCGGTGCACTTAATACATCAAAATGACCCAGTTTCATGAAGACATTCATAAGCAATAATTACAAACCGGTCTGAACGATTTTACTGCAATCCGAGAGGCCCCACAAAATTTTAATTTCACTGGTCGATAGAAGCAAATAATTATCAGAGGCCAAAGCCATCATAAAATAGCAAAAACTAAATTGTTGCATGTCTATGATACAAATTTTAAAAAGATGTTAGTCGCACACACCAAAAAAAATTTTTTTTATAAAGTCAATTAAATAAATAACAATTAATTCAAAGTAAAATAGTTTAAGTCAAAATAATAATAGTAATTTCAGGCAACAATCATTATTGTTTCCACAGCGTTTCATTTACCGCTAGATTTATCTATACGAGACCTAAACTTGTAAAATTGGAGTTTGGTATACCGTGTAGCAGACTAGTCAGGCAGACCGCCGTATCGGGAGCTTTTACCAAATCGGGAGCTTTCGTGTGGGGTAGATTTTATTTTTACTACGCGCTTTCAAAACATGACATCATGTTAATATTGCAATAGATGACGAACAACCTCTAAAAATATAAAATTTCAGACAAGTTAAGACAATTACACCACTCGACACTAATTTTTTCACTTTTTGCATTCATACAGTTAGATGTCATTCCGCGAACGCCAAATAATTAACTTAAAACCGGGTGTGAATCCCATTATTAAACATCAACTGATCTAAAGCCCTTAGGACAGTCCTTTGTTGACCGTTTCACAGGTAATAGATCTCATACGGGCCCCAGAAGTCGTAAAATAGTCACTAAGAAATTTCTTTACGTATCAGGCTGGGTTATTATTTGGTATCCAAGACACGAAGACGGCGTCCACCACCTATAAAGTGATTTTAAAAGTTCACTGCAGAAAATCAGAAGCACTTCTTCGACAGCTTTTATGATCTGTAGATTTTGACTTAAGGAGTCTTCCGTCATCAGATTTTATTGTAAAAATCTACATTGTTTTTTATTTATTAAACTTAAAAAACCACAAGCAGGCTCCTAGAGACGTAGGTTGTCTAAAAATAAAAAAATTAATCGTTTATGCAAAAGAACATCATCGTCTGAGATCTCCGAGGACAAGGTAAGGAAGTGACTTACATATTTAGAGACCTAGAATTATTTTTCAAAATTATTTTTTTTGCGAGGCTAGGTTTGTTAAGATAAATTCTCGAACCTAAGTTTTATACTAGAAAATTTAACTTGTTTTAAAATTAAAGTTTCACGACTTAAAATTCATTTATTGAACAAAATTTGGTTAGTTCTAAGTTTCCCTGGTGTTTACTAGACTGCACAGTGGTTCCGATCTGGTTTAAAAGCGGAAAAAAGTCCCATTTTCTCAAGGTTGTTGTACCTCAATAAAATTTTAGGGGCGCATGCAGAAATACCCAGACCATCCATTCCTAGAATTTCAGGTCATTACGGCGATCTGCCTGCTTTGTACGCCTAGGTAAACCCAAGCATTTATGTAGTGCGCTTTAATGTAATAAAAATTTGTTTAGTAGCCCGAGTTTGTTCAGAGGTGGTAGTTAATATTTTGTGTGCTATTTTGGTGAAATATATATTGGACAGTTTAGTCAGGTAAGCAATTTATTTATTTCACAAGCATTAACTTCTGCATTGTTTCTCACTCAAATCAGTGTAAATTTTAAACTTCACGTAGACCTACAGAAAAATCCCTGCGAGTCCCCGCTCTCGAAAAATATTTAAAAAATAGCTTGAAGTGTCAGTAAAAACATATCAAATATTTGAGGACCACCACTGCCCCAGTTTAAAAATATTTAATTTATTTTGAGTCTCTGTGAGAATGTATTATTTTTCTATACATACATTAAACGTGATATGGCATAAAATAATTAATAATTATTTAATAATAATGCTACGAATAATGTTAATACTAATATTTTAATTTTTAGGAAATTTCGTCCTTTATTGAAAATGTTAACGAGAAGGCAACTTTTCGATATTTTACGACAGAAATCCAGAGAAAACCGCAATATTCAAATAAAGCATCTACTCAATTATTTAGTCCAATACTTTGAAATAGAGGGTAATATTGACGAACAACGACGTCTTCAGAAGGAGTGTAGTCGTTTTTGCAGTAAAGTTTTTGAAAAATTTGAAAATTGCGCGAATACTGTGGATCGATTTTTAAAAAGGAATGACAGTTGGTTAAATGGAGCATTTGTTTTTGAAAAATCAGATTTGGTTCAGAGAAAGGAGCCCTCTGCAGAGCCACAACCAAGTACATCAACTGGTCGTCCAAAGAAATCATTTTTAGAAATAGGAGAAAGAGCGAAAAGAAAGAGAGTGGAAAATATAGCAGCAGTATATGAAGCTGAGGAACTAACATTTGCTGCCAAAAAAGTCTTAAAGAAAAGGGTCAACAGGCAGCTTCTAAACTGATTTCAGAAGCTCTGTTCACAACTCCTACTCGTGCTGGAAAGATAAGATCTTCATGGCTCAAGACTAGAGAACGGAAAAATGTTATACCATACAATGAAGATGAAGCAGTTTCACTTATTGTCGAAGGAAAATTGTCAAAGCACCAGTATTTACTATTAAGAAAAGAGGGGAAAAAACATAACGCTGATATTTATCCCGCCTACCATAGAGTTCTGGAAGCTAAGAGAAGATGCTACCCCCCGAAAGAATCGTTCACTATTACGGAAACCTTGGCAGAAGTTCGGCTTCAAGATCTTTTAGATCACACTGCAAATCGTATAGTTCAATTACAGGGACCAGTTATTTTAAGTTTGACTGAAGAACAATCGAAGGATTTGATATTATTAGTTAAATGGGGTTGCGATGGTAGTACTGGACATTCACGGTATAAACAACGATATGAGGAGATGGGATTAAGTGATGGTGATTTATTTTTATCATCTTTGGTACCACTTCAACTTTATTCTCAGCAACCAGATCAAGAAAAACAAATTGTATGGCAAAATCCTAGGCCATCCTCTACAAGGTATTGTCGACCGATTCGCTTCCAGTTTCAAAAGGAAAACACACAACTTTCTTTGGCAGAAATGCAACACATTGAAGCTCAAATAGCAGAACTTCAGCCAACTAATTGTACAGTTCAGAACCGAGACATCAGAATTAGATATATTTGCATAATGTCAATGATAAACGGAAAGGTTTGTAACGCTCTTACTGACACATCTTCTGCTCAGATCTGCTATTTATGTAAAGCAAAACCTGTTGAAATGAATAACATTGATGCAGTTTTACAAAAGCAGGCAGACGAACAATCTTTTCAATTTGGTTTATCAACTTTACATGCATGGATTCGATGTTTTGAATGTCTTTTATGTGTATCATACAGATTGGAGATAAAAAAGTGGCAGAAACGAGGAGAAAATAAATCCATTGTTGAAGTGCGAAAAAAAAATTACAAGAAGATTTCAGGAAAAAAATGGGGTTATTAGTAGACATTCCGAAACCTGGTGGAAGTGGAAGTACAAATGACGGAAATACAGCTAGACGTTTTTTTAAAGATCCAGCCCAATCGGCTTCCATAACTGGTATTCATGAAGAGATAATTAGAAGGTTCGGCGTTATACTATCTGCATTATCTTGTGGATACGAGATTAACTGTGAGGTTTTCGACAAATATGCAGTGGAAACGGCCAGATTGTTCGTGGAAAAGTATCCATGGTATTACATGCCTGCGTCAGTTCATAAAATTCTCCTTCACGGATCTGCAATAATAAGAACTGCACTATTACCCATTGGGCAACTGTCTGAGGAAGCTCAGGAATCTCGGAATAAATATTTAAAAAAAGTTTAGAGAGATTCATACCAGAAAGTTTTCGAGGGTGACTACAAATGAAGATTTATTGAATAGGTTACTACTTTCGTCGGATCCATTAATATCATCTTCAAGAAAATTGTCGAACAAGAAACTCATCTTTTAGTTCAGAGGTTATAAGCCTGTTAAAGGAACCAGATCTTAAGCCGGAAACTGAACCGCTTTGTGCAGCGGTTATGGAAGAAGGTTCGGCAGATGAAAGCGATACAACCACAAATGTATCATAACAGATGGACAGTGAAATTAACTTAAATTACTTAACTGACCTATTTTTGTTATTCTACGTTTGAATTGTGTGATACGTTGACCTGTTTGAAATAAATGTTTGTAAAAAAGTGTAGTGTTTCCTTCAAAACTACCCCTAAGCTCCTAAATATTATCAATTCATTTTCGTTATTTTTATTTCAAAATCATTCCGTTTAATATACAGAATGATTATAATAATTTTAAATGGTTAAAACAAGGTCGTAGTCAAAAAAACCCTACAGACATACGGAACCTAGTGCTCCCGACATGCCACTATCTGTAAGCCAAGATTTTTTTTCATATTTTTCCCATGATTCCTTAGTGCTTTTAAGACATTTCAAGGAAAAAAAAATTAGTTCCGTTCTCAACTAAATTTGGATCACTGTGGACTGCCATAAAAGTTTCAGAATTTATTGAAATTTTAAAGATCGACAGCCGGATCGACATTTTTTACAAAAAATTAATTTCATCTAAATCATTTTGTTAGTCCACCAGGACATAAAAAAATTAATTTTTTAATTTTCAATAACTTTCGACTTGATACACTGCTCAAATAATTTTTTTTCGAATCCGATAGAAAAATTTTTAATAAATATATATTTTTTTTTGGTTTTACAAATCGTTCATTATTAAGAAAAGTTGTGAGGTCTGGCGTGATTATTTAGGCAGGCTAGTAGTATCTGAGCTGTAGGTCAACTTGCTGTCCAGTCTGTTGAATTTCAACAATTTTTCAAGAAATTTTTTGTTTTTTGATTGTGAATTTTACGTTCATATAAAGAACTCCCTGTCCAATTTTATTTTTGGTCTTAACGACTTGGTCAAATAAATTTTACATGCACGAATCACCTGATCTCACTAGTAAAATTCAATTTTGTAAGGAACCCTCTGTTCAAATTATTTTCCGGCCTTCAGCGACTTTGAAAAATTAAATTTCATAGTTCTAAAAGTATTTGCAGGGAAGTAAAAAGACAGTTTTGTACAGACTCTTGTTCAACTTTAAGTTTACAAAAAAGCTAACTGAAAAATATTTTCAGTATTCCTTAAAATCATTTTCAGGCTAGATAAAAGCCAAATTGGGTCCAGTGCAAGTTTTTTTAAACCCTAATAAATAAATAAAAAGCATAGGCCGCTTAATTAAATCCTTCAGCTGCAAAGTCTGAGGTAGAAACAAGTCCCTGAAGCCAGGACCGCCGCAGAGGAGTTGCTGAAGTCTTGCTCAGCTCTGCTAGCATAGCCAAAGGCACACGGAAATTCAACGAGGTTAAGAACAGGCTACCTTACCTCTCTGTATAAACAAAACCGACCTTGAGAAAATTCCGTACCTACGATCATATACTAAAGCAACAAAACTAAAATTATTTTCGTGGCAGTGTCACGTGGTGCCCAACTTAATTAAAAAAATTATAACCCAGCTAGGGAGAAATCCAGGAAACAGGTCTTTATAAAACACAAATAAGAAAAAACCACCAAAAAAAAAAAAAAAAAAAAAAAAAAAAAAAAAAAAAAAAAAAAAACCCAAAAAAAAAAAAAAAAACCCCCCCCCCCCCCCCCCCCCCCACCCCCCCCCCCAACATATTGTATTGTTTTATGAACCTTTGGGTATGTTCAAAGGGTCGGTTACAAACAAACAAACTCACAAATATTTGTGACAATATAAAAAATACGGCAAGGGGCTTATTGTTTCAGAAAATCAAAAGTTTAAAAATGTGCTCGCCCCCAAAGGCGGTTTTGCAGCTAATAAAATCATATAAATTTGCTCGATGAGCGGAGCTACTGTAAAAATTAAAATCTAAGTTGATGATTCAGTTTTGAAATGGAAAAATATGTGCGTAATCTAGACACCTTGGTACCAATTATTTTCCAACTTTAGGTAGCAATTATTTTTCCACTTTGTTTTTTATTAATGTTACAACTGTCTGTGAAAAATCTTCTTTCTATTTATATTTTCTAAGTATTCCGGTCGATTATTATTATTATTCTGTATAAAACTTTTTGTCTTACAGGTGAATGATGGAAAAGATCTAAAAATGTCAGTTCCATACGGTTTTTCAGAACAGAAAACGTACCTCACGGATGACGGAGACAGCTTTTTCCACTCAGTGTTTGGAGAATACAAAAGAAGTAAAGAAGGCTATTTCGATGTACTTGCCAAATTCAGACGAATGCAGTGGTCCGCCTTTCTGACATATTTCGAAAACAAGACAAGACCCTCCTGTCTAGAACAACAATTACAGAAATGTTTAAAGGCAAATCGAAAGTTTCAACGGTCGCTCACAGACAAGGACGACCTTTTCGGCGAGTATATTGAAGATGTTATTCGTTCGGAACATCGGGTTGTTGTTGAAGAACTGCCAGTATTAGCAACACTAGAGAATGTTCGAATCGTACTCTTTATAGATGATAATCAAGTACCAGAAGTCTTCGTACCAAATTCTGACTTACTCGGGAATTATCCTTTGGAAAACGAAAATCCACTAACAGAGGCTGTAGTATGCCTAAGAGGCACTAAATTTTCTCAATTACTGAGTATAGATAAACATTTTGTCTGGACCGAGCCAGAATTTTATCAAAGAAGTTCTCGGTTTTCAGATTATGAAACATCATCGTTAATACTTTTTAGCAATCGTCGAAATGTTAGCATAAGAGGATTGATATATCTGATAAATCTGTTGACAATATTTTTGATAAATGGTCTAAGAAAATTTCGTAGTTGGCGGTTAGCTACGCAACTTAGGGACGCACGTTATTTCGACGTAATTTTTGAGGTATTACCATCTGGATATACCATTTTAGTACAAGCAATTATAATGAAATATAAAAAAAAACACTACAGAGATTTACTTGAAGATAAACACAATACATTTTATTTACCTAGGTATTACCTTTCGTATCTAGAAATAAAACATAAGCACACTATAAGTAATGTTGTTATTTGTACTAACGACATTAATTTAACAAGTTTAAGCACGTTTGTAAATAAAGATAAGCTAAACGAAGAGAGCATTTTTTATTTACAGGGAGTAGACAGTTTTTGCTACACTTTCAATGAAAATTTTATTTCTCATTTGGAGGAGAGTGTGAAGACACAATATCCAAGCGCAAGTGAAGATATAATTTCTAGGGAAAACATACGACAGTTTCTAAATGTTTTGCAAATTATTACTTTGTACCCCAGTAAAGGTAACTTCGATCAGGTTATAGAGCAAACCATTTCGTCGATGGGGTATTCCGACAAGTTTGAAAGCAGAGATTATTCAAAACACATTAACAAGAAAATGATGGACTGGTTTGATGAAACTGGAGAAAGATACTTAACTGAACTTGATGCTAAAGCTTACTTCTGCGGATTCCGGGGTAAAAAATTCTGCGAGAAATTGTGCAACATTAAACTTGACTTTAATACCAATATGCTCACCCTTAACACTGCTAAAAGAATACTTCATATCATTCCTTATAAAGAGTATATGCTAGACCTAATTAAAATTTTTCAATTCTTGCAGAAGCAAAGAGTTAAATCGCTGTTTGTCAATCCAGGTGATCCTGACAACATCCAGAAGCAGACGATAGAAGCGTTTGATATTCCCAAATATACTTTTTTGGTGATGTGTGTCAAAGCTAAGGAGAATTGGGTAATTCACGAAATGTACAACGAAATAATATGGATTCTACAGAAATATAGCAACAAAAAAGTGATACTGATTGCTAAAATGCAGAACAAGTTGATCCAACGTATTATAAGGAGAATAAAGATTGGTATCAAAAATTATACGAAAATATAAGTCTCGCCGATTTTACAGAGCAGAGTCTAGAAAGACTGTTAGAAGAAGTTGTAACACTGTTCGAGATAAATCTGTGAGTTTGGCCACTTTATGCGTACTATAAGCATATGAATATTTGGTATAAGCACAGTTAAGATAAATTATCATTTCAGTTTGATTTTAAAATGTTAGACAATAAATTGTAATTTTCGGATTTGTATGAATGAAATAAAAATAAATATATTTCTGAAATAATGACAAATTTATATTTTACACCAAGTCGGCCCGCTTTTAGAGTCGCTATTTTTTAAACTGTGCACGTATTTTTAAGTTGATTTTAGTAACAAATTTGTAAACATGATATAATTATTAGCTTTCAACTTTGTAGAATGATCGTATCGTACATGGTGAAAAGTGGATGTTTTGGCAGAAGCACAATTTTAACCCTTTCACTGTGGTTGCGGCACTCGAGTTCGCCATAATGGTCTCAGAACGGCTATTGTAACCGCTTACAGCAGTATCAGCTTCCCGCAGTTAACACCCAAAATGGTGCTTGTTATTTTTCGTTCTAAGGAAAATATGGAACGCCGACTTGGAGAACGATAAAGGATGTGTATTACTCTATATATGTAACTGACGCAGCTTCCTATATGAACGCATCTGAGTAGTTAAATAGTACCGAAATGAGGCCACCTACCAACGTCCGGTCTCCAATATTATTATTGATCCTGGGGGTGGGTACGTGGGCGGTCCTAGAACCTGAGAACTAGATGTTAGTATCGCAGTAGGGGGAGCTGCGAGGCCAAGGAGGAGATTTTGGCCAATGGTGTAGGTCTAAGATTTTAGTATCGGTGGAGTGGGAGTTTTTGGCTAATACTATAGGCTTATATCTAAGATTGTAGCTAAGAGGGTGGAGCTAAGAGACATATCTGGGGTTAAAAAAAATGGCTGCTAGTAGTAGGTGCAACCAATGAGAGCTTTTAAAAAAGTAATTAATTATACCGTGTGTAACAGGATCATGGTACACCCCCTTTTCTCCTTTAAGTTTGAAGATAATTGATTGAAATTTGGAATATCCTATATGCATAATAAGCGGCACTTTCTTACATACAAGTGATTTTTTTCACTTCCGGTTTCATCGGAAGTGACACTAACTTTCGATTTTTAAATGGAACACCCTGTATATTATTGCATTTTTGAATTATGCATAATTTTCTGAATCCAGCGATACCAAATAAGTGACATTTCAAACGTCAATATTTTTTTTAATATGATTTTTAGTTTTCCATTTAAGTGTGCCATGACGGGTCCGATTTATTCTAAATGACTCGTGTAATGCTAGAAAAATCGAAATCCCGTCAAAAATACTAAATTACGTGATTTATGAGCAAATAAAGTTTACAAAATAGTTTTTAGGGAAGAACTAAATTTTTTCAAATGGAACCATATTGGTACCGTGGTACCATTTATTAGTACTATTAATAAGGAATTTATTCATATGTCGTATTAAAATGTGAGATAAATACAAACAAAATTACAGCTAAAAGAAAATAAGAAAATACAATTTTGTTCTAATTAAATGTTACGAAGTAACTAACTAAGGTGGCTTTGAAAACAATGAAATATTTAGTTTGTCAAACATTTGTTGGTTTACCGGTGTTTTTATTGTGTTTTAAAATTGTTTATGCCGAACGATATCCTGATAGACAATGTCCAGCGAGAAATTATTTTAATCGTCTTGAAAATCAATTCCGAAGTGAGCCAACAATGATCCCGAAGAACATTTCATTCTTAACGAAGGAACGGAAATTAATGTTTTGGCTCGAGTAGAAGTTGATAAGACTGTTTCTTTAAGGCAAATTTGGTTTGAATTGGAAATTAGTCACCAAACAGTAAGCCGAATTTTGCATAAATACCACTATAAATCTTTTAAATATCAATTGCACCAGCACTTGTACGAAAATGATTACGAACGTAGGATGGAATGTTGCAATTGGATTTTGCAGAATAACGTGCAGCCAAACAATGATTTTTTTGGGAATGATTTTATTTTCGGACGAGTCTAGGTTTACTAATTTGTGATTATTTAACCGACAAAATACAAAATATTGGTCACAAGAAAATCAAAATTTATGACAGGAGGGTAACTTTCAAGTACGGTTCGATTTCAATGTTTGGCTTGGAATAAACGGTAGTAGAATCATTGGTCCAATAATATTTGAAGGACCCCTGACTGATGCCAAATACTTGGGCTTTCTGCAAAATGAAATTGAGGACAGTTTAGCTGAATTATCTTTCCATTTACGACAGGGAATGTATTTCCAACAAGATGGCGCTCCTTCCCATAATTCAAGGATAGTAATTGATTACCTTCAACGGAGATTCGGAAAAACGTAATTTCGACGAATGGTCCTGTGAGATGGCCTCCAAGGTCACTTGATTTAACACCCCTTGATTTCTTTGTTTGGGGTCATTTAAAAAATATTATCTACGCAACCGTCGTTACAACCCGTGAAGACCTGGAGCGACGAGTAAGATGCGCAATTAATAGCATAATGGCCCAGCAATTGGCGAATGTTCTTCGATCGAGAAACAGCTATGCGAGTTTAAAAGTGCATTGTTCTTAATGGACAGCATTTTGATTAACTGTTGTAATGTTTTGTGTTCATTTTTTACATTCCAAAGCCACCTTATGTATACCAAGGTACTTAATTATAACAAAATTGTATTTTCTTATTTTCTTTTAGCTGTAATTTTGTTTGTATTTATCGCACATTTTAATACGACATATGAATAAATTCCTTATTAATAGTACTAATAAATGGTACCTCGGTACCAATATGATTCGATTAGAAAAAATTGAGTTTTCCCCAAAAACCATTTTGATGAACTTTATTTGCTCATAAATCACGTAACTTAGTATTTTTGACGGGATTTCGATTTTCTTAACATTACACGGGTCTTTTAGAATAAATTGGAACCGTCATGGCATACTTAAATGGAAAACTAAAAATTATATTATAAAAAATATTGACGTTGAAATGTCACTTACTTGGTATCGTTGGATCAGAAAATTATGCAGAATTCAAAAATGCAATAATATACAGGGTATTCCAATAAAAAATCGAGAGTTACTGTCACCTTCGGCGAAACCGGAAGTGAAAAAAATCACTTGTATGTCAAAAAGTGCTGCATATTATGTATATAAGATATCCCAAATTTCAATCAATTATCTGTAAAACTAAAGGAGAAAAGGGTGTGTACTATGATTTTGTTACACCCGGTATATGACTGCTATATTCTTCAATCTGTAGGTTAAGATAGGCTAACCTGCAGATGTATGTTTATTGCAAAGTCTTTTATTATCGGGGTTAAATTTTCCTTTACTTTAACATTTTCTAATCCACTCTTTCCTAATTAAAATGTCAGTAGGAAACGAGAAAAATGATATTTTTTTCTTCATTCTTCTTTGCACTCTTAGCACTACTCTTACAAATAGCAACACTGCATATAGTTTCAGTCAACTTAAAACAATAATCATTATTAACTGGATATTTCTTCTCCTCAAAATAAATGTAGTCTAAAATAGTGGCGGTTCGTGGGTCAAGAGATAGGGAGGTCAATTAGAAAAGTTTATTGAATTACCTACCTTTTAAAGTGATTTAAATTCCAAGTCGATCCTCCGGTCTTTTTGAGATGCAAAGTGGTCAATTACTTTTTCATTAAAGTCTTTTATCTTCTTTATTAATGCCCTTTCTATGGTAAGCATATAGCTAAAGAAGATAACCTTTCCTGACCCATGGTATTTCTTAAAAATGTCTTTATTCTTTTTAAGATGGAAAAACAACGTTCACTTTCTACGGTAGTCACAGGGAGAGTACACGAGATTTTTAACAGTTTGACACTTTCAGAAAAAGTATTGCACAAATTATTGCTAATAAAAAGCTGTAACAAAGCAACTGCACCTTCACTATTGGAATAATCTTCTCGGCTATATAATACTTCTAATTCAGTTTTAAGTTTCAAATGGTTTATGACTGGATACTCCGTTTTAACTAATTTAAACATATCTTGAGGAAAGCTTTTTTTATAATCTTTAAATCGATCTGCGTGAAATAACTGAGACACTGTTAAATGATTACTGAAGCCAAACCTGTTTTTGATCTCAGATATAATTATATCACAAACTTCTAATGAAATTCTCCTTTTTGATTCTTCCGTTTTACATCTCTGGGCAGACTGCATGGATGTCTCTCCAAATAGTTATTCAAAATTTTATTTCTGATGTCCTCAATTTTACTATTAAAAACGCCATTACACTTATTTACTGTTATGACATCGATATTACATTTTTTGTAATTGATTGAACAATATATCACAATGAGGCATAACTAAATGAAAAAAATTTAACCAGTAAAGAAAATGCTCATTTTGTAAGTAGTTTTTTAAACCAATAGCTTGGTTTAGAGTGTTGTTTTCTGATTCATTATCAATGATTTTTTTCTAAACAATCTAATAATTCTGTTCGATAGGTACAAACAGTCTCTATGCACTTTGTATTAAAATTCCATCGTGTTGGAGCCGCTTTAGGTAATCTCACCTTAACAACATTATCTAACACGGCTGTTCTTTTTGGCGATTTTCCAAAGAATGAACAAAAGCTATGTAAATTAGCAAAAAAAAATTTTATGCTTTTATCCTGACTTGATGCTTTTTGTAAAATTAAATTTAGTTGATGAGCGTAACAATGAATACAATATATTTTGTACAACACTCATATTTAATAGTAAACCCCAAAAACACTGTTTTACTTAATTTCATGACAAGTAGAGATTTACTAAAAAAATGTTCACAAATAAAAACATTAAAAACAACGCGACAGAATTTACCGACCAACGCGTACCTGAATGCTCACTGCTCTACTGAACTTCGTGCGTTATCGTTTTCGTAAAATGTGTCAGGGACATTGTCCCCGCTAGTGTTTTCTGTCTCTTTTGCTTTCTGACGATTCGCGCATAAGTCTATTTCACTTTAATTCGTTGTAAATTCGATCCGTAGCTAGCTTTGAGGACAAGTTGTGGATTGACCCAAGATTTTTAAATTCTATAAATGAATAATGTAATGAATATGAATGTAGAGGCTCGGTGCTCGGAGGGGATACGAAATCCTGCGATCTAGATATTTGAATAGTATTGTGCATAGAATGAACTAGAAACTTTCATATATTTTTTAAGAATATTAAAAATATATATATTATATATTTTTAAACTTCAGAAAATGAATAGCTCTATTTTTTTATTTGTATGTGGGAGGTCATTGACCAAATGACCCTATAGAAGAACCGCCAGTGGCAAAGCGACTGTTTAGGAAGATGCTGTGTATAAGTTGTTGCTACGTTTTTGTGTGTAAAAAGTAAAACGAGCTTGAGCCGCTGGAGATAGCCCCTTGTGACCGTGCCCTGGTGGGAGCGAATTACCTTGCCTTGTTCAGAGTCTAAGTGAAAATGTTGTTTTGGAGTTTGAATTTTAGTAACTAAGAAAGAAAAAATGCGTGATGAGCCAACCCTTGGTAAGGACTTCTTATTTAAGTCATAACTAGGTACCTAGGAAAAGAATGAATGTTCCTGTGTCTGCTGGCAATGCTGCCCAGAGGTGACTAAGAATCCGATTTAAATGATTTGCAAATCAGTTTACGTTTTCTCTGCACTTTGATATTAAAGCTAGGTAACTTTCCAGCCATTGTTTGATTAGCTAGAACTTTGTGGAAACAAAAACACTTAAAAAAGGTGGCGCCTAACAAGACTTGTTCAGCAAGTGAAACATTTTTTAGTTCTTAAGTTATAAATTGCTGATGAATCTTTCATTGTTTAATATTAAGTATTTTGACAAGTTCTCTAGTAATGACGAGCTGTATATTTTTTGCAGGGGTTCCAAAAGAGTTCATTTGATTCACTATAATTTTTATTTGAAACATTTTTTCTGACTCTAAAAATAAACAAAATATAGGAGTGGATCTTTTGGTTGGATAACCCTGTACCTAAACACCACAGAAATCAGACAATCCCCGAATCCAAAGCCGAAATTGCACGGGCGAGGGTTACATCTTTACGAAAAACGCGAACACATAACAATTTCCACCAACATTGCCAATCCGGTGGCAGGATTCGAACCCGCAGGACGATGGAGATTATCTAGTCATACTTTGCCATCACGCGCTCTAGCCAAGAATTCCACGGAGCCGGTGCGGACCTGGAATGTACTATTTACTCGCGTGATATAATAGAGCAGAGTGGAACGCTTTTATATGCATATATTGCGCCTCCTTTACATTTCTTCACTCGATATAAGTAAATGCATTTTTTTTTCATTTATTTTTCTAATAAATAAATTTGCTATACGTAACATTACAATAAGTATAGAGCACACCAATATTTAGAAAATTATTCAGTAGGTTCCTCAATGTTTACGGTTTCATTTTCATTTTCCTCTTCATCTTGAGGTAAATCAGGGAAATCCACACCTTCTTCGTCGTCATCAGGTACTTGCACGGGCTGCGATACGAATACTACAGGTTGCGGTTCCTCTTTCTTTTCGGTCTTCCTTAATATGTTGCGCTGTTGGTGCGTGGCAACATGAGATTCATCCAAAAGGCGTCTTCTAGTTTTTCCACCTGAGAAAACAAATACACAACCAATCTACAGTCTACACCTTATCCAACTATGTTGACTTTAAAAAAATAAATAGAAAGTTGTATACTGTACATAAATGGTGATTGATTTATGGATTCTATATTTTTAACGCCTGATATCTCGAAAACTATTTATAATAGCGAAAAAAATTGAGAGCATCTTTTAATAATGATCTGGAGTTTGATTCGAGCACTTGTTATTAAAAATCCATTTGTAGTCTGAAAACGACCGTTCCTAACTGGGGCGAATTTAAAATACTGAAAGTTTTATACGTTCAATTTTCATGTACAAAAAAAAACCATTTTTTACAGCATTTGCAATAAAATTCTGAGCCATTAAACTCTAGTTCCGGGTTGTTTTGTATCCACCGGTCGGTCCATGGTATTTTGCGAAGGAACACGTCTAGATATTTCTCACAATAACACAATAAACCGTCCAAGTCTAATTGATCGAGATGCAATTGCAAATTGTTGATCATCGGGGTCGCAAGCTCACAGATCACACGCTTCTTTAATTGCAATCTATGTACGTAGGTGATGAGGATTCTGTCTTATACGTATGCCTGCTTGTTTATTTTTTTATTTTTATGTTGTTGCAAATTACGTGAAACATTTAATTGTGAAAACATTTCTCTGAAATAGGTTAGGTTAGGTTATTGTGAGTGGGTCTTTGTGGACCCTCCATTGCGGCCGTTAGCAGGCCTATTGTGGCTCACTCTTAATTATATTTCACCCAATAAGTTCAGTCTCTTAATGAAACTGATAGGTTTATTGGGTCAGAATGTGTCCAGATCCTCTGGCAGCAGTTGCCCTTTGCCAAATATTGAGAATTGGATCCTCTCCACAGCGGGACAGGTGCATACGATGTGGTCTGCCTTCTCATCATCCTCCAGGCATAGACGGCACTCGGGGCGTTTTCCGCTAGGCCGTTTTTATGCAGATGATAGTTTAGTCGGCAGTGCCCGGTATATAGGCCTGTTAGAATTTTCAAGTTTACCCTGTTTAACAGTTTCTTAGTTCTTGATTTCAAAAGGTATTTTATAAACGCCTTCGAATGAACTAATCCTGGTAACTCTTGCCAATACTGGAGAGTTTTTCTTTCAGCCTAAGTTGAGATAGCCATCTTAATAGTACTTGAAGATATGCCAAGTATCGGTTCTGGTCTGATGATTCGTGATCCTGCTCCTTCTCTGGCCAAGGCGTCGGCTATTTCGTTACCTTCCATACCAGAGTAGCCAGGTATCCAGGCCATGTTGTTTTTGCTCAAATGATTTTGAGCCTTCTGGAAATTCCATACCGTTTTGGAGTTACAGCTGTAGGAACCAAGAGCTATTATACCAGCTTGGCTATCTGAAAATTTTTTTAATTGATCTGCGTGTAAGATGCATGTATTCCAGCCTTCGCACACACAGTTCAATGGCATGAACTTCGGCCTGAAAAATAGTTGCATTAATACCTAGGCTTGAGGATATCCTCACTCTTGGTCTGTAGCTATGTACTCCGGCGCCTGTTCCCTATGAAGTTTTGGAGCCGTCTGTAAACCAGCAATTGTCTGCCCTCGTAGGTCGGTTTTATTCCAATCCCACTCATCTTTTTCCGGAAAAAGGATGTTGTAGATCAGCTCGTACTTGGTCATGATAGGCATAGTATCCGAGGGCATTCCCAGGATGCTGTGACTCTCTATGTCATCCGCTCCATGATACTAGTCTGCGGCATATTAATAGCCGTTTGTTGCAGTCTGTATGTTGTCCACCTGACCTCTCTCTCCAAATATATATGAAGAGGGGTAAATCCAGGAGGATTTCCATTGGAGCTGACGGTGTGGTGCTAGTTGCCCCCATTATAGTCAAGCATGCTAATCTCTGCAGTCTGGAGAGTTTGGCTTTGGCCGTCAGTTGTAATCGTTCCGGCTACCAAACGATGGATCTGTATGTTATCACTGGTCTGATAACCGTGACATAGATCCAGTAAATTTGTTGGGGACTCATGCCCAGGATTTACCACAAATAAGACGACATGTCCATAAGGACAGTTCTGCTTTGTGGATTACCTTTTCCAGATGGGAGTTTCAATTAAGTGATCTATCCAGAGTGATTCCTAGATATTTCACCTCCTCCGCAAATGGAATAGTTTCACCCATTAAAGAGGGCGATCTTTAGTCCTCCAGCTTGGCACTATTACTGTTTTTTGATGGTTCACAGACATCTGTTCCCTGTCATACCAGTTACCCACTGTATCCACTGTCTCTTGAAGGGTATTAAATATTACTCCTTCAGAGTTTCCTCTAACGAGAGATCATCTGCATATGCTAGAACTTCAACCTCCCACTCTGAAATAAGGATTTTTTTCCGGAATAACCGATGCCTGACAGTCCTCCCGTGGCCTCTGATGCCTCACGGGAGTCACGCCGGCGAATTATCTACAACCACCCCATATTCCGCAGGGTTAGTGTGGCTCTCTTTTCGCAGTTTTTCAGAAATAATAGCTAATATTAAATTTATCGATTAGAAAGTAATTATCAAATTGAATCAAATATCACAATGAAAGCTTGTCAAATTACGAACAAAATGGTACCACGTGGGTTGTTTTAGGTATTATAGTTGCTGAGTAAATATCAGATAGTTGTTTTTCATTTCACATTTTTTATGTACACGTTTAAAAACCAGTTTTGCTGATGGTCATCACCTGAATTTTTCTGTGGTGGCCTTGACGTTTCAGGACGCAAACGTCATAACATTGTTGACTAGTCGTAATAAATCTTACTTTGCGTGCCGTCGTATTTTTTTAAGGATTACGGGAAAATTGGAAATTCTCACATGCTGAATTTTTCCCGTCAATAAAGTTTGATCACAAATAAAGCACGGCTCTTAAACTTCCATCTTATTATTACTGGATTTTATTAAAAAATAATCACAGCCAACCTAGATGCAACATTGTGTATTTCTAGCGTATTCACAATATTAGTTATAACAATTTTTATTAAATAAATCTTAAATTTTTTAATTAAACATATAAATATAACATATTTATTTTTATGCTGAGAAGAGACGGCACCTTCAAAATGTGTAAAAATATGCAGGGTGCCCATTATTTAAAAAAACGGAACATACTTTTGCCCTCGTATATAATTGAGGAAAACTATAACTAATATCATGACCCTAACAGGATCTATGAAAAATCTCCTTAAAAGATATTTCCGCATTTTTTTCGCTATCTCGAATGGTTTTCGAGATATCGAACGTTGAAACCGTACAATCCATAATCAATCACCCTGTATATCATAACGATCCATTTTTTTTAGAAATCGTTCACTTATGAGATTAATTCGACACTTGGCACACTTCGTCAGGAAAAAATAGAATATACAGTGTGAACATAATTACGGGGCAATACTTTAAGTAAATATAAAATAAAGAATGGCTCGATATACAGGGTGGTCCAGTTTCCGAGGCATAAACTTCAAGAATGTGTAGATTATGTAAAAAAAAATAGGAGTTTCCTCTATGGACATAAGCCGAAAAAGGCACCATAACTTGGAAACAGGGTGTTGGGTTTCATTAAAAAAAAATCTATAATTTAATATCTAAGTGAAGAAAAAAGTTATCGTTTTTAAATTTGGTACATCACATTTCTATGTGAAGCTGCATTTACACTTCAAATCAAAAATAATAACAGAAAGCCATTGGTGTAGATACGGTGGTTACATACCCCTTTTGTAGAAGTAAGGAGTATGCCACTGGATATTCTTGAATAAAATTTTAAACTGCTAAATTGGCCATGGCATTTTGAAGAAAAAAGTGTTTTTGTAAAATTTTGATAGAGCAAGCCATTTCCGATTAATTTATAGTTAAAATCGTTTGTGCAGACGTTTAAGATCATCGTCTTAAAAGAGAGCATTAGAAGCTAACTATGCAAAATAAATAATATTATTTACCTACCTGTAAAATAAAGAATAATGAGCTTTTGACTGTTTGAATTATCTTGAAATATTCATATCGTAGTATTAGTCCACAGGAATTTTTATTTCGCTTAAATGAAATCGCTTTATAGAATAAAATTGCATTCAAAATTTCAAATATATAAATTGGCGCGAAAACACGAGCCACCATATCACATACCACTGTGACGTCATTCTTGTAGTAAACAAACAAGCGCAAGTAACGCTCGGTATCGTTTTCTTTATTCATTATATAAAATAATGAGTTCCCATCGTTATACTTGGTGTTTGGTGCCGAACTGCAAGAGTACAAGTGTAAAGACAGCACAAAAGTTGTTTATAAAACTATCAGATGATATTAAAATAAGAAAGACTTGGTTACAAGTTGCCAGGAGAGACCCAAAAATATTATCGAGTAAAAGTGTAATGTATTTTTGCGAGGATCATTTTAGCGTAAGTACTATTTTATCTATTCTTTCAGTAGCTTTAAACTTTACAGCTAATGTAAACAAGATAAATCTTTTACATATTTGGCATGTTTGTAATTTTGTGGTTATGTTGAAGACTGTCTAATAAATAATATTCTAATTACCTACATTATACACACTTGTATAAACATAAGTACCTAGTTAGCTTTAAAATTAGAAGTAAACAAATATTATACCAAGCAGCACAAGAAGTTATAGTTTGGACATCATGATGTTACAGTTGCTAGAAAGATTGACTGTTTGGTTATAGTGGCTATTATAAAAACCGCATTATTAGGTTTTAAAGATGCAATGGTGGTCAAAATGGGGCATAATATTCTTGCCATCGAAACGTAACTGGAGCCAAATGATCACTAGCCTACATTGGCTTTCTTTTTGATTATTATGGCTGTTTTAATGCTAGCTACGAAACGATTTTTTATGGCGAAAGTATAATCTGCAGTTTGGCATTATATGGAAATTATTTAGCTATAAAATCGTCTCAAATATTATTTATTCAAGTGTGGTTATGTTTTAGTTTTAAAGGTTGTTGTCAAATAAAATGGATATCCATCATACTTATAACATATACAGTTTTTGGACAATGACCAATGAACAAGAGGTTTGGTTAAAATGGTTAGCAAGTTTCCTCGCCAAAAAAATGGCAAAACTATGGTCTATAAAAAAACAATAACCTGTCCGTTTGTTTATGACACAGACAGGAGGCAGAGGCACGATGTATGCCATAACAACATACATTTCATTTCTGAGATAAGACTTATCTACTTATTTGAGTTTCTACATTTATTTTATAATGGGTACTATTAACTGATATACATGGTGAGTCTTATCGATTCTTGACATCTGTAGAAACCCTCTGACACATTTTTTTTTAAATTCCCACGTGTAACTGAGTTATCGACTTTCAAAAAAATATGATGAAACTGTTTTGGAACTGCTGGTTACTGGAAACATTCTATATTTTAGCTAAAATGATGTAATGGACTGAAGCAACGTTGCCGCATACCTTATGTAATTCTCTCACCTAGGCGCGATTTTAAAATCGTGAGTTAACATAAGTTGGAGTTATTAAATATGATTTGAACGAAACAACTACTCAGCGGGCAAGTACCCCGACCTGCATTGGATATACCTTCAAATCATGATAGATCGTTAGCCAATATCATTTGTCAATTCCTAACCAGACATAGACCGGTTTCGAACTTATTAGTTCTCCTCAGTATGCCATAGGTTATGGAACAGACAAATGATAGTGGCCAACTTGCTAGTCATATACTGACTAAGGTAAATTGAGTAGTGGTGAGAGGTATGGTATACTGAGGAGAACTAATAAGTTCGAAAGCGGTCTATGTCTGGTTAGGAATTGACAAATGATATTGGCTACCGATCTATCATGATTTGAAGGTATAATCCAATGCAGGTCGGGGTATTTTCCCGCTGAGTAGTTGTTTCGTTCAAAACATATTTAATAACAGTAGTTAGTCCACCTGGGCTAGAGGTAGCCGCTCTCGGTACTTGCTTCGCAAGTCGCTATCCGCCAGAGACATCTATGATGTCAGTCGGATAGTAGCATTTGGACCATATGAGAAGTTTCACATACCTCTCACCACTACATAAGTTGGAGGTTACCTAGCATTATATTTTTCAAAGCAATCGATGAGATTCTAATACAAACCACTTCAACTAAAAGTTACTTTAGCATAAAATATTTGTTGGTATAACCACTTCCAAAACAAATGTAAAATTGAAAAAATTCGAATTCTAAAAAGTGTGAGTTTAGCTAACTCACGATTGAAAAACCGAGCCCTAGCATTAAGTTCATTCCCGAATTTATATAACATTGAATGAAATAATTACCTACTTAAACGATTAATTGCTCCATTTGAAATAATTTTTAAACATTTTGAAATACCTTTCAATGTGAGAAATGTACAATTTTGACTTTTTCTAGCACCAATCAACATTTCTTTTTAAGCGTTTCATATGGAATGTACAACTAAAACTAAATTTTCCTATGAACAGTAAACTTTTTAGGGAATCTCGAGAGGAATTTACTGTTCCTATCTCATTTTTTCAAAGTTTATAAAAGGATTAATATTTTTAAGAAGTAGGTACTTACCCTCTGCTATTACAATAATTTGAAATATGTAGGGATTCAAGGAAGAAATCAGCCCTCTACTATTTTAATTGGCTTCTAATAGTAAAACACTGAAGGTGCAACACAAAAACAATCAGATGATGGAAAATAGTTTACAGTATTTTCACCCACTTCTGTCACTTTTTACACTGGTCATACCTAACAGTTTGCATTTTTTTTTTTCTTCCATAATACTCTGGACGTCATTTTTTATAAAAAAGATCAATTATTTCTTGAGAAAACAGCACTTTATTCGGGATAGGCCATTACATGATAAAAATTCAACCACGCCATAATGTGAACTGCGATATTAGCGTCGCATATGTAACCTATGATCTTCACACATCTAACCATGCACTTAATCAGTGTTGCCAGACATACCATTTTCATGGTATTTATACCATTATTTTCTTTGTGTATCTGCACTTTTTTTAAGTAATAAAACTATTATTTAAAAATTTCTACCATTTTACACCAATATTAGCAAATGTTAATAAAAAGAGTCAAATTTAAGTCATCAGTCCCGACCTCGGTCAGTTCTTCCATTAAAAATGAGTAAACTGAATTAAATTTTATACGGTGTACGTAGATCTTTATAAATCGAAAACTCGCGTAAACAGTGCTAGTTGTGCAAGGCCAAATAAATAATAGTCTTTTGCCGTTTTCTGTTGTTTCTGTTGCGATGGTAAGACCCGTTTTTTTCAATGCTCAGTTAGCTAAATTAACCGTCAGTGAGGTCAACGGAAATTTTTTGAAAAGCATAATGATTTATTTATAATGAAATTTATAACCTATATGAAAAGCTCACACATCTGGCAACACTACACCCCATGTAAAAATCAGTGTTATTGCTAGATCGGTAGTGTTCGGGTACCTGTGTGCATTAGCATTTACAAAAATGTGTTTAATACCGTTATTTATAGTTTTTTTGTGATTAAATTTATGATTCGAAGTTAGTTGAGTTACTATGTTACCGAAATTTATTATTTGTAATTTATTCTTCTGGTGGTTCATTTTGTGAAAAGTAGTGATTAACCATAGCGACTAATTTTATTATTCTAATGCTGGATATGTAGATGAAAATGCTAGACAAGCAAAACGTCTATGGAATGCTATCCAAATGTCAAGCCCATACGACATATTCATGTAGTAACTGTTGTATTAGGTAAGTAAACAAATCTGCTTTTTCGATCTTTTAAAGTAAATGCGTCATTTTAAAATGATTATTTTCAACTTTGATTCATTTTTAGAAATGAACCATATTAAACTTAAACTATAAATTAGAGACAATAATAATAATTTAAAATACACAGAAAAAGTATTGCATATTTTTAATATTTCGTGCTGACGTGACGAGTTCTGTTTATTAATAAAAAAAGTGTCAGGATTACCTAATTTTACAAGGAAAAATAGATAAACAGATAACACCTTTTATTTTAAGAGCAAGCTACACGTGATAAGTGTCGCTTTCCACAAAGGACTAATCAATCGCGCCTTGGCCGCCGTTAGGTATATTTCTAATTTTCGGCCAGTGCGTACAGATACCACGCTTTCTAAAAAAGAGCTCAATGTTTTATAAACTATTACATTTATTTTGGTGCGGCGCGGCGTCTAGATTAAGTCTAATATCGTCTCACAAAATGTCCGTCACAAAAGGGTAATAATTTTTTTTAAAAATTCAAAATTTGCAATTCAAGCAATGCATGCAATTATAGGATAATTGTGATGACGAACTCTGGCAGTGGCAACACTGCCTTCAGTTACGTCATTTCTGTGAACGGCGTTTACAAAGTCATCCATCCATTGACTATCAAAATGTCAGTTGCTGCATGCAAAAGAGAAAATTGCTACTATTTTATCTGTGAGTTCACTACCATTACATATTTTCTGTGCATTTTGATTTCATCTTTATTTAATTTACTACTTCAAATATGTACATAAGAACTCCGTTCCTTGAGGGATTCAGGTATACGATTAAATTTGATGTCTCAGGAAGACCCCCACTCAGAGAACGTATTCAACAAATACCGGTTTGAATGAATTGCCTTCGAGGATTAACTATTATTCTAAGTATTTGACTACGGTATATAGCTAAAAAAAGGCCATCATTACGTTTTTGTCTTTAAATTTTATGTTGAACCACGACTAAAATAATATAGCCAAAATGCAACTTGACGAAAGCCATTAAAACGATTTTATAGCCGAATCTTGGTTATTTCAGCTAAATAGCATGTTTGTGCTGCTTGGGTACCTCTCTCATGGTGGTGTGGAAATGACTATTTTCTTTTAAGACGATGATCTTAAACGTCTGCACAAGAGATTTTAACTGCAGATCACTGGCGGTTCTTCTATAGGGTCATTTGGTCAATGACCTCCCACATACAAATAAAAAAATAGAGCTATTCATTTTCTGAAGTTTAAAAATATATAATATATACATTTTTAATATTCTTAAAAAATATATTAAGTTCATTCTATGCACAATACTAATCAAATATCTAGATCGCAGAATTTCGTATCCCCCCCGAGCACCGAGCCTCTACATTCATATTCATTACATTATTCATTTATAGAATTTAAAAATATTGGGTCAATCCACAACTTGTCCTCAAAGCTAGCTACGGACCGAATTTACAACGAATTAAAGTGAAATAGACTTATGCGCCAATCGTCAGAAAGCAAAAGAGTCAGAAAACACTGGCGAGGACAATGTTCCTGACACATTTTACGGAAACGGTAACGCACGAAGTTCGCTAAGTTCAGTAGAGCAGTGAGCAGTCTTAATGCTGACTACTACGCGTTAGTCGGTAAATTCTGTCGCGTTGTTTTTAATGTTTTTATTTGTGAACATTTTATTAGTAAATCTCTACTTGTCGTGAAATTAAGTAAAACAGTGTTTTTTGGTGTTTACTATTAAATATGAGTGTTGTACAAAATATATTAAAACTGAAAGATGGACATAAGTTGGGTTATGAATAAAGTACAAGTAGTTTTTGTGTTTAGATACGTTTTAGACGGTGTTGTATGTGAGAGATTTTGGAAATTTATTCAGCCTCAAGGAACGACATCGGAGCATTTGACAGATGTAATTTTACAAGAGTTAGAATGTCTGAAAATTAATGAAAGTCCTGAAAATTCGATAGCACAAAGTTACGATGGAGCATCAGTAATGAGTGGTGCTTTTGGAGGTGTACAAGCCAAAAATAAGAAAAGTTATCCTTCAGCAAATTTTATTCATTGTTACGCTCATCAACTAAATTTAATTTTACAAAAAACATCAAGTCAGGATAAAAGCATAAAATTTTTTTTTGCTAATTTACATAGCTTTTCTTCATTCTTTGGAAAATCGCTAAAAAGAACAGCCGTGTTAGATAATGTTGTTAAGGTGAGATTCACTAAAGCGGCTCCAACATGATGGAATTTTAATACAAAGTGCATAGAGACTGTTTATACCTATCAAACAGAATTATTAGATTGTTTAGAAAAAGTCATTGATAATGAATCAGAAAACAACACTCTAAACCAAGCTATTGGTTTAAAAAACTACTTACAAAATGAACATTTTCTTTACTGGTTAAATTTTTTTCATTTAGTTATGCCTCATTGTGATATATTATTCAATCAATTACAAAAATGTAATAGCGATGTCATAACAGTAAATAAGTGTATTGGCGTTTTTAATAGTAAAATTGAAGACATCAGAAATAAAATTTTATATAACTATTTGGAGGAGACATCTATGCAGTCTGCCCAGAGATGTAAAACGGAAGAATCAAAAAGGAGAATTTCATTAGAAGTTTGTGATATAATTACATCTGAGTACAAAAACAGGTTTGGCTTCAGTAATCATTTAGCAGTGTCTCAGAGTATTTCACGCAGATCGATTTAAAGATTATAAAAAAAGCTTTCCTCAAGATATGTTTAAATTAGTTAAAACGGAGTATCCAGTCATAAATCATTTGAAAGTTAAAACTGAATTAGAAGTATTATATAGCCGAGAAGATTTTTCCATTAGTGAAGGTGCAGTTGCTTTGTTTTATTAACAATAATTTGAGTAATACTTTTTCTGAAAGTATCAAACTGTTAAAAATCTTGTGTGCTCTCCCTATGACTACCGTCAAAAGTGAACGTTGTTTTTCCACCTTAAAAAGAATAAAGATATTTTTAAGGAATACCGTGGTTCAGGAAAGGTTATCTTCTTTAGCTATGCTTACCATAGAAAGGGCATTAATAAAGAAGATAAAAGACTTTAATGAAAAAGTATTTGACCACTTTGCATCCCAAAAAGACCGGAGGATCGACTTGGAATTTAAATCACTTTAAAAGGTAGGTAATACAGTAAACTCTTCTAATTGACCTCCCTATCTCTTGACCCACGAACCGCCACTGCTGCAGATAAATCGGACACGGCTTGTTCTATCAACATTTTACAGACAATTTTTTCTTCAGAATTTTTTTCAAAAAATATCCAGTGGCGTACTACTTATTTATATAAAAAGAGTATGTAACCTTCGTATCTACGCCAGTGGCTTTCTGATTACTATTTTTGACTTGAAATATAAATGCAGCTTTACACAGAAAGCCGGTGTGCCAAATCTGAAAACGAAAGTTTTGTCTTCCCTTAGATATTATATTATAAACATTTTTAATTAAACTTCCACACACTGTATTCAAGTTATGGTGCATTTTTCGACATATTCATAGAAGAAACCTATTATTTTACATACCACTCATTGCTGAAGTTTGTGCCTCGGAAACTGGACCACCCTGTATAGACCAGAGTACGATACGTATAATCCGCATAAGGGTCTTGCAAGCTTCCAAAAGAGGTTTCAAAGTAACTTTTTTGGTGATTAGTTCTAAATAACCTGCACATTTAACATATACAGTGTGTCCGAAAAGTATGGAATAAATTCATTATTTCTTAAACCAAAAATATTTAGAAAAAAATCCTCGAACACTACGATTTTTAATTTCAATTGCGTACCTTATTCTTTATTTTGTTGGTTATGATGTCATCACTGTTTCTGTTATGACGATATCAATAGTTTTTTAAATGGAACACCCTGTATATTTCTCCATTTTTGGATTCTGCTACAACAGCTGATTCCAAATATTATCACACTTCGAGGTCCGTAAAGGGGTAGGTTACCTCTTAACTTTTGACCAATAGAATTAATGGCGGGAATACGTCATCTGTATGCCTGATTTGAAATAGCGTACATTGGTATGCTTTCGTTTAGAATTTTGTTTATGAATTATGTTAATTTTATATACTTATGTTTATTATTTAATTTAACATGTGTTTTAATAATCAAAAAAACACTATTAGTCTAAGATCCGAATTAAAGACGACCTTCACCCATCCGTTTAATGGATGAAACATATTTTATATTAATTTTAATATGTTATAAAATACATCGCGAGTGGGTTGGCTAAAAAATTCCTGGCACGACTATGATTAATTAAAAATTCAAAAAGAACTTTTTTTTAAACATTGCACTCATTTGTTTAAGGAACAAATTTTATTCCAATCGAAACTATGAAGCCTATAGAATATGCAAACGTTAGGTTGTCTATTTTTTCCTGGCATAACTATTGGGTTGGCAGGTATAAACAGGTAATTCGATACTAGTAATTTACATTCATCTGTTTAATGAATAAATCTTATATCAAAATAAAGGTAATTAAATTGCGAACAGAACGATGTAGGATTGTCTGCGAAAAATCTGGCTTAAATTCCGGTTGGCGACCTTTAAAAAAGCGAAATATTGGTGAGAATGAAAATGTGCGACAAAGAGGTCCGAGCAAACTATCCGGTGCGATAGAAGAGGACGTAGCATTGCAGCTGTGCGCGGCTCGTCCATCGGATGAAAGAGAGTGCGCATATTATTTGTTCGTGCAATTGAGAAGGGCAGCGATATAATACTAGTAAATACTTATATATTTTATAACATATTAAAATTAATATAAAATATTTTTCATCCATTGAACGGATGGGTGAAGGTCGTCTTTAATTCGGATCCTCTACTATATAAATGACTCATGATGAAAATAACTGAGGAATAGAAATACTGATTATTAAATAAACTTGTGTACGTTTATTTTCTTAGCGTTACATGTTTTGTGTATGATCAAACTAAAAACTACTAATCTCATTAAATTTTATGCTGTCGATTATAAATTATCACCAAATTTAACCATTTTTTTAAACACATATTCACAGGTTACAACATACAAGGGTGTCCCATGTAACGGTCCATTTTTAGAAACAATTAACTTGTGTTTTATTTAATGCTAATTACATAATTTGGTTTGAGGTAAACCTTAAAAGTTCTAGAACCGACTTTTATTAATTTGTAAATTTATAAATCTTTGATAATGTGTGCGACACTGGACCTGTAGTGCACCCGCGCGAACACCGCTGTGTGAGGGACGAGGGGGACGCTAGGACGAGAACAGTGAGGTTTCGGGAGCAGAAGCTCGGAGGCCTCGTCACCGAGTGGATGTGTATATATTTTGTTACGTTGTATTTAAGTACGTTACCTTATGTTTTATATGGAGAGCAGACTTGAGTTGACCTTTGAGCGAAGTAGTCGTAGTGTAGATTGCTAAAATTGTGTGGCACGATGATATATGGTTAAGCTGTTATAGTAATAGAGTTACGAACTGAGGCATAGGAAAGCCATGTGAGAAGGTAGGATCACTCCTTATTATTATTAAAATAGGTACCTATTCGAAAGTTAAATAGTTTCCGCTCCGAGTTGGAGTTGGAAATCTGCAGATTTAAATTTGCAACGGGCTGATTTGCCTGTCCAATGAACTAGAGGTGGAGAAAGCCCCCTAGACTTTTTTAATTTGCTATTGCGCTGTGCGAGACACTTTGTGAGAAAAACAACCGTTCTTTCCCCTTTTCAACGGCACTAGTGTGTGTAACTTTTGTAGACTTTTATAGAAACGAAAAAGAAAAGCGGGTGGCGCCCTAAAACAAACTTGTTAAGTGATATGATTTCAAGATTTTCTGAAGTTTGAATTTATGTATTTGTACCTAGTTTATTATTTGCTAACCACGCCCTGACTCTATTATATATTATATTCTGAATATATGTATGTATTTTTTATGTTGTTTCATTTGAATCATTAAAGTTAGTTAAAATAGCGAAGAAAGAAAAAAGCTTCGTTATACCCAACCAAAAAGCAGGCACCCTGAATAACTGTGGAGATAAAATTTTTTTGAAAAATTGGTGAAACGCATCGACCTTGTTTTTAAGGGGGACATATTCTAGTGTAATACTTGTATACCTATCATCACCCCTCTATCCTACACGGCCATCCCTCAAAAAATTCAAATGGCAAAGGGGGTCGAGTGATACATCTTTTGAAAGGTCTCTCAATTGTCTACATAACTGTGTATTTTTTTTAAACTTTTTTCGATTCGTTCCTGAGAAATAATTGTTTCATTATTTTAGGTTCGGGAAATAAAAATAAAAGCAGCAGTTTATATTATCGTATGTATTGTTCAAAATACCCCCCCACCCCCGACTTTCATACAGTAATATAATCTGTCTTGAAATTCTGTACGAACATTTCTGAACACATCTGGAGTCAATAAACGACATTCTCGACCAATTCTTTCACGTAACTCTTCCAGAGATGCAGGTTTTGTTCCAAATACCTTCGATTTCAAATGTCCCCACAGAAAGAAATCCAAGGGAGTTAAATCGGGTGACTTAGCGGGCCACTCCACAGGACCTCTTCTTCCAATCCATCGCTCAGGAAACCTATTATCTAAAAATTGACGGACTGTTATAGCAAAATGTGGGAGTGCCCATCCTGTTGAAAAAACAGTTCGCCCTCTAAAAGATTATCATCTTCTTCGACGAGGGTAATCATTGGATCGATGTTATTTTCTAACAGATCGAGATACCTTTCGCCATTTAAATTGTCAGGAATAAAAAACGGCCCGACAATGTGATCCCCTAAGATGCCAGCCCAAACATTTAACTTCTGAGGCCTTTGGGTATGAGTTTCCATGAACAAATGTGGATTGGTTTCACTCCAGTACCTACAATTGTGCCTGTTTACCTCTCCATTTAACTGAAATGTCGATTTATCGGAAAAACACGTATTGTACAGTAGATTGGCATTACCGTTCACTAAAAATCTGATAGAATTCAGCCGACGATCGGGATCATCTTCGTTTAATTCGTGTACCAATTTAAATTTATATGGATGAAATTTGTAGGCCTTTACAATTCGATGAACGTTGCTTCGTGATACACCGGAAGCCTCAGCTACTTTCCTGATCGATTGAGTATTATCCATCTGCAAATGACCCAGAACTGCCACTTCGACTGTTTCATTTCTAATCGGTCGCTGAGGTTCATGCTTTTTGTTTCCTACAGAACCTGTTTCCATAAATTTTGTCAATAATTGTAAAACATACTGAGAACCAACTCTTCTATCTGGGTGATTTCTATTGAATTGCGCTCCGTAGCTCTAGCACAATTATCGTTTTTAAAATAAATGCTGACAATTTCTATTCTCTGCTGAAGGGTATAAACTATTTTGAGAACTCACTCTGGTAAAATGTATCTCGATTTAAAATTGGTTGTGAACAAATTAATGTTCAAGGACTATCAAATACTTATGAGTCTTTTATTATTCTAAAACTAAACGGACAAGGAAAGTGTTTTTTGTCAAAAAAAACTCGTGTTGATTTGAGAGCACTAAAAAATGTAGTTTTTTTTATAAATTCCAATACCCAGTGCCGTGTATTTTAGATCTTTTAAACGATTTCGATTGTGTGTAATCATCAAAAATAAAATTATTTTCCTTAAGAACGAATCGATAAAAGTTAAAAAAAAATACAGTTATGTAGGGAATTGAAAGACCTTTCAAAAGATGTATCACTCGACCCCCCTTGCCATTTGAATTTTTTGAGGGGGTGGCCGTGTAGGGTAGATGGATAATGATAGGTATACAAGTATTACATTAAAATATGTCCCCCTTGGAAACAAGGTCGACGTGGTTCACCAATTTTTCAAAAATTTTTTATCTCCAATGTTATTCAGGGTGCCTACTTTTGATTGGGACACCCTGTATAATGTTTTGGCATAGTTTTTAAAACATGTTTGTCTGTTATTTGTTAATTATTTACTCCCAACTTGATCTCTGGAAAGGCCAAAGCAATTTTAATAAAATTTTGCATATAGTTTTAAGGAAAGGCGAAAATACAAAATTACGTTTATACAAGGTGGTTTAAAAATGCCAACCAACCAGTTCGAAAATGTTATAATTTATAATATTTCTGGCATGTTCCAGTTCATTAATTTTGATTTCCGATAAAACGGGGATTTTTCACATGTTTTAGCTAAAATACACAGTGATCCTTAAGTATAAAATGCATCGAAAAAATTCAGGAAATGTTTCCTAAACCTACATTAAGATGAAAAGCTCAAATGATGTTTTGTCAATAAATTTATTTCGGAGATACGCGAGTTGAAAAAATGCTCTAAATGTTTACAACAAAGAAGTTTCTAAAAGTACTCATTATGCACAACAAGTTTGATAAAAAATCTTCAAACATTTCAGAGATCTTCAGGAATTTTTTTCTTTTTCTTTAATTTTTTTTTCTTAAACTCTTCATTATCTAGCAAGAGGACATTATAATTACGTAGTAATTCTTCATATGCACCTTCCTGGGGATTTCCTTTATTTGTGGATGAAAGTTTTCCACATTTCCTATAGACAATAATGGACTTAAAATTTGTTTAATGATCTCTTTGATGGACTGGAGTTTTTGTCAAAGTTTCAGGCAACAAATTAAGTGATGGAATAGCTAAAACAAAATAAAATTAGCTACAAATTATTTTTTAGTAGATAAATTTTATATTGCCTACCAGCAGTGGCGGTTCGTGGGTCAAGTGATAGGGAGGTCAATTAGAAAAGTTTACTGTATAACCTACCTTTTAAAGTGATTTAAATTCCAAGTCGATCCTCCGGTCTTTTTGAGATGCAAAGTGGTCAATTACTTTTTCATTAAAGTCTTTTATCTTCTTTATTAATGCCCTTTCTATGGTAAGCATAGCCAAAGAAGATAACTTTTCCTGACCCATGGTATTTCTTAAAAATGTCTTTATTCTTTTTAAGGTGGAAAAACAACGTTCACTTTCGACGGCAGTCATAGGGAGAGTACACAAGATTTTTAACAGTTTGACACTTTCAAAAAAAGTATTGCACAAATTATTGTTAATAAAAAGCTGTAACAAAGCAACTGCACCTTCACTATTGGAAAAATCTTCTCGGCTATATAATACTTCTATTTCAGTTTTAAGTTTCAAATGATTTATGACTGGATATTCCGTTTTAACTAATTTAAACATATCTTGAGGAAAGCTTTTTTTATAATCTATAAATCGATCTGCGTAAAATAAGTGAGACACTGCTAAATGATTACTGAAGCCAAACCTGTTTTTGATCTGGACTGCATGGATGTCTCCTCCAAATAGTTATTCAAAATTTTATTTCTGATGTCTTCAATTTTACTATTAAAAACGCCAATGCACTTATATACTGTTATGACATCGATATTACTTTTTTGTAATTGATTGAACAATATATCACAATGAGGCATAACTAAATGAAAAAAATTTAACCAGTAAAGAAAATGTTCATTTTGTAAGTAGTTTTTTAAACCAATAGCTTGGTTTAGAGTGTTGTTTTCTGATTCATTATCAATGATTTTTTCTAAACAATCTAATAATTCTGTTCGATAGGTATAAACAGTCTCTATGCACTTTGTATTAAAATTCCATCGTGTTGGAGCCGCTTTAGGTAATCTCACCTTAACAACATTATCTAACACGGCTATTCTTTTTGGCGATTTTCCAAAGAATGAAGAAAAGCTATGTAAGTTAGCAAAAAAAAATGTTATGCTCTTATCCTGACTTAATGCATTTTGTAAAATTAAATTTAGTTGATGAGCGTAACAATGAATAAAATTATTAACTTCTTTTTTCTTATCAAGAGATGTTTGCTTTATCGTCATATTAGGTTTTGGACGGCCACCACCTTTGAATTTCACTCGGTCTTCATAACCCAACTTATGTCCATCTTTCAGTTTTAATATATTTTGTACAACACTCATATTTAATAGTAAACACCAAAAACACTATTTTACTTAATTTCACGACAAGTAGAGATTTACTAATAAAATGTTCACAAATAAAAACATTAAAAACAACGCGACAGAATTTACCGACCAACGCGTACCTAGTCAGCATTAAGACTGCTCTACTAGCGAACTTCGTGCGTTACCGTTTCCGTAAAATGTGTCAGGGACATTGTCCCCGCCAGTGTTTTCTGTCTCTTTTGCTTTCTGACGATTCGCGTATAAGTCTATTTCACTTTAATTCGTTGTAAATTCGGTCCGTAGCTAGCTTTGAGGACAAGTTGCGGATTGACCCAAGATTTTTAAATTCCATAAATGAATAATGTAATGAATATGAATGTAGAGGCTCGGTGCTACATTAAAAATACATATATTATATATTTTTAAAATTCAGAAAATGAATAGCTCTATTTTTTTATTTGTATGTGGGAGGTCATTGACCAAATGACCCTATAGAAAAACCGCCAGTGCCTACCAGTTCTTTTTAGTTTTTGTTGGCAATCCATTCATCAATTTTGATTTCATTCCACCTTCAAAATCACCAATTGTAACATGCTTATTGCAAAGTCTTTTATTATCGGGATTAAATTTTCCTTTTCTTTAACATTTTCAAATACACTCTTTCCTAATTAAAAAGTTAGTAGGAAACGAGAAAAAATGATATTTTTTTTTTCCACTCTTCTTTGCCCTCTCAGCGTTTCTCTTACAAATAGCAACACTGCATATAGTTCCGGTCATCTTAAAACGATTATTTATTATTAACTGGATACTTCTTCTCCTCAATATAAATATATTTCATCCTATTGTACATACCTTCCCAAAAATAAATGTAATTTAACCAAATATTTGTCCTTTATACAGTGCGTCCATAAAGTAACGCATAAATTCATTATTAGGTAAATAAACAATATTATTGAAAATTTCCGAAACACGTCGATTTTTGATTTTGATTTACTGTTATTTCAAATAATAATTTAATATACAGGGTGACCTACCTTCGAGTAATGACGTCATCACCGGTTTTTTTAAATGGAACACCCCACTTTTTCCCCAATTTCCGGATGTCCCTTGCTGAGTTGATTCAAAAAATGTATCACAAGTTGCTTCAAATTGGTACAAGGTGGGCAACAATACCAAAATTACAAGTTATTTACAAATGAATAAAAGTACTAAAAAATTAAATGAAATTAACGTATTGTGATACAACTACTTTGATAAACTATTAAAAGACACCCCACAACGTTTATTAGTGATCTCTGCCCCTCGACTATACACTATTTTTATTGTTTGTAGGTATTTTTTTGCCATTTTTTTTTTAATTGACGTTAAGAACTGTCATAAAAAGTTCACTTCTGTATTGTTAACGCTTCAAAGTAGGTACGTTTACGTGAAATCTACATCTAATTTATCATATTAAAATTATTTTTTGAAAATGCCTTTAACTGAAAAGGAGAGGATTGAAATTTTAATTTTGATTGGTGTTGGCGATAGGATGCGGACTCAACAAGAGGTATGAAGATTATTCCATGAAATGCACCCAGGTCGTGAACCTATTTTCACAATCTGCGGTAAGCAGAATAGAGCGAAAATACAGAGAATTAGGACATGTGAGGGATCCACCAAAGCAAGGTAGACCTAAAGTTAATGAAAATATTCAACAAGACGTAATTTTGTCGGCAGTAGAAAATCCACATTGTACAGTACGGGGAGTATCTAGGGATTTGAATATTGGAAAGTCCTTAGTGTAGAACATTTTTAAAAAGGTAAAATACCCATCCTTATAAAGTACGTCTCATCCATGAATTGGTTGAAGACGACTTTGACCGAAGAAATGAATTCTGCGAGTAAATGATGGACCAAAATAATCGAAATAACAATTTCATTGCTAACGTTTTATTTTCCGACGAGACAACGTTTTACTTGAACGGGCATGTTAATCGGCAAAACACCCTTTATTGGACTCAGGAAAATGTACACTGGATACAAGAATACCATACGCAACGACCACAAAAGGTCAATGTGTGGGCTGGTATTTTGAGAAATACAATTGTTGGTCCATATTTTTTTGATGGAAATTTGATAGGAGCATTGTATCTGAATTTCTTACAATAGTTATTTACGTAACCAGTTATGAAAAGACTAATTTTATTTGACGAATGTAATATTTGCCAAAACGAGCGAGCGAAGCGAGTGAGTTTTGCAAATTACATGAGTCAAGTAAAATTACTTTTCATAACATGTTAAGTACAAAATTTTATCTAATCCCGCTTTAAAATAGGAAAATGATAATAATCAGTTACGTAAAAATTCATTACATCACTCAGTTATGTAATGGGACTGAGTTATGAAAAATGTGACGTTTCGTAACGTCAAAAATGCATTTAAAACTTGACATTTCATAACGGGGTTAGATAAAATACATTAATTCCTGATTTGACCCGGCTTTTTCCTGATATTCAAATAGTCAATACTTTAGACAGCAGAATCTGGTTTCAACAGGATGGCGCACCGCCACATTTTTCTGCAGCTGTGCGCGAGTTTTTACACAGAACCTTTCCAGATCGGTGGATAGGAAGAAGGGGAACAGTGGAATGGCCCTCTAGATCACCTGATCTTAGTCCACTAGACTTCTTTTTATGGGGTTATTTAAAATCTAAAGTCTATACCAACAGACCTGGCAATATCCGTGAGCTAACAGACCGAATCAGGCAACAAATGTTGAACATAACACCCGTTGCGCTACAAAATGTCAGAGACGAATGTATTGCCCGATTAGGTCATTGTCTAGCGGTCAATGGAGAACAATTTGAACATTTATTGTAAATTGTCTTTTGTAAAAATACAGTAACGTATACCTTTCTAATTAAATTTTTATAAACACCTTTTGTATCGTTGCCCTCTCTGTACCAATTTGAAGCAACTTGTGATACATTTTTGGAATCAGCTCAGCAAGGGACATCCGGGAATGAGGAAAAAAGTGGGGTGTTCCATTTAAAAAACCGGTGATGACGTCATTACTCGAAGGTAGGTCACCCTGTATATTAAATTATTATTAGAAAAAACAGCAAATTAAAATCAAAAATCGACTTGCTTCGGGAATATTCAATAATATTGTTTATTTACCTAATAATGAATTTATGCGTTACTTTATGGACGCACTGTATGATAATCCAAATGTCACTTAAAATGTTAAAAAAACACCTAAAAACTATAAAAAAGAGATCCATAACATATAGTATAACATAACTAATAATAACCATAAGCAAAATATGAAAATAATAGCAAATAACCACAAAAACGATTACCGTAAAACGGGGTGAATAGGATCGATGCGGTGAATAGGGTCGAAAGTGACTTTATTATTAAAAAAAATTCTGCCTTAACATTTTTAGAAATTTAAGGGAATTTCGGTCACAGGTTTATAGTTATTGATATAGTAGATAACTATTTTACACCCTCAAACAAATAAACATGACAACGTCGTATTCTGTGTAGCATAACCTAAAAGAAAAAGTTGACCGTTATTTATACATTATAAAAAGTTGAACGCTGTTGAAGCCAAGATTTGACGAATCAAGTAAGTAATGGTTGTTTTGTGACTGTTACACATCTGACCACTTGTATTTAAAAGGAAAATAATAAAATCTGTATCGTTATTTTTTTCTTAAATATTCAGCCTGAAGACCACCTGTTGCTTACGGTCGTGGGGTGAATAGGATCATTGCTCTACGGCGGAAGCAACGATGCCATGTGTTTACACGCCCGATCCTCATGGTAAACGGTATAAGAAACATGAAGTTGACGTTATTTCGAAAGTTATTGCTGCAAATGCAAAAGGTCTTAGCATTAGAAAGGCCGCAATTCAGTTTAGAATCCCTTACACGGTGCTGCAAAGGAGAATAAAAAATCCTACCAGTGTAAAAAAACAAGGTGGACAAACTGTCCTTACCGCTATTGAAGAAGACGCGATCGTGAAAAAACTACAGGTGTGCGCAGAATGGGGATATCCTTTAGACTTGCATGGACTACGCCTCATAATAAAATTATATTTAGATCGACTAGGCAAAACAGTAGCGATATTCAAGGATAATATGCCAGGTAAAGACTTTAGTTACGGGTTTATGAAGAGGCATAAAAGTAAACGTGCCGTTCGTTTAGGTCAAAATATTAAACGTGCCAGGGCCGGCGTTTCTCCCGTAGCCATTAACGAATATTTTGATAATTTAGAAGGCACCGTAAGGAACATTTCAGCAAGTCACATAATAAATTATGACGAAACCAATTTAAGCAATGACCCAGGTAGAAGTAAAATTATTGCAAAAAGAGGATGCAAATACCCTGAACGGATTATCAATCCAACAAAATCAGCGGTGTCAATAATGTTTGCTGCAACAGGCGATGGGAAAATGTTGCCTTGTTATGTTGTCTATAAAGCTAAAAATATATATTCTACTTGGGTTGTAGGAGGCCCGAAATATACCAGGTATAACGCAACGCTTAGTGGTTGGTTTGACAATGTGACATTCACAGATTGGTTAAAAGCCGTTGCGATCCAATATCTGCAAAGACTAGACGGCGACAAAGTTTTAATTGGAGACAATCTATCGTCCCATCTATCTGAGGAAGTTATTTCTCTTTGCACACAACATAACATAAGGTTCGCTTTTCTTCCAGGCACCTCCACCCATCTAACCCAACCCCTTGACATTGCCTTCTTCGGGCTTTTAAAGGTTGCCTGGCGTAAGATTTTGCGGGATTGGAAACAGGGTCCAGGAATGAAAGAGCCCTCAGTTCCCAAAAGTATCTTTCCCCGGCTCCTAACAAAATTGATCAAGGAAATTGAGCCCAATCAGAGCTGTCACAATTACCCATTAAAAGTAATTCAAGTACCAATTACCAATTATCAATCAAAGTAGTAAATATTTCCATTACCAATTACTCCTCATTTTACACAGTACTTCAAGTATCAATTACTCGTCGAAAATAATTTTTTTTTTTCAAGTAAAGGATTCAATTACTTTACCTTATACTTCAATTACTCTATTTAATTGAATTACTTTGAATGTAATTGAATTACCAAAAATAATTGAAATATCGATTGAAAATAAAAGAAATTCAAATACCTACCAAAAAAGAGGCAAAATGTGCATGTATTTTTAAATAATTATTAGGTCATTCAAACACGTATGTAGGTAATATTCTACCAATCTATTTTACATATATAGGTACTAAATTTAAAACAAAATTTTCAAGTCTTTAAGAAATTATTGTGTTGACAAGAAATGGTCTACACACAGACATACTTACAGATAGACATTTTTTATTCGATATTTGAGTTCAACGTGAAATGCATTTCTGTGCAAAAATTTTGTTTCTACAATCATTATTAAAAAATGTTGTCAGTGTAACTAATATTAATAGGTATTTGATTAAATCAAATAGGTAAAATAATAGATATTGCCAATATCGGAGATATAATGTATAACATATATTAATATTTAAAAAATAGTAAAGAACAAATTTGTTATTTAATATTTACTTACCTTGCCAGGCAACTTTTTAAGAATTAAAAACACAAGGACACAAATAATTAAAAACATGGTTTTCTTGCAATCACAGCTACTGTATACTGTGTAGTAGTGCACTGGATAACTGAAAGAAAATGCTGTCAAACGACAAGCTCAGACAAGTTATTGAAGCCGAGTGCGTTGCGATTTTTCTCGGAATATTTTTGATACAATTTCAATTAATTTAAAGTAATTAAAGTATCTGAAAGGAATTGAATTACCCAAAAGGAATTGAATTATTTGTTCAGTACTTCAATTACCAAAAACAATAAAACAATTACCAACTCCAATTACTTTTACAAAAGTAATTCAAATACCAATTATTTTAAGGCGTCCAAGAAAGTAATTGAATTAAAGTAATTTAATTACTTAAAAATAATTAAATTACTATTTCAATTCTTTTAATTGAAGTACCTGACAGCTCTGAGCCCAATGCAGAAAAAAATATAAAAGCTGGATTTTGCAAGGCTGGATTAGTTCCAATTAATAGAGATGAAGTACTCTCTATGATACCAAAAGTTAACGAAAATAAGGACGCGGAATGTTGACAACAAGGCAGCTCCGAAAATTATGAAGTCTTGAAATTTTCGCAATCCGAAGCAGAAAATGATGACTTATCCGATGATTCACCAATTGAATCCGAAGAACCAAATTTAAAAACAAATAGCTCTAATAGCAATGTCCTTATAAAACATGGAAAGACTTTTAAAAATGTTAGCGCAGTGTCAGAAGACGAAATAAAAATCAATGATTGACTCTTAGTGGGTTTTCCTATTGAAACAAAAAGAGCTAGCTCAACCTGTAGTTTACGTTTCTATTTATGCAAAGTGGTTAATAAAACTAAAATGGAATTTTTAGGAAATTTTCTTCGTGAGAAGCAAACGAGAACTTTTATGGGATATGTCTATCAATTTCCGGATAAAGAAGAAATATCCCAGTTTCCCTTTGATCAAGTTGTGGGGAAAGTGGAGCCTCCCGAAAAATATCTTCGAGGCTACTTAAAATTTACTGTTAACTTTCTTAACTTTTAAGCTTAAGACTTTATTTATAATATTTTTTTCCTCATTTACCACAGAGTAACTTGTGTTTCCTTATGAACTTCCTTTTAGTCAAAGCAGTGTTATATGCAATAAAACCTTTAATTTTGTTCATGTTGTTTTATTAAAATCTGCTTATTGTAAAAAATTAGGTATATTTAGCACATTGGTTTATAAAATATATTTTTTAAAACAATAATATTGATCCTATTCACCCTACAGTCAGCCGAATATGATCTCGCTTACAATTATATGCCTGATTCTATTCACCCCAGCCAAGGGGTGAATAGGATCAGTAAGCAAAAAAAAATTTATTCAGTGGGGTCCACCCTGTACAATATCTAATAGTAATGGGTGACAGTAGTACCCTTAACTCAAGTTAACAGCATATTAAACTTTACAAATCATCAAAGGTAAGTAGGCTGTAAAACAGAGAACATTAAAAATGATCCTATTCACCCCATTTTACGGTATAAAATAAACACAACAAACGTATGATTCACAACACGGCATACACTATGACGCGTTATATTCCCCTTCCGTCTCTCCTCACCCAAGTTAAGAGGTAACCTGCTCCTTTACGAACCTCGATCACACTTGGGGCCTAAAATTGATGTTGAAAGATACGGCCATTTTGAATATAAGAATTTACCAATTTTTAATGAGTTGATTGAAATAACACAGGCCTGCAAAGTAAAACTTGGTTGGGGGTTTCTATATTTTAATGTAATTCTGTATGACTGTTTCATGCCGAATCCAAAAATGACTTGCATTTTGCTCTATCACGCAAGGTTTTTTCACAAAGGTTTTCTAATAAAATGTATTAAAATAATGCATTACAGTAAAATACTTCTCATTTTTAATTACAAAATTTAAATCAAAAAGTATTACAAAAAAGTTGTTAACATTTTTACATGTCTCTTTGCGAATGAAAACGCTTTCCTTTACTTTCAAATGAACGCTTAGTTGAAGCCCGTTTATGTGAAGTTTCACCTTCAGAAGATTCTCTCTTTAAACACCAACAAATAGTCAGCCATCATGGCGACATTCCATCTTCCTTGATATCTCATCTTCATCTGTTTAATGTCCTGGTGAAACCTTTCACCTTGTTCTTCACTCACCGCCCCGAGATTTTCTGGAAAATAGTCAAGATGGGAATGAAGAACATGAAGTTTCAAACTCATATTGCACCCCAATGTTTTATAATTTTCTAACATATCGTTGACTATATTCTTGAAATCTGGATCTCTGTTATTACCTAAGAATTTTTGAAGTCAACCCATGCAGCCTTTTTTTATCATTCATTGTTGAATCAAATACTCTGTCTTTCATTAACTCTCTAATTTGTGGCCCAACAAAAATACCTTCCTTAAGCTTGGCTTCTGATAAACTAGGAAACTTTGAACATAAATACTTGAAGCAGTTACAATTTTTGTCGAGAGCTTTAACAAATTGCTTCATTCGGATCGACCAAACTTTCTTGTACAATATTTTTTGAACCAAGTACTAAATTAATTCTACGTGGCCATTCTTTCTTTTGCCAATGTTCACCTCGTGCTCTACTGTCCCATTCGCATAAGAAATAGGGCATTTTAGTATAGCCAGACTGTTGGCCTAAGAGCATACCTAAGATTTTAAAATCTCCACATAACATCCAGTTGTGGTCTGCATATTTCACCTTTTCAAGTAGGAGTTTCAAATCTTCATATCTTTCTTCTAAATGAACAGAGTGTGCAACCGGGACTGATGCGAATATATTACCATTATGCAACAATACACCCTTTAAACGCTTTTTAGATGAGTCTATGAACAACCTCCAGTCATTTGGTTGATAAATGCATGCTCCTAACTTGCTAACCAATCCTGGAACATCATGGCAGTAAACAAGGAATCCCTCTTGATCAAAGTATTCTAAAAATTCAGTTTCACGTTTTCTATACCATGAGAATGTCGTTCCTGGAAGAAGTAAATTCTTTTCACTCAGTGTAGATCCCAAAAGTTCAGAAGACTTTTTTGAAAGTCCTAAGTCACGAATTAAATCGTTTAGTTCATTCTGAGTAAAAAGCTGAGGCTGAGTACTTTGTAATGAAAAGTCTTCATCCAAATCTTCAATTTCTAATTGCGAATCAGAATCAGACGACAAAAGAGTATAATTCTCTGGTACAGCAGGTACAGGTACATCTGGCCCATGCGCTACTAGCCTTATTGCTGATGGAAGGTTCGGATAAAATATTTTTTTCTTATTTTTAGTATTAAAGCCACTTACGTCACACAAGCAAAAGTAACAATCTTCTGCATGATTGCTGGGTTCCCGCCACACCATTGGTATGCCGAAAGGTAAAGATTTCTTTTTATTTTGAGTCCAATTCCGTAACGATTCGACACATGTATGACCAGCTCTGTGTGGCGCCCATGTTTTGTCTTGGTCTCCAAGCTTTACACCAAAGTACGCATGAAAACTTCTTTTCACGAATTCCGTAATATGTCTGTCTTTTTTTAACTGTATATGAACCACAAATGTAACAAAATACATCGGCGCTGTTTTTACAATGTCTTGAGGACATGACGAATTTTTAATAACTTTGTCATGCTATTATATACTGTAAGCACACGTTCAACACCACAGTTAACTTACTACTGACTGATGTATGTGCTTTTCGAATACTATGTGTATATTCTGGTTCTAACTAGAAACGTCTAGATTAAAAGGCAGTGGTCCTTATCGATTTTATTTTAAAAAGATATGTATTAATTACTAATAATATCGTTATGTATGTTTAGAGTAAAAAGTGGGTGATACACGAAAACTAATAATACTGCAGAGTTCAGAACGACTCTAAAAATGTAAAAAAATTGTAGACCCCTAAAACCATGCAGGCTTGTGTAATAGTCACTAGAACTAACAGTTAATTAATAATAAAAACAATTTATAGTAAATGTTGAACTGTACTCCTTATTGTAGCTGACAGTACCCTAAACGATGAATAAAGTATTGCTGAACCTTGTTTATAGTTTCCAGAGAAATGTTGTTTATTTCTGTTCTAATGCTCACTTTTAATTCAACAATGTTTTCCAGTTCGGTTTTATAAACTAAGGTTTTTAGAGGGCTCCAGAGAAAATAATCTAATGGATTGAGGTCCGGTGATCTTGGTGGCCATTCGATGGGTCCACGTCTACCAATCCACCTGTTCAGAAGTATTTGGTAGATACCTTCGAAAGTCTGCTGTATAATGGAGAGGCGCACCATCCTGTTGATATCACAGGCTTTCATCAACATTTCCAGGATTAATTCTATTGGGGGAATAAATTTAATGACGTTGGGATGAGATAGCCCATTTAAAATTGGAGATATGCTGGACCATTTACAATGCCATCGAAAAAATAAGATCCAATGATTCTATTTCTTACAATTCCCACCTCACATATTTACCTTTTGTGAATACTGCTTGTGAATATGCTTCTCCCACATCCATCGAGGGTTTCCCTTACCCAGTATCTATAATTCTGACGATTTACTTCACCATTTAATTTGAAAATGCATTCATCAGAGAAAATAATATTTTTCTATCAGAAGAGGATCATCATTGCACATCATTATTTCACAAAATTGTATCCTCCGATCTGGATCATCATCACTTAGTTCTTGCACAAGCTGAACCTTAGAGGGATGCCATTTTTCTAATTTTAATACTGTATGTACTGACGTTTTAGTAACATCATAATCGCAACTAACCTGGCGAACGCTGGTGTGTGGATTTTCTTCAACAGCCAGTAAAATATTTAATTTTGTATCCTCGTCAACACCGGGGCGACCTGTTTTGGGTAGATCTTTCAGTCTCTCTAAATTTTACTCACTGTGGATTGAGTTTTGGGTCGTTCTGGATATTTAGTATTAAATAAATTACATATTTCTTGTTGACTTCGCATCCTATCACCATACCCAATATCAAATGATCTGCTGTCAAAGACGATAATGATAAAACAAAAAAAAAAACTTAAAAAATTAATAGAAAACGTGTTTATTTTACAATTTTACTTGTTTTCTTAAATGGCCGTATCTTCCAACTTATCAATTTTAGACCCTATAAGTGTGATAGTATTTGGAATCGGCTGTTGAAGCAGAATCCAAAATAGGAGATACATACAGGGTGTTCCATTTAAAAAAATATCGATGACGTCATAACGGAAACAGTGATAAGTCATAACCAAAAAAACAAAAGATAAGGTGCGCAATTGAAATTAAAAATCGACCTGTCCGAGGATTTTTTCTTAGTATTTTTGGTTTAAGAAATAATGAATTTATTCCATACTTTACGGACACTCTGTATATGTACTTACCTGTAAGAACTTTTCTCCAGCTAAACTCGTATGTGTACGGGTGTTCCTCAATATAGTCCGTAGCTTCGCTAGCGATCTCCAAAAAATCGTAGTAACAGTGTTCAGTCTCGTCTGCAAGGTCTCCGCCTGCGTACGGATCTGGAGGAGGGGGTGGTTTTTCTTTTACCACTTCCGGGAACAGCATTGCAACTGTGTCGCGGAATATGGTGTCTCCCTCTTTGAGTCTGAAAAAAAAGGAACCAGTGAATACTCATATGTAGGGATGCACGAAAGCGATTCTTAACACAGGCGTCGTAGTCAAGGTCGAACACGATTTGTAGATGAATGGTCTTCGTTGTTAGTTGCCTTCCAGCAATTGCAATGGCATTGCCCAGACAGCACGCTACATCTTGAGAGACGTCTTTTTTAAGTCTATATTATGTCTAAACGCCTGAGGACCTTAAAAGCATCTTTTATAGATATTCTAAAGACGACTAAAATGGATGACTTTAAGACGTCTTTTAAGTATCTTCTGTTTGTCTTTTTTTAATTGCTAAAGATGAATACATGCCCGTCACAGGTATGCACGAGTCGACGCCGTATGTCTGTTCTAGTATATTTTGCTGTTAGAAAGAGAGAGACACTGAGCATCTGTCACAGCTCATACGAAATTTTATGATATGTGTGTGGTGCAGTGTTATACTCCGCCTATTACATTTAATATACCTATTAGATCTATTTCCAGCAGCTCGCAATGAGCACATCAACATCAACAATCGAATTATATCTCTTTTAGACTGATTAAACAGTGACGATCACTGATTCCCGCTACTCGTTTGAAAATAGCAGAGACTTGAAGAATTTGCGCGCCTCGTGGCGGAAGTAGTTATTACTATTACAAGTAATGTAAATAATCGCCGGTAGATGGTGCGGCCAGTCCACTGATGACTGAAAACTATTTTGAAAAGCCATTGAAATTTACACAATCAACATGTTTTATAACGAAATAACCTTCCTAAGAAAATGACACTATTTGACGAATGTTATCCCTAAAAAGTGACAACGTGAACAAAACTTCTTCCTCGTTGCGATAATATAGTTGTTCTGTGGTTGCGATTCTAGCGCTATCATCAGCCATATCAGTGCATAAGTTGTTCTGTGGTGCATGTCATCTCTCTTTTCTCCATTATTGGTGCAAAACTTTCACAACCATCGATATATTATGTGATTTTCCGTGTTTTTTTCCATTAAACACCTTTGTGTGTAGTTGTATTTATTATTTTACTAAATATTGTTGATTTCAATCAAATCATGTGAACAACTGTTGTAAAGGTTGCTCGAAAGATTGTTTTTTGACTTGACCTGAGGTGGACGATTTTGGATTACTTCATAGCTTCAAAATACGTAAGTAGGCATGAAACGAACAAAATTAAATAAACATATGCGGTTAGCTTTTGAAAGTAAAAAGTATGTAGTAATACACCTATAGCCTATTCCTTCCATTAAACCATTAAACTTATTATCATTATCTGCGGAAGTGGTCTGGTAAAGAGTCAGAAAGGTGTAGCGGTTTCGATCCAAACATGGCTTAGAAGAGCATCAGATCGTAAAAATTCTGTTCGAGTTAATAAAAAGTTCTAGTTGTTTTCCTGATGTAGCTGTACGCTGTATACAAAGGTGGGCCAGATTTCAATTAGGAAACTTAAAGAATTGATAGAACACTCTAAAATAATATGGATTTGTCATATACACTCATATATACAGGGTGTCTCAACCAAAAATAAGCACCGAATAACTTTGGATAAAATTTTTTTGAAAAATTAGTGAAACACGTCGACCTTGTTTCCAATGGGGACATATTTTAATGCAATACTTGTATACCTATCATCATCCCTCTACCCTACACGGCCACCCCTCAAAAATTCAAATGGCAAAGGGGGTTGAGTGATACATCTTTTGAAAGGTCTTTCAATTCTCTACATAACTGTGTATTTTTTTTAAACTTTTTTTCGATTCGTTCCTGAGAAATAATTGTTTCATTATTTTAGGTTCGGGAAATAAAAATAAAAGCAGCAGTTTATATTATCGTATGTATTGTTCAAAATAACCCCCACCGACTTTCATACAGTAATATAATCTGTCTTGAAATTCTGTACGAACATTTCTGAACACATCTGGAGTCAATAAACGGCATTCTCGAACAATTCATTCACGTAACTCTTCCAGAGATGCGGGTTTTGTTGCAAATACCTTCGATTTCAAATGTCTCCACAGAGAGAAATCCAAGGGAGTTAAATCTGGTGACCTAGCAGGCTACTCCACAGGACCTCTTCTTCCAATCCATCGCTCAGGAAACCGATTATCCAAAAATCGACGGACTGCTATAGCAAAATGTGGGGGTGCCCCATCCTGTTGAAAAAACAGTTTGCCCTCTAAAAGATTATCGTCTTCTTCGAGGATTTGGGTAATCATTAGGTCGATGTTATTTTCTAACAGATCGAGGTACCTTTCGCCATTTAAATTGTCAGGAATAAAAAACGGCCCGATAATGTGATCCCCTAAGATGCCAGCCCAAACATTTAACTTCTGAGGCCTTTGGGTATGAGTTTCCATGAACAAATGTGGATTGGTTTCACTCCAATACCTACAATTGTGCCTGTTTACCTCCTCATTTAACTGAAATGTCGATTCATCAGAAAAACACGTATTGTACAGTAGATTGGCATTACCGTTTAATTGTTCACAAAAAATCTCACAGAATTCAAGTCGACGATCGGGATCATCTTCGTTTAATTCGTGTACCAATTTAAATTTATATAGATGAAATTTGTGGGCCTTTACAATTCGATGAACGTTGCTTCGTGATACACCGGAAGCCTCAGCTACTTTCCTAATCGATTGAGTATTATCCATCTGCAAATGACCCAGAACTGCCACTTCGATTGCTTCATTCCTAATCGGTCGCTGAGGTTCATGCTTTTTGTTTCCTACAGAACCTGTTTCCATAAATGTTGTCAATAATTGTAAAACATACTGAGAACCAACCCTTCTATCCGGATGATTTCTATTGAATATGCGCTCCGTAGCTCTAGCACAATTATCGTTTTTAAAATAAATGCTGACAATTTCTGTTCTCTCCTGAAGGGTATAAACCATTTTGAGAACTCACTCTGGTAAAATGTATCTCGATTTAAAATTGGTTGTGAACAAATTAATGTTCAAGGACTATCAAATACTTATGAGTCTTTTATTATTCTAAAACTAAACGGACAAGGAAAGTGTTTTGTGTCGAAAAAAACTAGTGTTGATTTGAGAGCACTATATAATGTAGTTTTTTTATAAATTTCAATGCCGTGTATTTTAGATTTTTTTAAACGATTTTATTGTGTGTAATCATCAAAAATAAAATTATTTTCCTTAAGAACGAATCGATGAAAGTTAAAAAAAATACACAATACAATTATGTAGGGAATTGAAAGACCTACCAAAAGATGTATCACTCGATCCCCCTTGCCATTTGAATTTTTTGAGGGGGTGGCCATGTAGAGTAGAGGGATGATGATAGGTATACCGGTTAGGTTAGGTTAGGTTTGTTGCGAGTGGGTCTCAGTAGACCCTCCACTGCGGCCATCAGCAGGCTTATTGTGGCTCACGCCTAATTATATTTCACCCAATAAGTTCAGTCTCTTAATGAAACTGATAACTTTATTGGGTGAGAATGTGTCCAGATCCTCTGGCAGCAGTTGCTCTTTGCCAAATATTGAGAATCGGATCCTCTCCACAGCGGGACAGGTACATAAGATGTGGTCTGCCTTCTCATCATCCTCCAGGCATAGACGGCACTCGGCGTTTTCCGCTAGGCCGAGTTTATGCAGATGATAGTTTAGTCGGCAGTGCCCGTTATATAGGCCTGTTAGAGTTTTCAGGTGTATCCTGTTTAACTCTAAAAGTTTCTTAGCTCTTGATTTCAAAGGGTATTTTATAAACGCCCTCGAATGAACTAATCCTGGTAACTCTTGCCAATACTGGAGAGTTTGCCTTTCAGCCCAGGTTGAGATAGCCATCTTGGCAGTACTTGAGGATATCCCAAGTATTGGTTCTGGTCCGATGAATCGTGATCTCGCTCCTTCTCTGGCTAAGGAGTCCGCTATTTCGTTACCTTCCATACCAGAGTGGCCGGGTATCCAGACCAGAGTCACTTTGTTGTTCTTGCTCAAATGATTTAGAGCTTTCTGACAGTTCCATACCGTTTTGGAGTTACACCGGTAGGAGCCAAGAGCTTTTATAGCTGCTTGGCTATCTGAGAAATTTTTTTTGATCTACGTGTAAGATGCATATATTCCAGCCTTCGTACACACAGTTCAATGGCATGAACCTCAGCCTGAAAAACAGTTGCATGAGTACCTAGGTTTGAGACTATCCTCACCCTTGGTCTGTAGCTGTGTACTCCGGCTCCTGTTCCCTCGGGAGTTTTGGAGCCGTCTGTAAACCAACAACTGTCTGCCTTCAGTAGGTCGGCTTTATTCCGATCCCACTTATCTCTTTCTGGAGAAAGGGTGTTGAAGGTCAGCTCGTAGTTGGTCATAGTAGGCATAGTATCCGAGGGCATTCCCAGGATGCTGTGATTCTCTATGTCATCCAGCAGCCTGTTCCGCTCCATGATACTAGTCTGTGGCGTATTAATGGCCGCTTGTTGCAATCTGTAGGTTGCCCACCTGGCCTCTCTCTCCAGATATATATGAAGAGGGGGTAAATCCAGGAGGATATCCATTGCAGCTGACGGTGTGGTGCTAATTGCTCCCGTTACGGTCATGAATGCTAATCTCTGCAGCCCAGAGAGTTTGGATTTGGCCGTCCGTTGTAATCCTTTTGGGATAGGTATACAAGTATTACATTAAAATATGTCCCCCTTGGAAACAAGATCGACGTGTTTCACCAATTTTTCTTGACCGTTCATATTAAATAATATCTGATAGTTTTTTTTTGTGGGATTTCGGTCGGGTATACCTAATTTTATTATTTTTTTCTAACGTTTCGGTTTATTACCCCATCATCAGAGAACTACAATTAATATAATATTTTAAAAACATAGTTATGGTTATTTTACATTACAATTTATTTACACTATTAATTATTAGGTATTTGTTTTAAATTTTGTTACATGTTATTGGATTGTCCGTTTTAACGCAACTGAGATATTTTAACATGGTTTGTAGGCTCTTAAAGTTTTGTTTATGTTACAGAGATAACGTTGGAAATGTATGCATATGATTTACTGAGGGTGTTTTGCTGTGTTGAGTATATAATAAGATATTTTCTTTCAAGAATTATTATTTTGTATCGGTAAGATGTAAAAATTGAATTCATGTTGTAATGTACCCCAATCATTTAATAAAGTTAAAATAGGTTTCGCTTAAATTTTCTATATCAGTGCGATTATTTATTGTGTTGGTATGTCTTTTTATTTTCAGCATTTCATGTATGTTTCTTCGGTTATAATTAGGTTCTTTTTCTAATATTTGTATGTTGTTAAACATAAATCGGTGGTTTTGTTCTATGGCGTGTTTGATTAGTGGTGTCGTGTTTTGGTTTTGAGTTTTTTGCTATATTTGTGCGTGTATACTCTTTTATGTAGATATTGTTTAGTTTGACCTATATAGGTACCATTGCAGTCATTGCAGTCCATCTTGTATATAGTGTTAGTTTCGTCTTCGGTTGGTAGTCTAGGTTTGTTTTGTGAAATTTTTTTTTGTGGTATTGTATGGATTATGGGCTATTTTTATATGTTGTTTAATTACGTCTGATATTTTTTCGGATACTGTTGGTATGTATGGCATGGACACATTTTTATTATTACTATTATTTGGTGTGTGGGTTGTTTTATTATAGGGTTTGTGTATTCTTTTTTTTATTATTGGTTCATAAAAGTGTTTAGGGTAGGAGTTTGCTTCTAGAACTTTTTGATTTTTTTTCAGATTATTTGGTCTATATTTTGGATGTGAAAGTTGGATGGCACGATCTGCTAGGTTGCTGATGACGCCTTTTTTTGTAGTTGTTTAGTGTGGGATTTAAAATTTAAGTATATTTGCCACCACACTTCTTTTGTATACCAGTTGGTTTCGATAATACCGTCCTTATTATATTTAACTGTTAAATCGAAGAAGTTTATGCTATCGTTTTGTTCTATTTCCTTAGTGGATTGTAACCTTGAGTGAAAATTATTGAAAATGTTAACCGTATATTCTATTTTGTCTTTTGGTAAACAAATAATGCAGTCATCTACATATATTCTAAAAAAAGATATGTCTGTCTGAGGAGCCGCTCGCCTGAGCGGCGAAATAGGTTCATTACCACTCGCTCATAGAACCTCAGCCTGATTACTGATTAACGTTTGGTCCAACATTACAGTTCGCTTCATCAGAATTAAAGAAAATGTATGTGCAAAACATCTGGAAGTATAATGTACCCACATCGTCATTCGTATTTATATTTCAGTTGTGAGTACAATGTACTTCTGGATGTGTTTTTGCACATTTTCTTTACATCTGATGAAGCCAACTGGCAACATTGGGCAAAAATTTAAGCATTAATCGTCTTGAGGTGCCACGAGCGAGTGGTGGTGAGTCTGTTCCGCTACTCAAGAGAGCGGCTTCTTAGACAGAGATGGTAACATGGCGAAACCTGAAAAATCGTTTTACATCAGATAACTAAAAGCCTCAAAAACGCATTTGAAAACGCAAGGGTAGGGGATGTCATTAAAATACATAGGACAGACATCTATAAGATGTTGGAGGAAGATGTCGTAAAGACGTTATCAGAGTTTTATAAAACGTCTTCTGGACGTCTTTCAGTCGCAAAAGGACGTCCATAAGATGTCTAGAATATCGAAGTCAGATGTCTTTTGGACGTCTTTAAGATGTCTTTGTGCTGTTGGGGTGCCTCTTTTGCTACAAGTTCATATAATTGCTTTTTTAACCAAATGGGAAATTTGGGGTTAAAATGACTACACTAATGATTCGTAACTTTTTTCTAGCCGGAACCTCAACGACTTCTTGGTTACAATGCTGAAACACATTTTAAGCAGAATTGACCCGCATCCCACGTAGCAAGTGTCTATGGTCACCATCAGGGAGCTATTACCGGATATAAAATCATTTCCAGGTTTGGTGAGCATTTTTGACCTCCGAGGTCACCGGATCTTACCCCCTTAGACTTCTTCTTATGAGGGTATTTGAGGAGTCAAGTTTAAATAGGCCCTCCAGCTAATGTTCAACAGCTGAAGGATTGTATAAGTGTCAAATTAAACAACAGCGCGTAGTGACTCTGAGAGCCCGGTTTGCCAAGATGATGGACATCTGGACGATATAATTAAAAAACAAATAAAATCGCATGTACGCCAATTGTTTTATAGTAAAATAAAATTTATAAAATTACACAAGCGTGTATTTTATGATTTTTAAAAAAGTCCATTCTGAGATACCTTGTATAAATACCTTCTTTACCTTTGTCTCTGCTTCCTTTTTTTCTTTTCGTTTTCTTCCTCCATCTTCTGCAAAGGTTTCCGTCTCTTCTCCAGCTCCTTGGTATCCAATTGTTTTTTGCTGATTATTGTGCTCTTGATTCTCGCCTTTTCTTTCAGCTGTCTCTGCTCTATGATCCAATCGATGAACTGACCTTAAATTAAGTTAAATCGATGCAACCAGAAAAACTTATTCAACTACCAATAATAACAGGTCGTGTCGGCTTATCTATTGTGGCATAAACTATATTACTACCATATAGAAATTTCATTTGAACACTTTTTAACATAAATAAAAAGTATTCCCTGTACCTAGTGATCTTTAAGAAAATCATATACACCTGGCTTACAAATGGTAGAAAGTGATAAATTATTTAGTAAGACCAATAAGCATAATACCTGCAATGTCAAAAGTTTTAGAAACATTTATTCAGCTTCGCTTCAAATACAGGGTATCCCAACTTATAGTAGCAGGAATTCGACAATCGATAGAGGATCTTATTTTAGGGTAAAAATTCAATTTAACATGCGTCGAAAAGTTCTTCGTTTTCGAGGTTTTAAAAAAAATTTTTTTTCAACAGTTACTAAGAAACTACACAAGCTTTCGATTTGAAATTCGACACGTGCTTTTTGCTTTAATAGTGCTAACTTTTTGTCCATAGTGACTGATAAGTAAAGCTGCAAATCGTTTCTGTGTATCATGGTCGTAGAGTACAGATGTACTTACTGTCGCTGGAATTCACCTTGACCACGAAACTCTTTCTCCAGTCCAGTCTATTATTAGCTTTCGAGTTGTGTACACGTTAAGTCACTTGGGCGTATTGCATATTGTTTTTGTGTTTTTATTTTATTTGTTGTACTGTATTGTTGATATTAATTTAATAATGAAGCATGGCAGACGTACGCAGGGGTAGAAAACGGCCATTTGCTGACAAAGTGAATAAATTCATGGGTGAATTCCCGGATTTATTTTATGATGGTGCCAAAATAATTTGTAAAGTGTGCGAGAAGGATTTGATATGTTGGGATATGCGTGATTGTGGACTTCACGTAAATAGTATACACCATAAAAAAATGGCGTGCCTTCGACAACACATGTTTGATTTACTATTAATGCTGTTTGCCTGTGATGTTCCGCTGCACATACTCGATAAACAACCATTTCGAGAGTTCTGGAATAAATACAATGCCCAGGTGAAGTTACCAAGTCGCACAACGTTATGTAACTATCTACCAACTGTACACGTAGACATGGTAAATAAGATGAAATGTGAATTAGAAAATACACGGCTATGGTTATCTGTTAATGAGACAACAGATTGTAAAAAAAAATCTATTTAAATGTTATAGTACGAGTACTGACTAAGCCAGTGTACTAGCGAAACAATTACCAGGGTGGTGCTGGAGACGTTAGAAAAATTTGAACTGTCAAAGAGTCAAGTGTTGGTGTTTGTGACTGATGGCGCCGTGACAATGCGTTTGGTAGGCCGTCCTTTGTAAGAACAAGGTTGTACGTTTATATATGTTACGTGTAAAGTTCATGCTTTACATCTTGTGGCAGAAACTATTCGAAAAGGTTTTCCAGAGGTGGATGCATTAATAGCAAGTAGAAAAAAAAGTGTTTCTTAAATCTCCTAAACGTCTCCGTGCATTTCATAGCAAGTGTCCCGGTATTCCTGAACCACCACAGCCGATTCTTACACGTTGGGGAACATGGTTGCAGGCAGCATTTTATCATGCTGAATATTTCCAACAAGTAAAAGCTGTGATACTACAATTCAATCCAGATGAGGCTGCAGCTATTAAGGAAAGCCGGACAAAATTCGAAGATATTTCCGTTGAAACAGCTTAAAAAAATATTGCAAAGAACTATAAACCATTACATGAAAGCATAAAAAAATTAGAAAACAGTGCGTTGTGGTTAACGGAGTCACTGCAAATAGTGGACGAAGTAAATCTACTGCTACACAATATAGGTGACGCAACAAATGAGCGCGTTAAAGAAAAGTTCGCAAGTGGGTTAAATAAAGACACCGGTTTTACCAAATTAAAACACATGTGTGATGGTGCAACCCCAGATCCGTTAAGTGCGTTCAAAGACTATTTTACGTATGCGTGTATCACATCAGTAGGTCGAACGGTCGTTTTTAAAATATAAGAATATATTTTCACCAAAGCGAACATCACTCATGGATACAACCATAGAAACATACCTGATGCTGCAAAATGGCTGCACATCTTCTCCAGTTTGTGATAAGCAAGCTAGATCATCAAGCTAGTTAAGCGGGTAAGTTTTACATACATTGTTATAAATTGTAAGAGTTTATTGTTTCTCGTATGTTAATTTCGCGTACGCCACTGTCCCACGGAACATTTTTGACAGACCTACTGATAAGTGTGATAAGTGTATCCCTCTGGTAATAAGTGCTACTATCCATCAGCCATCACTGATGCCTTAGTAACTGATAGCGACCTGCAAAGCAGGTACCAAGGGCTCCAATCTCTAACCCTGGTGGACTAAACTATATACTGATAAGATTTACAGGAAACCACTACTCAGCGGACAAGAGCCCCGGCCTGTGTTGAATTAAACCTGCAAGTCCTATTTAGTAGCTAAGATCAGCGTGCTATCCATGTAAAAAGTCAAGATGATCTTCACAATTTAGAAAACTAAATAACAACATATAGCTATTTTCACTTATGAATTTACAAACCTACAACATACTGAAGCACCCCAGCCCTGGGCTGCTTCATCGCGAATAAAGTTCCTATAATTTTTACATAAAACTAAATTATTTCCAAGCATTTATATGATTAAATTCCAAATTAATTATTACATAAAAAGGTTAAACCATTTTCTTAGAATTTTGGCAGAAAACGTATGCATTCAAACTATAGAATCTAAATTATTCAGCTAAGTAAGAAAAAACAGTATTCATTTAATATTTTAAAACTGACAAAACTGTACAAAATCTTAAAGCATTCTCCAGCCGAGAAGAGATAACATAAACAAACCGACGTAAACACGTAGGGTTGCAAGAGTTTTACTAAAAATAAGGTCAAAGGCTAATAAACGTAGAGTCATTGTATCACTTCTCACCTAAAGCATCTTGAGTTTAATTTCGAGTTAGCGTTTGGCTATCTCCGTCTAGCTTGCAGGCTTGGACAACGAACTCACTCACGGGAAATCATATAAATACGCGAGATTTCCTACGATCTAGGGTACATCTCTGACAGCCCCAAGCTATACGCTTTGGTTCTAAGGAATCGGGTAGAAAGAGATTGTGCAGTTCTCCGTGGCAGAGTCGTGCCACGTTTCTGACAACCCCAAGCGTTACGCTTTGGTTTTAAGGAATCGAGTACGAAGAGATTGTACGACTCTCTGTAATATAGTTGTCCTGCAGGTCAACTCTCTGACAGCCCCAAGCTTACGCTTTGGTTCTACGGGATCGGGAAATAAGAGAGTGGTCCTGTCTCGGAGTTATAACTAGTCACCAGCATTGGGAGCTGCGCCTCATTAGCGTGCACTAGCCACCGACGCAGCCGTCGACATGGAGGTGAGAAACTCAGGGGTTACTCAAGAATCCAAGGGAGTGTGCCCCGCGGAACTCTCCGTGTATACCAGAATTGGTAAGGACGGCATTTAAATAATTTGTTATACGGCGTTGCCATTTCCTACGTACTCGAGCTCACTAAAATTCATCAGACTAATTCAGTTTCTTTGTCCCGAATGAAATGGCAACGCTAATCAAAGTACGACTCTATATGCTTGGGTTTCGCGATTTTTAACAATATCTGACCGGTGGTACCTAATGATTTACAGATAGGGTTTTCTGTAATAATGCACTGCTCATTACATGTTTATTAATAATTAGTACAGTCGATATTAATTCCGATAGGATCAGTAATAGTAGTTGGAACTTTCATTAATTTTTCCAAGTCAAATTAGGTCAAAATAAGGTAATATACAAAATAATTAGTGTTCATTTGAATCTGCAATATCTGTAACTTTATCAAATTTCACTACCTGTATGGGGATCGGAGTGTAACTGTCAGATGTGTGCGGTTAGGCGCCGACAACAAAAAAAGAACATGCAGTTCACCACACCCGCTGAGTTGTCTGACCACGGACCTTGTCTCTCGACAGAGGGTCCGGGGCCAGATGATCAGTGTATATCGCTTAATGCTTTATGACTATCTCTCCCATAAGCGTGCCGAAATACAAGCGACGCCTGCCAAACCCTTTAACAAATCTACGGGGTAGTTCGGTTCATGTTGGTTTAAACCTTGATTGGTGTCATGCATTCGACACACCCAAAACAATACGGGCAGTTGCTCGTCATATGTCGGAGTTCTACATATGCATCGAATCTTCGTTGGCCAGCATCGGTTGTATTTATGGTACTGTTTTATGGTAGCACGAGCCCGCGAATTAAATAACAAGGTATAGTTGTTGGTCTCTGCCCGGCTCATGTGACAGGGGACACTCTGGTGCCACATACAAGGGAAGTTTCTCTTGCACCCATATGTACAGTTATACATATGTCATTTAAACTACGAAGCGGAAGTTTCCGTGCAGATAACCAGGTTTGGTTACATTGCAGGTTCAACTAGCTAAATATCAATGTATTTCTTGTGGACCGTTGTCCTCCATACATGTAACAAGGTTTTGTTGATGTCAAGTTCTGTAATCTATTTCTTATAGACAGCTAAGTATAGAAATAAGAGGTGTGAAAACGTTATTTGAGTTTCCTTGAATTATTTCTACTTTCAGGTACAAAAAGTGAATTCGAAGTAAATCAGTAATCATAAATCTAAAGCCAAATCTTACTCACACTAGTCATTCTTTAAAACATATATCAGTGCAGTGCAGATTAGTGTTCAGATTAATTGGTAAAAAATTATGTATTCAAATTAAAGCAAATTAAATCTCATAAATGAAACAAAATAATACCAAACTTTATAAACGTACCTAGTAGGTTACAATAACACAACAAATTTGGGGTCCTACCACTAAAACTAGACGATCACGAAATAGGCCAATTAATTAAATCAGTATTACCTGTCGCTTCACGACAGGTGAGACTTAGTAAAAAGGAGAATAAAGTAAATACAAAATAATCGAAGGAGGGTTGGGTTGTTACACAGGTGCCGTAACCAGGATAAAATAAATTAAATAGACGAGGGGGGTTAGGCCGTCACAATACATTCGATAATAAAAGTAAAGAAGGAAGAATTATATTAAACTATTTTAACATAAGAAGTATTCGGAACAAATTCGATGAAGTGCAGTGCTTTTTAAAAATAAATAAATCTGGTATTTTAATTCTAACTGAAACATGACTCTATGATAATGAAACCAAATATTTCGACATTCCGAGATACTACAGTGTACCTTCATGCAGAAATGGACGAAGAGGAGGTGTAAGTCTGTATTTCAAAAGTCATATTAATTTTTCTATAATGAACCTAAAAAAATGTCTAAGATAATTATAACCTAGTAACCATAAAGTTGGATGATATTAAAGTGAATATATGTGGAATCTATAGACCTCCGTGGTCAAATACACCAATATTTTACAATCAGTTAGATAATCTTCTTACTGAACGTAACCAAAAAACTATTATAGTCGGGGATGTTAATATAAATATTCTGGATAAAATGAAAAATAAAGTTAAAGACTATTTAGATTTAATATCGCTGAATGCTTACAAAATATGTAATAATATTGATGAAGAAAATGCTACACGTGTAACAGAAATAGTATGTCATTAATATATCATATTTTGTGCAACAAAGATTTATGTTGTTATGTTAAAGCTGTAATTAGTTCACTGTCAGATCATACAATATTAAATGTAAATATATCTAGTACGGGTCTTAAATCAAGTAAAGTCACTTCAGTTACAAAAAGATTACCCAAAATACAAAAAACTTGTGTATGAGGAATTACAAAAAAAGCAAATAAGTAGTTTTTCTGACCTAATAAATATTTTAAATATCGTAAAAAGAATCTGCAACAAAAACATTTACATTAAAAACTAAAGACAATAACCATTGGGTAACTAACGATTTTTTAAACTTAATTAAACTAAAAGACAAAGCTTATAAGAATAAAACAAAAAATTCAAATAATCTCATTTTACTTAATAAATATAACAAACTTAAAAAAAGACGTGGACAAAATACGTAAAAAACTAAAATTATTTTCAAATTGAATGGCAAAAAGCAGAAACTGATATAAGAAAACAGTGGCGGGTGGTAAATAATCTTATTAACAAAAACAACAATAATGATAATGCAATTTCCAAATTAAAAATAGATAACTCGGTTATTACCACTCCTGAACCTATAGCTAATAATCTCAACAAATATTTTACTACAGTGGGTGATAACAGTATTCAGGAGATCTATCTAGAAAAAAACGATGAATCTGACAAAATAAGCTTTACAGAACAGTCTTGTATCAATAACATATATGTTGAAAATGCCACAATTGAGGAAATAAAAAATATCATATAATACGGTCAATATCATATAATAGCTAGAGATCTCTTGGAGATACTAGATGTTGTTGTTCCTATTATTACAAACATCATAAATAACATATTATACAGTGGTGAGTTTCCTGAAAAGTTAAAAATTTCGAAAGTTATACCTATCTATAAATTAGGACCACGAGAGCTGCCAGAAAACTACCGACCCATCTCACTAATTTCAGTTTTTTCAAAAAAATTATAGAAAAACTAATTAAAGCAAAAATGTGGTCATTTCTGACCAAAAAATAACATCATAGATGAATACCAGTATGGTTTTTTGTAGAACAGTAATATTCAAAGTGCAACAACAGATCTTGTAAATTATATAACAACCCATTTGGATGAGAAAAAATGGTATTAGCAGTGTATATCGACTTAAAAAAGTCGTTCGATGTGGTTAATCACACCATCCTATTAAACAAATTAGAACAAATTGGAATTAGGGGTCGCATGCATCAGTTAATATCTTCTTACTTAAAAGATCGTCTGCAGTTTGTAGAAATCGACGAAGTAAAAAGTGAATCTTTACAAAATAACAGTGGAGTACCGCAAGGCTCTGTTCTTGGGCCATTGTTGTATTCCCTGCATGTGTTAAGTCTAAAAACTGCAAATCTCCAAGCAAGGCATTACTCATTCGCAGATGATACTGTATTACTTGATTTAAGGCAAATTATCTTTATATATCATAGCTATAAAATATATATGTATATATATATATATATATATATATATATATATATATATATATATATATATATATATATATATATTGAAATGTTACGCACTAGTATATAAGACCTTTATATTGTAGTTAATTGTAATTAAATTGATTGACATTAAAACAAAAAAAAAATAATTTTCAATTCCATTACTTATGGCACACTGACGAGAACATAACAAGTTCGAAACCGGTCTATGTCTAGTGAGGAATTGACAAATGATTTGAGTTATCAAACAAAACTTACAGGTTTAATTCAACGCAGGTCGGGGCTTTTGCCCGCTGAGGCGTTGTTTCCTGTAAATCTTATTCAGTATTTGTTAAATGTGCTCACCAGGTTGCGGCCCCTTCGGAACTGGCTTTGCCGCTGGTTTACTCTGTTCCAACTGCTCAGCCTCTTTCGCTTTCCGTTCCTCCTCCTCTTTCTCCATCATCATCTTTTGTTCTTCTTCCCTCCTCTTTATCCACGAAGCGTTCTTCTTATTCCACGCGTCCTGCCATGCCATAAATTCTTTTTTTCCTTTGCACTTCCCTGTCCAAAAATTGGTCGAAAACCTTTATTTTCGATTCCACAGTGCCCTTGGAACTATCCTCATACAAGGAGAAGAGACGAAACGCACCTGAGGAGATGAGAATTAGCATTTTGTGGGGACTAGTCATTAGGTTAAATGTAATATTAGTCAGAGATAAAACTATTTTAAATATACATGGTGTCCCGAATTGCATAGGCCTTACTTCACCAAGCGATAGAACTTTTCACTCAAAATAAGAAAAAAAGTTCCTATTAACATAGGCCGGGAAATGCTTAGTTTCGGAGATACAGGTTGTTCAAATTAAAATCCTGAAAATGGTTCTTATGAATATGTTCGAAATGTCTAAAGATAAACAAATGATAATTTACACACATACTTAACTTGTTATGCATTATAAGGCAAAACAACAATTATGAACCATAATCATTCAGGAACGGCTAAAACTAAAAAAAAAAATCAACCAGAGTCAAATGCGGTTAACGTGGTGGCCAGGCTCTTGGACCTAACCTACTGATCCATGATTCAGGATAATTATTGTTTAGCCATACACGGTTTACAACGGCATAATGAGCCGGAGCTCAGTCCATTTGGAGCCGGCATTCATTTCTTAAATTAGGAGGAATATCCTCCTCTAGATATTCTAAAAAATGATTATTTGAAAAATCATAAAATAATAGTCCATTTATTTATTTAAACGCAAGACCTTTTTTTATATAAAAGAAACTTTCTGCTCAGGAATTAATGAAAAAAGTGACATACAAAAAGTCGGGGCAAAATTTCACATAGGCCCCTAATTCTACCTGCTCCTGAATGATTTTGGTTCACAGTTATTATTTTGACTTATGATGAATAAAAAGTTAAATACCTCTGTAAATTATCATTCGTTTAGACGTTTCGAACATATTCGTGAAAAATCATTTTCAAGATATTAACTTGAACAACGTGTGTCTCGGAAACTAAGCACTTCCCGACCCATGTTACTAGAAACTTTTTCTTTTATCACGGTGGAGTTTGGACTATGGAATTCGGGACAACCTGTGTAAAAGAAATTTGCTGTCTGTGTTACAAAATTTATTAAAATTTCTACAGGTGGATCGGAAGTAGAGTGGCCGGCCCGATTACCTGATTTGACCCTATGTGACTTTTTTATGGAACCACATAAAAAACCAAGTGTACAAGGGCCGAAAAACGAATTAGACGACATGAGATCTCGAATTGTTGCTAAGGGTAACCAGAATATCTAAAGAAATTAACAAAAAACTCATTTTTGAAACGTTTCTCGGTTAAACAAATATTTAAAAAAATTATTTCATGTACATGCCGAATTGTACATGAAGCAAAGATTTAAATTAAAATACATTTTACATAATTAAAAATAAAAATTTTGTGTAATATACATACGAACCCTGTCTATCGCCGGCCCCATATATATTTTTTTTTAGCTTCAACGGGTGTATGGCGGACGTCGTCAGATATTCACTGGTGCAGGCTAGAGACCATATTGGAGTTTTACTGCTGGCGTATAGTATCCAGTTCTCGACCTCCCCGTTGACAAGTTTGTTGGTAAAGGTGAACGGCTGGAAAAATATGGTATTCTATAAGCATTATCAGCTCCGGACTACTTTTCGGACATTAATAAGTGGGTTAAGATAAAGATTAGTCAAGGAGTAGGTTGTCTCGTTAATTTTCGACCGATGGCAGGAGGCCAGTTTGTGAGTGTTTGTTTTTTAAAAACGATTCGTGAATTAAGGAATGATACCAAAATCAGGTTTTTGCCCTTCACTTATTCAAATCAAATTACAAAGTTAAATATTGCCGCAATTTCTGTTGCTAACATAAAAAAAGAAAACAAAAAAAAGTTTAATGAAAAGTCGGTAATTTAAACTAAGTTAATGTCACCTCTCCTCTCTCTCTCTCTCTCTCTCTCTGTCGCCTTGTTGAGAGCGAGTGATGTCGCGAAAGCGTTTTACCGGTTCCGATACACAAATTTATTTAAAGGGCGCCAGCGTATCGAAACAACGAAAAAAAATATAAATGTAGGCGACTCTCAGGAGGTGGATTGCAGGTAGAGCATTATAATACTGTTCGCGCACTTATTTTTCACCGAGGGTAATAGTTTTTGTTTTATATTAAGATGTCCTTAGCGCTGAGGAAATGCTACCTACGCAGTGACCTTATCTATCTAACACTAATAAATAATTTGGTTTAATTAAAATAGAATTTGGTACATATCAAAAATATTTATACACTGATTGTCATAAATTGTCTTTGCGCAATGTTTGTAAAAAAAGAATTAATTAAAAGGGTCTAGCTACCTAATGTGTACGTAATAAACTTCACGATTCGTGATTATCTGTCTATTACAATAATTAGAATGACAGATTTCTCACTCCCTGATTTCTATACAACTTACCTGCTTATACCGGCCACTGCGATTTAGGCACCTGTGGTCGTTAGAACGTATTCTGAAAGTGGGATGAAATATTTATGTGGACTCGCTTTAAATAAGATGAACTGTTCAATTCGTAACCTAATCTGCAAGTGAGTGAAAGAGAAAAGGCCAGATAAGCTTAACACAACATATAACAACATATATATATATATATATATATATATATATATATATATATATATATATATATATATATATATATATATATATATATATATATATATATATATATATATATATATATATATATATATATATATATATATATATATAATATATATATATATATATATATATATATATATATATATATATATATATATATATATATATATATATATATATATATATATATATATATATATATATATATATATATATATATATATATATATATATATATATATATATATATATATATATATATATATATATATATATATATATATATATATATATATATATATATATATATATATTCCCGGAATTGAAAGAATTAAAGTGAAAATAAATTACACAAAATATACGAAAACAAAAATAAACAAATGATTGAGGCGCGTACGCTCGAAAAACACAACATTGCACGAGGTGAGCAATGTTCACTTGACATGTGGCTTAAGATTTTGCGAAATAAAAAAAAAATTAATGATTCAGTAGTGTTTTCGTGGTGAATGAGAATTTGATTCTGTAATTTTGAATGTGGTAATTTGACTACGTAATTTTGTATATGGTGATGGTGGCTTCTTTTGTTTGTGAGCTTGACTTGGGATTTCGCTCTCGTGACTGTCGCGAAATTCGGAGTTTCCTCGAATATGAAGCAATAGCACTGGCCAACTCTTTATCACAATTTATCCAAGTCTCTTCATGAACAAATTCGAAACAGAAGCAAAAGAACGAGTATTTCCCCAGGGTTTGATTTAAAAATGTGGACGTTATTTTTGTAATGTTTTATACAAAATTCACATATGAAATAGAAAACTGTGGACCACTAATACCATTTTTAAATCTACTAATACCGAGTGTAACAGGATCATGGTACATCCCCCTTTTCTCCTTTAGTTTTGAGGATAATTGATTGAAATTTGGGATATCCTATATACATAATAAGCGGCACTTTTTGATATACAAGTGATTTTTTTTCACTTCCAGGTTCGCCGAAAAGTACGATAACTTTCGATTTTTAAATGGAACACCCTATATATTATTGCATTTTTGAATTTTGCATAATTTTCTGAAGCCAACGATACCAAGTAAGTGACATTTCGATTTATTCTAAATGACCCCTGTAATGCTAAATCGAAATTCCGTTAAAAATACTAAATCACGTGATTTATGAGCAAATAAGTTCATCAAAATGGTTTTTGGGGAAACACTCAATTTTTTCAAATGGAGCCATATTGGTACCGTGGTACCATTTATTAGTACTATTAATAAGGAATTTATTCATATGTCGTAATAAAATGTGCGATAAATACAAACAAAATTACAGTTAAAAGAAAATAAGAAAATACAATTAAATGTTAAGAAGTAAGGTGGCTTTGAAAACGATGAAATACTTAGCTTGTCAAACATTTGTTGGTTTACCGGTGTTTTTATTGTCTTTAAAAATTGTTTAAAATTCTTGTTAATTGTATTCAAAATGCTGCAAATTTATACAAGAGATGAAAAAGTGGACATGTTAATTATTTATGGGGAATGTAGAAAAAAGACTAGACACTTTTATGCCGAACGATATCCTGATAGACAATGTCCAACGAGAAATTATTTTAATCGCCTTGAAAATCAATTTCGAAGTGAGCCCAACAATTATCCCGAAGAAAATTTCATTCTTGACGAAGAAACGGAAATTAATGTTTTGGCTCGAGTAGAAGTTGATAAGACTGTTTCTTTAAGGCAAATTGGGTTTGAATTGGAAATCAGTCACCCAGTAAGCCGAATTTTGCACAAATACCACTATAAATCTTTTAAATACCAATTGCACCAGCACTTGTGCGAAAATGATTACGAACGTAGGATGGAATATTGCAATTGGATTTTGCAGAATAACGTGCAGCCAAACAATGATTTTTTGGGAATGATTTTATTTTCGGACCAGAATAAATTTACGAATTTGGGATTATTTAACCGACAAAATACAAAATATTGGTCACAAGAAAATCTAAATTTATTACGGGAGGGTAACTTTCAAGTACGGTTTGGTTTCAATGTTTGGCTTGGAATAATCGGTAGTAGAATCATTGGTCCAATAATATTTGAGGGACCCCTGAGTGGTGCCAGATACTTGGGATTTGTGCAAAATGAAATTGAGGACAGTTTAGCTGAATTACTTTTCTATTTACGACAGGGAATGTATATTATTTCCAACAAGATGGCCGCTCCTCCCCATAATTCAAGGATAGTAATTGATTATCTTCAACGGAGATTCGGAGAAAACGTAATTTCGATGAATGGTCCTGTGAGGTGGCCTCTAAGGTCACCTGATTTAACACCCCTTGATTTCTTTGTTTGGGGTCATTTAAAAAATATTGTCTACTCAATCGCCGTTACAACCCATGAAGACCTGGAGCTACGAGTAAAACGGGCAATTAATAGGATAACGGCCCCGCAATTGGCGAACGGTCTTCGAGAAACAGCTATGCGAGTTCAAAAGTGCATTAACATTAATGGACAGCACTTTTAACCACTGTTGTAATGTTTTGTGTTCATTTTTTTGTATTCCAAAGCCACCTTATGTATATCTTCTTATTTTCTTTTAGCTGTAATTTTGTTTGTATTTTTCGCACATTTTAATACAACATGTGAATAAATTCCTTATTAATAGTACTAATAAATGGTACCACGGTACCAATATGGTTCCATTTGAAAAAATTGAGTTTGGCCCCAAAAACCATTTAGAAGAATTTTATTTGCACATAAATCACGTAATTTAGTATTTTTGACAGGATTTCGATTTTCCTAGCATTACATGGGCCATTTAGATTAAATCGGAACCGTCATGGCACACTTAACTGGAAAACTAAAAATTATATTATAAGAAATATTGACGTTTGAAATGTCACTTATTTGGTATCGTTGGATTCAGAAAATTATGCAGAATTCAAAAAATGCAATAATATACAGGGTGTTTCATTTAAAAATCGAAAGTTAGTATCACTTCCGGCTAAAACGGAAGTTAAGAAAATAACTTATATGTCAAAAATGCTGCTTATTATGTATATAAGATATCCCAAATTTCAATCAATTATCTTCAAAACTAAAGGAGAAAAGGGGGGTGTATCACGATTCTGTATAATTAGAAATGGATTGAATATGTGGTAGGTTCCTTGTGAGATATCTTGAAAATAATTATTTTGAAGGAAAACACTGCTTTTAGATAACACTGACGTAGTTTTCCACGAAACACCAAAACACTATATACTGCACTCGACGCGCGTTTCGGCAACCAAGTTGGCATCATCTGAAGATAATTAAAACTGCTTTTAGATGTTTGTAAAATATATTTCGATACACTCTACATATGTTTCGGCTTGTTAGGCCTTTCCCAAGAGCATTACAGATAAATACTAAAGCTGTGAGGGCGATTATTCTAATATCTATGCAATAACTTAATAATTAGTTTTATTACCCTGGAAATTCCTGTAATTTAACCCGATTAGGTGTTATTGCATAGATATTAGAATAATTTCCCTCACAGTTTTAGTATTTATCTGTAATGCTTCTTGAGAAAGGCCTAACAAGCCGAAACATATGTAGAGTGTATCGAAATACATTTTTGAAACATCTAGAAGCAGTGTTTTCCTTCAAAATAATTAATTGAAAATAGCGAAAATAATTCAGAATTTGACATATACAGATGATACCAGTATTTTAAGATATATCCTTAAAAACTTTCACAATTATGCTCAACACAAAATGACGGGTTTTTAATTTTCTAGTTCATCCCTTATTAAGCTTCCCCTCAATAAGGAGAGGTTTGAAAAAGAAATGACACCGATTATGGATATAGCTGTCATTAAGGCATATTCTGTAAATGTAGTTGTTAAAATCATTAGGAAATCTAAATATAAAGAGATACTTCGAAATTTCTCTACCTTTCTAAATGAAAGAGAAAATCCGAAATTTGAACTGATTCAGTACGATTCTCGATTCACTCGGGGTATTGATTTTGAGAGATATAAGTATGAGAGTGGTCCAATCGTTGGAAAATAAACTGGAATATAAACTACAAAGTTTAAGCAATCCAAAAGAGAAAATTGGAACAACAGAAAGTAGTGGATTTATGCAATTAGTTGTAAGGACTATCATCAAAAGTAAGTTGGACAAACTAGACGATTAATTCAAACTAGATTCAAGGAACATAATATAGCTAATCTCAAATATAGTAGAACAGATAATAGTAGAGTTCACCAGCCATCAAATTGTGATTTTTGTTTGCACTTTGAGGTTAAAAGCTAAAACCCATTTTAAATTATTTTTTTACCCTTTGGGACTTCAAAATTCATTGGTCGTTAAAATGTTGTCCTGTACGGGGTGGCTATAGGGCTTTTAATATTTAAGTACGAACGGTAGACAACTGCTATAAGTTTAGTGTTACCAAACATGTGTTTGAGAATAACCATAATATAAATAGTAGCAATTTAAGTGTAGAAAGATTGTTTTTAACAATAGCTGAATTTCAGTTGTACGTCTGTAATAACTTCTTGCACACACACACACACACACACACACACACACACACACACACACACACAAAAACACAATACTAATAATACACACACACACACACACACACACACACACACACACACACACACACACACACACACACACACACACACACACACACACACACACACACACACACACACACACACACACACACACACACACACACACACACACACACACACACACACACACACACACACACACACACACACACACACACACACACACACACACACACACACACACACACACACACACACACACACACACACACACACACACACACACACACACACACACACACACACACACACACACACACACACACACACACACACACACACACACACACACACACACACACACACACACACACACACACACACACACACACACACACACACACACACACACACACACACACACACACACACACACACACACACACACACACACACACACACACACACACACACACACACACACACACACACACACACACACACACACACACACACACACACACACACACACACACACACACACACACACACACACACACACACACACACACACACACACACACACACACACACACACACACACACACACACACACACACACACACACACACACACACACACACACACACACACACACACACACACACACACACACACACACACACACACACACACACACACACACACACACACACACACACACACACACACACACACACACACACACACACACACACACACACACACACACACACACACACACACACACACACACACACACACACACACACACACACACACACACACACACACACACACACACACACACACACACACACACACACACACACACACACACACACACACACACACACACACACACACACACACACACACACACACACACACACACACACACACACACACACACACACACACACACACACACACACACACACACACACACACACACACACACACACACACACACACACACACACACACACACACACACACACACACACACACACACACACACACACACACACACACACACACACACACACACACACACACACACACACACACACACACACACACACACACACACACACACACACACACACACACACACACACACACACACACACACACACACACACACACACACACACACACACACACACACACACACACACACACACACACACACACACACACACACACACACACACACACACACACACACACACACACACACACACACACACACACACACACACACACACACACACACACACACACACACACACACACACACACACACACACACACACACACACACACACACACACACACACACACACACACACACACACACACACACACACACACACACACACACACACACACACACACACACACACACACACACACACACACACACACACCGATTCAGGCGATCAAAATCATCTTGTAAAAAATATACTCTCTCAAATGGCATTATCACAAATACAGGTTACCATTTAAAAAATTATAGATGATTTCATAACTTTTATAAACAATTTGGAAAAAACACTCTTTTATACATGTGAAAAGTAAAACACTGATCCGGTAACATTCCTTAATTCACTAATCATTTTTAAAAACGAACACTCAAAACGACCTCCAGGTCGCTTTTCGAATTTCGTTCGCAAATATTCATGGGTTTCATTCGAAATACTGTTAACATGTGTTCGGCATCTAAAAGGTTCCTGACGATTTGATATAAAAAAGGACTATCTGCATTATCGTTTGCATATTAATACCTCATTACCTCAAACGTATTCCACTCCCCCGAAGTATACAGTTGCCTGTTCCTCCTCCACAAAATAGGCCTGTTTTTGAAGTCCTCCCTCCACACGGCAAAAATTTTCCCGCCCACTGTCAATGTTGCTTTGGTTGCATCTGCTGTATGGACGGAGTTGACTGGCCCGTCGTGGTATTTCGCAAAGCTTAACATCTGGCTAAATTCAGAATTGACAATTTCTCCCGAATCAAAATCCTGGCCGTCCCATTTCATATAACCGTAGTCTCCTGAAAATTTTCAGTTTTTTAGAACCTTCTTTCGTTAGCAATCAAACCATTGCGTTGTGTCAATTATTACCAACACCATAGTCAGCTAAATCTAGTTCATTAAGTATTGTCCAGGTAACTCGATTTAGCTATGTCAACTCGACTAGAAGAAAATGCTACAGAGCAAGGAAATAAAGTATGCATATTTTCAAAAAATGCATGTTTGAAAAACGGAAAGATTTCTAAATTCCAATATTCAAACGAAGAGACGTGCATACTTTCTAGTGTTAAGAGAATAACACGGCGTAGTACGAGGTTTGTGGGAAGAAAAATGTTTTCACTGGGGAATAACAGTGTGTAGTAGATGTGTGTTTATGGATGAATGTTCAACTTATATCAGTCGGATGGGCGTATTTTGGTATGGTATGGAGGCAGCGAAACGAGATGTGTAAAGAGAACAGCTAGGGTAGCATTTGGAGGAGGTAATGTTACTGTATGGGGAGAAATAATGATGAAAGGTGTTAATAGCTGTATGATTGATATTAGATAGGTGTGCGAGAGATATTTTCGCACAGAAATTTGGTAATGATTTTATACGTGTGGACTTGCTCAGCCTAATCTGGAGCATGTTGTTGCCGAAGTTTTAAAGGAACAGAATATGGAGAAAATAGCTTGGCCTGCCAGATCTCCAGTTATGAATCCCATTGGGCATGTCTTACGCAGAATGAAACTGACGCTATGTAGAAGAGAGTTTGAAATAAGAGAAGCAGCGGATGTAATTTTTGAACAATGGGAAACTACTCATAATTTTGTCATTGGTGGAAAGGATGCTTGGAAGAAGAATTTATTCAGCTTCAAAGACGACTCCTTAATAATAAAAAGACGATTCATTCCTCATTCTAAAATTTATTTCAGAGACACTAGCTAAAAATTGCATTATTTTTAACTCAAAGGAATAAAACATTCAAAAAAAGCAACAAATATGATTGATTTCTGAGAAACAAATTCACAAACACACAAATTTCTGCTACCCAGTGTGACAGCAAAAAAAGTGTTATCTCACCTTCCATGGTCCCAACATGAATTCTGGGCTTCAATTCTTCATCGCCTCTCTCAAAAACAGGTGTATACATGATTCTGTCGGTTATGTTGGCCTTCTTGTTTTTATCAGGATTCACTTCAACGTACTTCATCTTGCAAAAATTGCTGTAGCAATTAGCGATCGCCAGTACTTTGCTTCTATCGTCTGGTCTTCTAACCTTCACCTTGTAAATGGGTTTAAGGTTCAAGTGCAGGATTGTGTATGGAGAGACGTCCGCCTTAAAAAAATAGCGGGTATGATGTGATTTAATAGTAAAAAAAAACAATTGGGTTTTAACTAAAATGAACGTTTTGCACCAAATTCACAATTTCATAAAAGTGAATCGTGCAGACACCGGGGCAACGAAACGAATAGAATGCAGAAAAATAAATGAGACGTCAATTATTCAAATAGTTTCTTAATAATCGTACACAATATTTTATGGGCCCCACTTTGGGCGCCATATTTTAGAAATGAAGTAAAGCCCGACATTACATTTAAAAAATCATCGTATTCTTAAGCATCAACTATTAAATGGTGTCTAGTTCATTTTAGTACACTATATAAAGACAGTAAACATCAATTTTCCAAATTCAGATGTTATGCAATGGATCAGAAGTGGGACTCGATTTTTAATAGAGTTACTTTTAAAATAAACTAGTGTGTTCTGATCACTTTCTACTCACCATCAAAGCACTTGGTCTCTTCTTCAACCTCTTCAATTTCTTTACTTTAAACCCACCTGGCTGAATCGTAGGTTTTTTCAGAAGATCCCATATCAAAACCGTCCCGTCCTCGCTGGAAGTCAGAAATTGCATTGACCTATGATCGGAATCGTCTGGGATTTCTTCAAGCATCCCCATTTTTGAAACTTCGTAGTATGGAGACAACCATGTTATTCCTGACAAAATATAAGACTAATTTTGACACCAAATCTGGGCGTTACTCGAATATAAGTATTCGAAAACGGTGTGTTATATTTGTAATCAAAGTTTATTGCAGGAAAAATTGTGCATGCGACAACTTCCATTTTTCCCCGTAATTTAAAAAAAAATGGGACCACCCGCAAGGAAAGATTCAGCACAACTAGTCAACAATGTTATGACATTCGTGTTCTGAAACGTCAACGTCACGAGATGTGTCAGGTGATGATCACCAGCAAAACTGGTTTTGAACCATATACATAAAAAAATATGAAATGAAAAGCAACTCTCTGATACTTTTAATATTTACTCAGCAACTATGATACTTAGGATAACCCACGTGGTATCATTTTGTTCGTAATTTAACAAACTTTCATTTTACCACGATAAACTTAATATTAGCTGAGTTATTTGTGAAAAACTACGAAAAGGGAGCCATTTTCCAAGATAGTGGCAGGTTTCCGAGGGTCCCCAATTTTGTTTGTTTTTTAATGAATGCACCCTCGAAAACCTCCATCAATGAAGTTTTATTTCTATTTTATCGATTGACTCGATTTTTCTCCGACGACGACTGGGTTAATTGATGATACTAAAAACATGCAAGAAAACAAATTAAAATTAGAATATCTACGACACATGGATGATAAGAAAGTAATCTATGTATGCTTAATGACTTCCCAACCATAAAACAGATGTTCTTGCGATACAACACTACTATATCTTCTTCAGCACCAGTGGAATAGTTATTTTCCTCTGTGACGATCATAAATGCTTCCAAACATCATGACAATTTCGAAAAACTTGTTTTATTAAAAAAACAGTGTACAAATGTAATTTTATTAGAATACTAATCTGTTTAATTTTCATTGTAGTGCAGTTCTACTGTAAATTTACATAGTATACTTAATGCAGTGGCGGCTCGTGATAATTTGGGGGCTCTACTTACTTAAAAAATATGAACTACATAATAGAGACTCACCTTCAGTCGCTCGGTAATTTCACCCAAGTAGAACTACGATTTTTGATAATAAAAGAAAAAGTTTTATGTACAAAAAAAGTTTACAATATAATAATCACTTAAAAATGTGAGTAAAAACGTTATTGCTTTTACACAAAATCAAATCTTCTGTTTTTTTGGGTTTTGAGAACCGTCTTTTTCATCGTTCCCTCATAATGCTAGTTGCAACTTTCCACAAAACTTAATACAACTGATAATTGTCTTTAATATACCCATTTTTTTGTCACCTGCTCTTCGTGTTTTATAATATTTTGTCTATAAACTGAATCTAACTGAACTGCAATATTCACCGAGCCTAACAAAGCCAAATCCGTACTGTACTTTATATGATATGCAGAAATTTCGTGCTTTTTTATTTTCTGATTTAAATGTTTTAGATCTTTAAATCCTGTTACCGACCATATCTTGCCCATTCGGACAGGATTGAAATAAAATAGAACACATGGAAAACAAAACAGAACATTTACCTTATCACATCTACAAATCCACTGATATTTTTTGCAAATTTTCTTAGAAAAATGCCTCGTGAAAGTACGTGTCCCTACCTTGTCTGGTTGGTTAAGAATCAATTCTGGTATTGGTCGTCCGAGTTTCTTGATTTTTACTTTTTCTACTACCGGCAGAGTTTTCACTTTCAGAATATTATTTATATTATTCTAAGTCATTTTGGCATCAACCAACTTAAAATAACATAAAAACATTCAAAACAGTCGAGAGCGAAACGACATAGACACTACTACACTACACAAACATTAAGAGCCCACTGCGGCTCTGACAACTTGAGCCTTCTGTCGCGTTGTAAAAACCGTTCTCCGCGATCGGCAATTTTCGCGCTCGGTTTGTTTCACCGAGAAAAAAGTTTACTAGCCACAATTAAAATTTTAATATTTTGATGAGTAAGAAGTTCATCTGTATATGGGACTAGTCCACCACTTTGTGGCAAGTAAAATGAATTATCGACAATACAACGGAGATAAATAAATTACGTTATTGACACCTCGACGCATAACAGTAGACTAAAATAGTAAACAAGTCTCGCTTATGTACTTGGGTATTTCTATACCTGGCACCACCCATGATTTGCGGATCGAAATGCCAACCCTAATTATAAGTTGACGGTCATTACATTCTGCGACTTTACTGTACATATGGCCGTCGCAAATGGGTAATAATTATGTTAAAAAAGATATTAAATATAAAAGAAACTGAAAAAATATATATATCATGCATTTAATTACTGTTACATTTTCCTAATAGTAATTTAGGAGGCTCGAGCCCCTAAGTCCCTATGGAGCAGCCGCCACTGATTTAATGTTATTTTCTGTTGATTTCATTTTGATATTTGTTACTGTCCGTTAGACTACAGAGTATATTAATTAATTAATTAATTAATTAATTTATTAATTAATTAATTTGGACTATAAGAGAAGTTCCACATACCTCTCACCACTATAGAGTATATGTTTTGTTTTCATTCCTTTTGTGTTAGAATTAGAATCTTGTTTAATGTACAGGGTTATTCATTATAAATTACCCACCCCCTATCATCGTTATTATTGCTTATAGAAAAAAAAGTTTTAAATAAAAGTTGTGTGGTTATGACTGAATTTTGTTAAAATGCTATCAAAAGTACAGTACCGTGCAGATTTAAGGGAATACAAAAAATAATACATTTTTTAAATGGGATACCCTGTATATTATTAAATTTTTGGAATGATCCTTTGTTTCTGATTTCAAAAATATACCATATGTTACCCATACCGTATACCGTTTTTGAATTATTAAACGTCGAATATCTTAGTTAAACTAGTTACTGTAAATATGGAAAAGTTAACATTATTAAAGTGAGCTACGAAAATGACAACTATTATGTTTGATAAGTGACATTCTTTAATGAAATAATCAAAATCGTTTACAGCGAGGAAGATAAAGTCCAAATATTTACTTGTTATATACAAAATAACAAAAATAAACGTGCAGCAAAAAGAGCACATGTTGTGTCCAAATCGTCCAACAACATCAGAAAATATGTTCAAACTTATTTACCGAAAGGTGAATAATACCTCCAGCTTTAGTAGAAAAAAGCATGTAGTTCAAGCAAACCAGGAAGAACAGCTAGATATACTGCTTTATTTCGAAGGTAAGCCCATCCATATTTATTCGCGAATACACTTTTTTGAAACGTATTATTTTTTAGAAAATTCTGAATGTAGAATAAATAATGCAGTCGATCAATTAGGTAAAAGTTATTCCAAAATCCAACGTATGTTAAAAAATAACAGTTACAGACCATATAAAATTGTACCCGTACAAGTTTTAACGGACTCATAAAAGAAAAAGGTTGGACTTTTGCCGCCAGATGATTCAAAAGTTGAATGAAGATCCCGATTTTTACTAAAATATTATGGACTGATGAATCATCCTTTCCTACGGCAGGAGTTTTTAATAGGAAAAATCGAGGGTCGTGGGAAAACAAACACAACAGAAAAAGATTGGTAAAACATATAAAAAAATCAGGAGGAAAAACTGTTAGCGTTTGGTGTGGAATTTTCAGAAACAAAATTGTTGGACATATATTTTATGATTATACTATAACAGGAGTTCCCTATCTGGAAATAATTATCCCAGAAGCAGAAAATATTCTTTTGCAGAATTTTCCGGAAGCCGAACTTCATGATATGATTTGGATGCAGGATGGGGCAACTCCGCATAGTGTCCTACCCGTTCGAGATCATTTGAATAATGTATTCCCAATATGGATAGGGATTAATGGACCTATTAAATGGCCACCTAACAGTCCTGATTTGACCCCTATGGATTCATTTTTTTGGAGATTTCTAAAATAAATTGTCAATAATAATAATAATAATAGTATTCAAGTCATTAAAGACAGGATTCGACTTGAAATAAACAATCTGAATGTAAACAATAAAGCCATTTCCGATGCAATTATAAATATAAGAAGACGTTATCAATTATGCATTGACAATAATGGTGGACACATCGAACATCTTTTATGAGTTATCATTTATTTATATTTAAATTTTCTAAATAAATCTTTGTTATCTATTTTGTATAAATAAATATTTGGTTTCTTTCTTTCTCACTATAAACCATTTTGATTATTTCATTAAAGAAATGTCACTTATCAAACATAATAGTTGTCATTTTCATAGCTCACTTTAATAATCTTAACTTTTCTGTATTTACAGTAACTAGTTTAACTAAGATACTCGACTTTTAATAACTCAAAAACGGTATATGGTAGGGCTAATATATGGTATATTTTTGAAATCAGGAACAAAGGATAATTCCAAAAATTTAGTAATATACAGGGTATCCCATTTAAAAAAAAATATATATGTTTTTGTATCTACTGAAATCTGCACGCTACTGTACTTTTGATAGCATTTTAACAAAATTCAGTCATAAGTTATGACTGAATTCAGTCATAAGTTATGACTCATAACCACACAACTTTTATTTAAAACTTTTTTTAGGTAGGTTTAGGTAGGTAATTTATAATGAATAACGCTGTACCTGTGATAGTGCCTTTGTGCGAGAATCTCAAATCCGATATCGCCGCTGGCCTAACCAAGGCCAAATCGTGTATGTTTTTCATCCAACCCATCAGAGAGTTCATGTACTTCCGGTACTTATGCTGGGCGCTGGTCAAAACCTCCAATTCCTCGACTTTGGTTAGCTTGTTACGAATATCCCAGATGATCTGGAAAAAGATGTTCCAATACTGTTTACTAGGTTTATCTAAAGTAAAAATATACTTTTAATAAAAAATGTTTCGTTTCAAGTAATTTCCAAAAAAAAAAAAAAAATCAGTACGTGTGGATTTATGTTGACAAAGCCATGGATTTTAAGGGACATAAAATCATAATTGTGATTATTATACGTGGGATTTACCGATCGGATTCCCAGGTATGGCTTTTACAGTATAGTATATTGCAAATACCTACTGAAACATTCCCAAAGTACAAAAACATATTCAGTGCATTTTATTTAATTTTACAACGTTCATGGTGACTTAGTTTTGTCAGGGAATGCACTATATTAAATTAAAACGTAATGCGTAATAGATTCTTTTTTTAAATTAGAGTATATTGATAATTTACATTACTGAAGGCCAACTGTTATCCCTAGCGTGGAGGGGAGAAAACATTTAACACGATCAGATAGTATCTTGCATAACGCGAATTCATTCGGACGTAGGTACAAAAAATGCGCAGTTAAAATGTCACAACGTACTAAACCGACGGAAGCTACAGTAAATTCTTGGATTCGCGATATTGCCGATTTAAAATTTGATGGCAGAAAATTGTATTGCATTAGATGTAACAAAACAATTTCGTGGTCATGCAACACAAATATTAATAGACATATTTCCTCAGAAAACCATAAATAGATCGTAGGTGGCTTTACTTACAGTGACATGCAACGTAATTTTAACTTAGATTTAGTGGAATTTATGATAGAATGTAACATACCGTGGTCGAAACTAGGCAATCCACTTTTAAGACAATTTTTGGCAAAATGTATTAGTGGCAAATATAGCAATGTGAACATGCCTTCGAGGACTATACTAAGAAAACAATATTTATCAAGGGAGTGTGAAAATGTTAGACAGAAAATTTCTTCTCAGCTCAATGGGAAGTACATCGGGCTTAGCGTGGACGAAACTACTGTTTCCGGGTTTAAGGTAACGAATGTTTTAGTGGGTGCATTGGAACAAAATTATTCAGTGAGCGAGCATTTGCTCACTTCTAAAGTTTTAGAAGATACAAATTCTCGCACTATAGCGGAGGTACTGAATTCAAGTCTACAAGAGTTTTGGTGTGACAAATATGCAGAAATAAGGACAAGCTCTTATTATTTCTTACGGATGGAGTGAATTATATGAAAGCGGATAGAAGAATTTTGAAGAAAACATATTGTAACGAAGTGATTATTTTATAGAATTAAAATATGTAACTAGGTGCTATTTGCCTGATTCAAAAGATATTTTAAACATTTTAGTACCGCGCCCTTAATAGTGGTATTGTCAGTTGCTCATTAATAATAGTATAATTAATATTTGTAAGATAGGTAGTAGTAATCCGTTTGTATAAACATTTCAAATATGCCGAGTTGCAGACAGTACGTGAATCGCGAAACGCGAATCGCGTATATTGTCCCCATCACTCCTGTGCCTACGCAAAGGGAAGGACCCCGAGATTGAAAACAAACAAGTTAGTTTCCGTCTGGCCGCTGACCGAAGAACTACGCCGACCAGCATAGTAAGTAATTTCGTTGTGTTTTTATATAGGTATATAAATTTAATTCCGAATTTTTCGTAAAAGGTGACGTAGTTGCCATATTCCGTGCATCACTACCACGTCTTCTCCTACTACTGCTTTTGGCAGCGTTTAGTAGCTTGAGGATTTTTCAGAGCGTCAACAGGAGTCCGTTACTACCGCCAGTACTTATCAGAAGTGCCGACACCGACCGCTCCGTAAATACAGAGAGGAAGCAGGCCAGGATACGGAAGTAGGTATCAAGGTTCGATAAATAAAGGTTTGGTAAATAAAAAGTATTACTTGGCTGGTGTGTATTTTTCGGACATTGTTTAGAGTTTGTAAAACGCGACCGCCCCATCTGTGGAGTCCGCAAGCAGAAAGCCATATCCGCCTCATACACTTCCGTCCGAGTGTAGAACGGGAGAGCAGCTGAAGGTTGGAAGCGTAACGCGTGTCCTCCAGGCTACCTGAGCACGTCATATTCTGCAGGGTGACTTGGAGGTAGGATTATTTCAGTTTGCCATTACTGTAGTATCTTTAAATTTCCAACCGTTAGGCTTGCCACTCCCTCCCCCCCAAACTGTAACCGCGTTATACCGGGTGTCCTCCAGGCTACCTGAGCACGTCATATTCTGTAGGGTGACTTGGAGGTACTATCATTCGTAACTGCGTGTCCTCCAGGCTACCTGAGCACGTTATATTCTACAGGGTGACTTGGAGGTACTATCATTCGTAACCGCGTGTCCTCCAGGCTACCTGAGCACGTCATATTCTGCAGGGTGACTTAGAGGTACTATCATTCGTAACCGCGTGTTCTCCAGTCTACCTGAGCACGTCATATTCTGCAGAGTGACTTGGAGGTAGGATTATTTCAGTTTGCCATTACCGTAGTCTCTTTAAATTCCCAACCGTTAGGCTTGCCACTCCTTCCCCCCGCCCAAACCGTAACCGCGTTATACCGGGTGTTCTCCAGGTTACCTGAGCACGTCATATTCTGCAGGGTGACTTGGAGGCACTATCATTCGTAACCGCGTTATACAGGGTGTCCTCCAGGTTACCTGAGCACGTCATATTCTGCAGGGTGACTTGGAGTTACTAGATTCGGCATATCATAAGTCCGGAACCATCCATTAGCCAAGCCATAGTAAGTCATAGTCATAGTCATAGTGTGCTTGTATTAACGCTTGCTTCCCCTCCTGGTATCCGTCCGTCGTCTGCTTATGGCCGATTCATTATTGCTGGTCACCTTTTTCCCTGCTTAATCACCGTATTACCGTGTCGCACCGCTTGTACGCCTGCTTACTGTCCCCGCTCACCTGTAATTAAGACCGTTTGTAGTATAAGTTGTAAATAACCTAGTAGAGTAAGAACCGTTAGCCGTAGGCTAATTACTGGTACTAGATTCGGCATATCATAAGTCCGGAACCATCCATTAGCCAAGCCATAGTAAGTCATAGTCATAGTCATAGTGTGCTTGTATTAACGCTTGCTTCCCCTCCTGGTATCCGTCCGTCGTCTGCTTATGGCCGATTCATTATTGCTGGTCACCATTTTCACTGCTTAATCACCGTATTACCGTGTCGCACCGCTTGTACGCCCGCTTACTGTCCCCGCTCGCCTGTAATTAAGACGGTTTGTAGTATAAGTTGTAAATAACCTAATAGTGTAAGAACCATTAGCCGTAGGCTAGTTACTAAGATGTATATATAGTGTAAATAATAATTAGTGTGTAGAATAAATGTAAATGTATTGAATGAGAGTCGTTTCATTAACTGTAGTGTGTAAGTTACCTTTTCCCGACCCCTGGCTTATCCGTTTCTTCACTGTAGTTGCCCGGCCTCTATCCTCCCGCCGATAGAGTAAAGTGGTGTTTCTGCACTCTAAACAGAAACTGGCTCCCGAGATATCCGTACCGTGAGCACCGCCGTAGCTTTGGGCGTCAAAGTGACATTTCCGTTCGTGTGAAGAACAGAAGTAGGTTGCGTCGCAATATCAAAAGATATTTCATGTAACATGTTTAGCACATGGGCTTCATAGGATTGCTGAAGCTATTAGGGAATGCTACCCTAATGTTGATAATTTTATATCTAGTGTAAAGAAAGTTTTTCTTAAAACAGCAAGTCGTGTATGGTTATTTTATGAAATTCTACCAAAAACTCCATTACCTCCACAGTCCATTATAACACGATGGGGAACTTGGCTAGAGGCAGCATCGTACTGTTACTATCATTTTAAAAAATGTAAAATCCCTAATACAGCAGTTAAATGCAAATCACGCGGTTGCTATTTCACAGGCGCGACAGGCATTTATGGATCCAACTGTTCAAGAAAATTTGGAGACCATACTCGGAAGTTTTTCACGAATTACTCTAGCCATACGAGACCTTCAGTATTAGCCAACCTCAGAATCTACTACAGTTGATGCAATAAACTTTGTGCTCGATCTTCGACAATATATTTTTCAATTACAGGGAGAAATTACTGCGAAGGTACAAACAAAATTCCAAACTGGTTTAAAAAAAATCCCGGATTTGTTACGATGACAGGTGTAACAGACCTTTCAAATGGTAAAGAAGTAGATTTTGCTACACCGGGCATGAATGTGGTGACTTTGCGAAAGTTTACATATTTTAAGTATGCTGCAGTTACAACTGTCGACGTCGCGCTGTCCTCGCAATATAAATGGATTTTCAACGAAAGGTGCCGAAGTTTAACTACAAAACATTTAGAACAGATATAATGTACCTTTATTCTTGTAACCGGCAGTGAAAAATACTTGTGTGTGTAATTTACTGTTAAGTACACCCCCCTATACCTCCAGTTCTCTTTGAGTGTGTGTTTATAATAAATTGACATTATCAACTTTGGATAATACCGAATTCGCTAAAAAGAATTTCAAGGTGAGATATCATTTCATACATGCATGCAAATCTGACACTTAACCACCTAGAGCCAACCTTGGTTTTACGTCATATCCGATTGGTAAATCCTACCTCTGGTTATTATGTGTATTTAAAGTGCTCGACTATCGCCTCATTGTGTTGTGCAAATTGCACACGCGTATACAGGGTTCAGATGTAGCTGAAAAAATTGATTGAATTTTCCAGGTTTTCCATAACAAAAAAAAAAAATATATTTACTGTCTTTTTATGAACTGATTTTTAATTTGATAAGGAAATACTTAATTTCTTATATTGTACTTAGTACGAGTGATGACGAGCATATTATATTAGGTATAATTAAATTAATGACAATAACGTCAAACAAAATTATTATTTTTTATTAGGAAATATATCTAAAATAGTAACAACATCTGCGACTAGCATTGCACAGTGCACACAAAGATCAGATTACTTTTATTATACGAACACAAAGTTCAGAAACATGAAAAATTTAAAAAGAAATCCCTTACCATAAACATCTATATGTATAGCGCGGGAATATTTCGATGTTTGTGTCCAGTAACTCGGTAACTCTAAGAGATACAAAAAAATGGAAGACACATTCTCGATCTCTTTTTTTGAGACAAATTCACTGGCGAAAACAAAAACTTGCTATCGTCTCTTGTTTTCGAGTTATAAACAAAAGTTCGATTTTTTTTAGGCACATGTCAATATCTTGGTTGTTTGTAAAGTTATGAAAAAACAATTTTTTAGATTCTTTAGACACTTTCTTCTGTATAATACAGTGTTGTCGAGGAAATTTAAAAAAAAGGTGCAATTTTGAGTTATGGCATAAAGTTATATTCTTTTATATGGCTATGGTTTAGTTAAAAAGGATAATTTTTTTCTCTTTCAAACCATATATCATATGTGGGATCGCTTTTGATGTGTAAGTATTTAAGAGCGAAAATAATCTTAATTATTATTTTTATTATTATTATTTTTTTCGGTTGCCCGACGCTGAACAGTCCTCCCGTGGCCTCCGACGCCACACGGGAGTCGCGCCCACATATTATTATTATTATTATTGTTATTATGATATTAATATTATTGTTATTATTAAATTTAAAATTCTCACAATTTGTCCATTCTTGCATCCGCCGATCAGGATGTTCTCGTCGAATTGACAGAACGATAACTTATGCACTTCTTTTGGTGTTTCCAAGATTAGTTTAGGCTTCAAGGCATCAACACAGCTCCATATTAGTACTGGATTCACTCCATGGATGGCGTTCAAAACCTTAAAAAGTACCCCATATATAAGAATGTTGTGCTATTAACTACTACTAAACTAATGAGGGCTACCGTTTTTAGGCTGAACAGTTGGCGCCACTGGCGAGTAAGGTAGCTGTCAGAAGTTATTGTTAGGCGTGGAACAAATTTATAGGGTTTTAATATAATTATTTCTAGCATCAGTAAATAAAAAAATCTTTTGTTCGGAAACAAAAGGCGGACATTTGTTTCCAATAAACAAAACTCGCCTAAAACAGTGGTTGGTGGCGAATCGCAATCGAAACATTCGTGTGTTTGTAAGAAACATTTTAATCCTGACGATTATGCGTTACCAAAGGAGCCTACTACAGAAAATCGTAAGTAATAATCATGCACATTCGTTGTTTTCATCATGCTCATGCTTGATATAACCTAACTTAAATGACATAAGACACGTCTGATAATTTCCCTACTGAGCAAATAAATTACTACTTTCCCCTTCTGCCATCATTGTGTTAAATGTTTTTCAGCTAATTTTGATAAAAATCACTAAAAACACACGTTAAAAAGCCATAATAAATATTAACGATCAGTGACAATTGCCGTATCCTGCACTAGCGCCTCTCGTGGTGAATCAAGCGCGGTAGCCCTCATTGCAATAATTGGAGTTAATGTTAAATAGTAAGAATTGTAATTACTAAACTGCGCTCTCATTACGGTGCTTCGAGGTCAGATAGGAGATATGTATACACCAAGCAGCAAGCTCGACGCTTAACATGACAGTGTAAATACGTAAGTAGCAGAAATCGGGAAGTTATTGGTTTCACCACGATTTTCGAAAATCGAGTTTTTGTCAGATCTCGACGTTTTGAGGTCCTAAGAAGCTATTCTAACTATTCCCACGATGGTGTCTGTATGGCTGTATGTATGTGTATGTGTCTACGTTGTATGTAAACCTCTCATAACTTTTGAACGGCCCACAGTGGACGGAAACGCCAAAAATTAAAAAAATGAAGATTTTTTTTTTAAATGGAAACGTTTTAAATCGTTGTAGTGGTACCCCTAGCATTAGAAACGACCGTTAATACCGGTCCGGGTTCACTACCTGAGCGAGGAAATTACTTAGTGTGCGACCGTGCAGTGCGTCACTTCGGCAGCTCGCAACGCTTCAAAAATCGATAAATTTTGTCTGCAGCGTAAAAATTCTCAAAGTGCAGTTTTTTGTGTCATAAAAATAGATTCTGCATCAGAAAGTAAGTACAATTAAAATATCTCAGTATCAGATCAGTTTATTTATATGGTAATTAGTAAATAATTATCGAAGTGGAGTGCATTTTTTGTACATGCAACGATTCATAAACTCCACAAAAAAAGTCATAAGTTACGCGGTTGGTGATGGTTGGTCTTGAAACTTATTGGAATGTGTTCAATGAACATTTTTTCGAAAGTGTATAAAAAATTAGCTGCATCTTCTTGCATCTTTGTGAGATATTGACCAAATTGTGCGCGAATACACGGATGCATGCACATTCGTGCACCATAAAGTGGGCTCCTTTTGAATGCGTTCCCATGAGGACGATGAATGTAATTCAGATAGTAATTGAATAAAATTAATTTTCAAAGTAATTACTAGAGCTGTCCGATGTGCCTGGAGTACAGCCACGGTCTTGCGCTGTCGTCACACGTGCCGATTTAGAAGTGATTTACGCTGCAGTTTTATTTGAAAGGTTAATGCGTGAGGTTGTACCTATAAATTATACATAATGTCAAACGTGCCAAAGGGTAAAAAACGACCGTACGCGGACACAGTGAATAAATTTATGCAAAATAATTTGTAAAGTTTGCAATCAAGACTTAATGTGCTGGCACAAAACAGATTGTCGTCGTCATATCAATACCGTGCAACATCAAAATAAAAAAAATGGCATGCCTTTGACAACTCAGTTTATGTTTGATTTATTGTTAATGTTAATAGCCTGTAATATTCCGCTACACATACTGGATAAACAACCATTTCGGGAGTTTTGGAATAAATACAATCCCCAGGTGAACTTACCAAGTCGTACATCGTTATGTAGATATATTCCAGCTGTTCGTGAAGACATTGTAAATAGGATTAAATGTGGATTAAAAAATACGCGGCTCTGGTTATGTATTGACGAGACGACAGATTGTACAAAAAATTCTATTTTAAATATTATAATACGTGTACTGGACCCTCTTAAACCAACATTTCCACGGCTTTTTATTATGCTGAATATTTTCAACAAATAAAAGCTGTGATACTACAGTTCAACCCTAACGAGGCTGCAGCTATTAGGGAAAGCCAGACAAGCTTTCAAGGCGTTTCCCTTGAAACAGATTTAAAAAGTATTAATAACAGTTATAGGGGACTACACGACGCAATAGAAAAATTGCAAAATAGTTCGTTGTCGTTAGTGGAATCTCTGCAAATAGTGGACGACGTAAAAACACAGCTACAGGCTATAAATGACGCAAAAAATAATCGCGTTAGTGAAAAATTCGAGAGTGTATTACAGAAAGATCCTGATTTTAGCAAATTAAGACAAATTTGTGATGGTGCATCTACAACTTCGTTAAGTGAGTTCACAGATTGTTTTACTTATGCCTGTATTACATCCGTAGATGTCGAACGGTCATTTTCAAAATACAAACATATTTTTTCACCAAAGCGAACATCGCTGACAGAGACAGCTGTAGAAACATACCTGATGCTATTATACTATAGATCTTCCCCAATTTATGATGACGACAACCAAACTACTTCATAAATCTGTTTAAAAAGGGTGAGTTTTATACAAATTTTTATAAAATGTAACATTATTGTTAAAATTTATTTCCATTTAATATACTTATTCAAGTATTATGATATGATGTAAACATATGAGTCATATGACGGCTCTGGCGGCCAGGTGACCTCGGACAGCTCTAGTCATTACACATTTTTATTCCATTCCCCAGATCCTAATTTTCCCGAAACAAATGAAACACATGAATTCGCTTCAATTCAATAATAATTTTTGGACTATGTATATATTTTTGACCATAATTTTTTTGAAATTCTATATGGGATTCTTCATCAGCGACCAAAAAAAACTGTATACAAAGTTTTGTAAAAATGCAGCGATAATTGGCGATTTTTGGTATGTTTTGAGGGAATTTCATGGCCGCCATTTTGTTTTTTCAAAATCAACTTCGGATTCTTGATCAGCGACACAAAAAACCCCTGTATGCACAATTTCAGTAAAATAGCTCAATGCCTTTATATTTTGGCCAGCTTTTCGGCGTTTCCGTCCACTGTGCGGCCAATGGAAAACTACTCAATTCTTTAAATAAAGAAGATATCTTCAAACTATATTCCGTTTTGTGTCAAAATGTAGAACAGGTAAGCCCAAATCTAATTTCTGGAATTTTAAAACCAAGAATACACTCTTTTGAACCTGAGAAAGTTTTATCTAGGCTACCTAATTATATATCAGAAGAAGATGTACAATCTGCTTTGTCTGATTCTTTAATAAATCTGTTAAAAAATTTGAGATGTAGAAAAGAAACATTTCGGTGTATTATTGAAACACGCTATCTACAAATCCGAGTAAAAGGAGTCAAATATGTGTATTCATCGTTACTGGTATGATTATAATACAGAATGACCACTCACCACGTCGTCAGTTTTAGGCCCAGAACTGTAGACATTTGGGGAAACGTCCGCATATGCTATAGCAATCGTTCCGGTCCACATGGGGTGCCAAACGGCATCCGCAATCATCTTTTCCTTGCAAAAATTCACATCCATGAATGACATGTGTTCTTTTATCTCTGCTAAAGCTGTCGCCTTCGTCCTATGTGATTCGGGTTCGTTACTTAAGGCTGTATAATCGTCTGTGTAAAGGTTTATAACACCATTTACCTAGAAAATAAACATACAGGAGAAGACATTAATCTCCCTAGTAGGGATCATATTAGTAAAGTGCAACAATATGCTTATTGTAACTTCTGTGAGGTTTTCATTGTTACAAGTTGAATTTTAACACTGACGTGTTTTCCACAAAACCATATACTGTAACAACGCCCATTTTTCAAACCAAGTTTGCATCATCTGTAGATGTTTAAAACTAACCTTATTGTATCCTATTTATACCTAAACTATTGGTACGATTCGGTGAACGAATTACACTCCATTTTAATCTTAAATTGCTAATATCTATTTTATGGTTGTTATCAAACGCATGTTGGACAGCACTAGACTTATCTGTTCCACCATATTTGAGATGGGCCATATGCTCTTTGAATCTGGTTTGATTTGACCATCTGATCTGTCCAACATATTTTTGATTTTAATCCTTACAGCTAATTTCGTAAATCTCCGACTATTCGTTTGTTTCAATTTCGTCTTTTGGATTGCCTAAAAGCTCTCGTAGTTTATTTCTTGACGAATGAGCCACTGTGATACTTATATCTTTAAAAGTCTTACCAATACCACTGTAACGAAGTGATATTTCTGCTATTAACTTTCCGTTATTTTAATACTTAATCTGGACCGTTCTTCACTTTGGTACACCTCGTATACAACGATTTGTATTTAATGTTTATATTTAAACAATAATTGTTTCTCAATTATTTCAAACCGGTTTCTTTTTCAGGGTAATCTTAAGTTATTTTATTTTTATTGTCATAATTATTTTGTTACATTGAGTACCCCTCGCATAAAACCAAGTAACAAAGACCTTTTATTACTAGTAGATATATTTCTATTATTTATAAATAATGTACAATATGTAATTTAGTTCAAATATTAATCCATGACCGTTTTAATTATTTTCTTTTTGGAAACTATATTATTATATTTTGGAAATTCTTTTAACATAATAGTTATTTGCATTAGCCGTTCGTGTGTTTCACATGTATACGTCAGTACCAGGCAACAACTGTCGTGTGAGATATTCCGGTAAAATGTTATTAATCATTTTGAAAATAAATGTCATAGTTTGGAACCCAAGTAACAACTCTAAGATACTTTTGATTTATTTAGGTTTTAAAAGTGCTTTAACATGTTCAATAAAATGATAGTGGTTTTAAAATTACCTTAAGATAAACTAAAAGTTCTTAAAGACCACTGATTCTTATGCAAAGGATTTAATGCACTCTTTAAATTAAAATAAAAAAACTGTTTGCTCCTAATGTCCTATTGATCTTATATTAGTTTTATAATACTCTTGACATTGGCTATTTTAAAACTAATTTGCCTTTTTAAAGAATTAAATAGCAAGTTGGTTTTAAAACAATCCATTTTGGAACAAATGGTTTTAATGTAGTTTTATGGAGTATCCTTGATGTAGTCATTAAAACCCATTAAGAAAACTATTTTATCTTAAGCCTATATGCTCAATGAAATTCCACATTAAATCCTAAAACATAGTTTTTACTTTTAAAAGTAAATTAAGAATATTTTAAAGTTCAAAGGTTTTAATTTAGTCAATTTGATTAAAAGAAATGCCTGTTGGATTTTTGATGATGACTTTATTAAAACTAATTCTACCCCCTCCATAATCGGAGAAAACACGCCATCTGCTCAATAAACTGATTGCTGATTTAGTGAACCAGTGCAGTCCGTGTACCTACTTTATGCATGAATGAAAACTAGAAGACATATTTAAAATGGAAAATATTAGTGACAAGTATTTTAAATTAAAACGAAGTCACTAAATCCAGCAATCACAAAACCGGCACAATTTTAAGGTTAGGATTTCATACGCGCGCCAGATCCCTTTAAATCAATAAGGCCACGAGTTTGAACATATTAAAGCAACTCAGTTTTAAAAGGAAGAGTAAATAAATGTCTGGGAGAGTAATTGTACTTAAAGTGGTAAATAAAATTCTATTTTAAGTCTTGTAAGATTTAAAATGTTCTATTAACTTGCAATCAGTTTTTATCTAGACCACGCCATTTTTTATATAAGATACAGACCCGCTATGATGAATATTTTCAATAGCCAAAGAAAAAAAATATTATTGAAATATCCTCTTAAATAACTGAAGGACGGTGTGTCCAAACATGCAATTTAATAAAAAAAATGCATTTGGATGTTTAGATGCAAAATAAAAATTGACGATATTTTTAAAAAATTTTTTAGATAATAAAAAAAAAACATTATATTGGTGGCGCTCGAGTTATGTAGAAGTATTTTATTATATTTTGTCAGAAAAGTGCCATCCGTTGGTAATTTTTACCAGAATAGTTTGCATTTGAATATTATTTTTGATCAGCTTTATATGTGTTACGCTTAAAATATTACCACTCTGCCCCATTAGAGACTTGCCGTTGTTTTAACTATTCCACGCATAGAGTTGTCCGACTTTGAAACAAAATAAAACCCTTTTAGGATTAATTATAATGATTCTCAAGGCAATTTAGTCTGCTGCAATTTTATTTTAAATGCAAAACGTTTTAATACATAAATTTAAGGTTGCCTTGAAGAACTCTTTAAGAATATGAAATTAAAACTAAATGGTTTTTAATATAGTTTTAAAATTTAGTCTTCAAGACCCTTTTAGGATGGGTCCTTTTGGCTAGAAGCTGCTTTATGGTGATGCTAAGCTTGTCTTGAAGATCATTTGGTTTTATTCGAAGTTTTATTGTATAATTTTAAAGCGACCTTGGAGATCTTAATAAGAGCATTAGTGTTACCTGGGAAGAAGAGGAACCGTTTAATGTTAAGCCATTTTAATGTATTAAGCATTAGCTGACTGCTAGTGAAGCGGTGGCATCTTAGTATTATTCGCATTGCCTTATTTTGGAGAACCTGCAGTCTACTAAAATTTTTACAACTTGTATGCAACACAGAACAGCAGTAGAGCAAATGAGGTAGTATTAAGGTACTATACACAGTTTAGTGGTAGTTGATATAACTGGAGCCACTCTGCTAAAAAATCCGATCTTTTTGCCGATTTTCTTTGATATGTATTCTATATGTTTGTTAAATTTCAGTTCACGATCAATTATTAGGCCTAGATACTTTATTTCCTGAACAATTTCAACTTTTTTTACTATTTAACTCGATACCAAGATTTAGACTAGCAAACGGTTTATATAGATAATTATTACCCACGAACATAAATTTGGATTTTAATTCATTTACTTTTAGTCTGTTGATCTTAAATTTTGCTGTCAATAATTTTAGTTCTAAATTAACAGTACTTACTATTTCCTCAAAATTTGTACTCTCATAGTAAATAAGAGTGTCATCAGCAAAAATATGGATTTAACATTTTTGCAATACATTGCCAAGGTCATTAATATACGGAATAAATAATAATGGACCCAGTACACTGCCTTGAGGAACCCCAAGTTGTTTAACTCTTCTTCTGATAAATTCCCATTCATTTTTGTTACTTGGTACCTATTTGTTATATAACTAGTAATCCAGTCAATAAAGGTGTTCTCAAATCTATATCTCTTTAGTTTTATTAGTAGTGTATTACGGTCAATTGTTTCAAAAGCACGCTTAAGATCAATGAAAACTGCACAAATCCCAACTCCTGCTCTGTCCAACAACTGCTTCCAATCTGAAATTACTAATTGCAAAGCCGTTTCGCTTGAATGTTTACCACGAAATCCCGATTGATATGTGTATAGAATATTATTTGAATTTATGTACTTGATTACTTGATCATAAACTATTAATTCTAAAATTTTTTCACAAAAAGGCAACATATTTACTGGTCTTAACTGTTCGGCCAAATTCGTATTGGGTATTTTTGGTATAGGTACCACTACAGATGTTTTAAAACATTCAGGCATAACATCCTTTTCCAGACTCAAATTAATCAAATTTAAAAAAGGATACCCTATTATGTGAAAAAGATTTTTTTTTGATATCACGTCCGATTTCATCAGTGCTATATTTTTTCTTTGTTTAGTCACTATTTTATTTAGATCTTGTAGGGTTATATAGCATCAAATGATGTCATGTTAGAATTTACAGCCGGTATAGATTCATTAATTATGTCAATATCGACATCATCTGTCCCTATCTTTATGAAAATACTCTCAATACTACCTACATAATACTGATTCAATACATCCGCCAAGTAATGGAGTAATATATAATAACACAGTTCAAACTTTGCAGAGCCTGTTCCTCACTTTTTTCCCAATTAACTGCTTTAAGCTTTTCCACATTAATTTTGGATTTGACTTATTACTATCTATATTTCTATCATAAAATATTGTTTTCGCTTCCTTGATAACTTTTACAGTATTGTTTCTTATCTGCTTGTAGTAATTTCAATCCTCATCCTCGCGTGTAAAAACAAATCTCTTGTAAGCCCTATTTCTATTTGCAATAGCTTCCCGACACTTATCATCTAACCATCTATTTTCAGCTACCTTTACTTTTATAATTTTTTTTGGTGCTATTATATTTAGTATATCTAATATGTTATTTACAAATGTCTGACTAACAATATTTACATCTGTGCAAGAATACTCTCATTCCTTTTCAATTAACAAATTTGTCATTACATCAAAATTGATTCGAGATCTAATTTCCTTTGATATTTTGATAAATCCCTACCGTTTTCTACTTTTACTTGAATTATTGAATGGTCTGTTATGGTATAATTTCGCTCTACATACGCATTTATTGTATAATCATTACTGACAACATGATCAATTATGCTACTAGAATTACTTCTTATTCTAGTAAAATTTTGTATAAACTGTTTCATGCCATAATTCTTAATACTTTCTTCAAACCTTCTTTTTTACATAATCATTTTTGGAAAAATCAATATTAAAATCACCTGTGAGGATTCTACTATGTGCATTATTTTTGTCAACATAATCATCTAGCCATTGCAAAAACCTATTAAGAAAAAGTGTTATATTACCACTAGGCGATCTATAAACAACAGTTACACTATATAGGGCATTTTTAACTTTTGTGTCAACAGATAATAACCAAAAATTTACATCTAGAATTAATATTTTTACATTGTCAAATTGTATGCCCTTTTTAATGAATATTAATACCCCACCTGTGTGACGGCTGCTCGAGTCGCAACGAACGATGTTATACCCTTTTAATTCAAATTCACTGTCAATAAAATTTTCAGTGAGACACAGAATCAAGTTTTTATATTTAAATACATACTCTGATATTTGGTCTTTATTTTTATAACTTTCAGCGTTCATGCAAGACAGAAATAGCGCACTATCATCCTGTGGTTGCTATTCGTTATAGGCTATCTTTTTCTTTATTGAATCAACAATTTTTAAGTAACACACATTTCCTATCAAACGCAGCACGCTGGATATTCAAGTTAAGATTTAGTTTTTCATTTGCTCTAACACAATTCACACACTTGTTATTTCCACTTCTGCAAGCACTACTGTGGTGTTCTTCTACACATAGTATACACGAAACTTTTTCTAAAGTTTTGAGCCTCGTGATTGTATCCTTCACATTTAAAACACCTTTTTACCCAGAAATATTCATATATATTGCAGTTATTCCATCCAACGTATAATACTTGCTCTTCCTTATTCATTAGATGTCTAAATGTTTCAGTATCGACCTCTACAATCCAATTAAATACTCCTCGTCGCACTTTTGTTTTATAAATACTTTCAAACCTAAAAGTGTCAGCTTCTTGAGGTATTTTATTTTGCCTAAGAATCTGCTTGATCAACTTCTTATCATCTACTTTATTTGCTAATTCTTCCTCCGAAATACCAGTAGTGATAATCCTCTGCTATAATTTTTTTTGGAACATTAATTTCATAATTATTTCCCAATTTCGTTTTAATGTTTTCCTTTACAGTATTCAGGGCTTCAGCATTTGAACACTTTAAAATTACTCCTCCATTGCGTGTACTTTTGTGGATATTTAAACCCACTTGCAAGTCCACTGGATTTATATTACATCTTAAATCTTCTTTAATTTCATTTGTTTCTTTTTCTATTTTGGGTTTAACGACTAAAACATGTTCCTGTTTACCAAGAATATCAGCGTACATTGGTTGGATGTTTTTAGATGGTGCTGCTGATTTATTTTCTTTTACTTCCTTTATTTCCTCTCGCATTTCATTAATCATTATATTTTGTTGCGTAACACGCTTCTAACTTTGATTTAAAATCATTCAAAATCTCTTTAATTCCCATACATTCACATACCGTTGTTGTTTCCAACTTCGATCTTGTACTTCGTGCCGTCATTATTATATTATGATACTCGGCAATGTTTATTGTCGAATTTCATTATTGACTGACAGATGTTGATACCTTTTGAGTCACTACACAATAACAATAAAACACTTTGTCGGTGGAACTGATCATGGAATAATTTTGGGTTTTCCAGCACTATAATATATGTTTATTGAGTATATTGTTACGTGTTTGCTAACCCCACAAACACCTATACTCGTAGATTCGTTGATTGAAAGTCCAGGTAACACTTAGTCACTACTTTATTTACTAATTAATAATTAACAACAATAGACTAATTATTAAAGCTGGCCGACGTCACCTGGCCGACAGAGCCGTCATATGACTCAAATGTTTACATCATATCATAATACTTGAATAAGTACAATAAATGGAAATAAATTTTAACAATAATGTTACATTTTATAAAAATTTGTATAAAACTCACCCTTTTAAGCAGATTTATGAAGTAGTTTGGTTGTCGTCATCACAAAGTGGGGAAGATCTATAGTATAATAGCATCAGGTATGTTTCTACAGCTGTCTCCGTCAGCGATGTTCGCTTTGGTAAAAAAATATGTTTGTATTTTGAAAATGACCATTCGACATCTACGGATGTAATACAGGCATAAGTAAAACAATCTGTGAACTCACTTAACGAAGTTGTAGATGCACCATCACAAATTTGTCTTAATTTGCTAAAATCAGGATCTTTCTGTAATACACTCTCGAATTTTTCACTAACGCGATTATTTTTTGAGTCATTTATAGCCTGTAGCTGTGTATTTACGTCGTCCACTATTTGCAGCGATTCCACTAACGACAACGCACTATTTTGCAATTTTTCTATTGCGTCGTGTAATCTATAATTGTTATTAATAGTTTTTAAATCTGTTTCAAGGGAAACGTCTTGAAAGCTTGTCTGGCTTTCCCTAATAGCTGCAGCCTCGTTAGGGTTGAACTGTAGTATCACAGCTTTTATTTGTTGAAAATATTCAGCATAATAAAAAGCCGCTTTCAACCACGTTCCCCAACGTGTAAGAATCGGCTCTGGTGGTTCAGGGATACCAGGACACTGTCTGTGAAATGCTCGAAGCCGTTTAGGAGATTTGAAAAATACTTTTTTTGTATTTGCTATTAATGCATCTACCTCTGGAAAACATTTTCGAATCGTTTCTGTCACAAGATGTAACGCATGCACTTTACACGTAACATGTAAAAACCTACAATTGTCTCTTTGAAGAGAACGGCCTACCACGCGCATTGTCGCGTCTCCATCAGTCACAAACATCAATACTTGACTTGTTGAAAGTTCAAATGTTTCGAATGTCTCCAACACCACACGCGTAATTATTTCGCCTGTACACGCAGTTAGTCTTTTACTAGCTACTAAAAGTGGAAATGTTGGTTTAATAGGGTCCAGTACACGTATTATAATATTTAAAAAGAATTTTTTTTACAATCTGTCGTCTCGTCAATACATAACCAGAGCCGTGTATTTTTTAATCCACATTTAATCCTATTTACAATGTCTTCACGAACAGCTGGAATATATCTACGTAACGATGTACGACTTGGTAAGTTCACCTGGGGATTGTATTTATTCCAAAACTCCCGAAATGGTTGTTTATCCAGTATGTGTAGCGGAATATTACAGGCTATTAACATTAACAATAAATCAAACATAAAATGAGTTGTCAAAGGTATGCCATTTTTTTTATTTTGATGTTGCACGGTATTGATATGACGACGACAATCTGTTTTGTGCCAGCACATTAAGTCTTGATTGCAAACTGTACAAATTATTTTGCATCCGTCATAGAATAAATCCGGAAATTCACCGATAAATTTATTCACTGTGTCCGCGTACGGGCGTTTTTTACCCTTTGGCGCGTTTGACATTATGTATAATTTATAGGTACAACCTCACGCATTAACCTTTCAAATAAGATTGCAGCGTAAATCACTTCTAAATCGGCACGTGTGACGCCAGCGCAAGGCCGTGGCTGTACTCCAGCCACCTCAGCCAGCTTTACTAATTATTGTCTTAACTATAATCACACTTGAACACTTATAAGTCTCTTTCTTATTTCATCTTTACTCGTTCACGTTCAATTTATGACTGAGTCTCGGCCCACCGTGTGTCTTATTTATACATCCATTCACACAGTCTAGAGCACTCCAGAATATTCCCGGCCGTTCGCGTACAATTCCAGTTTCATCTAACCAGTCTACACAGTCCAGTGGCGTAACAATATTATATTCCTCTACATACTTTTCTCACTTTATTTAAAAATTTTAAGGACCTTAAGCTCTGCAATCTGCTTGTTCACTCCTCGAAGGTTCAGGTACTACCATCTGTTTTGTTACTACGCTTTTAGGAGTGAACAGCCCTAACCCCTATGTTAAACACCGTTTGTCGCTTATGAAGCGAAGCGTAAAAACATCCAAATAACGAACGTAACAAATAAGGCAATCCAAATAATAAAATTGAAACAAACAAAAAGCCGGGGATTTGTAAAATTAGCTGTAAGGGCTATAATCAAAAGTATATTGAACTAACTAGACGATCAATTCAAACTAGATTCAAAGAGCATATGGCCTATCTCAAATATGGGAGAACAGATAAATCTAGTGTTGCTCAACTGCATTTGAAAACAACTATAAAACAGATAGTAGCAATTTATGATTACAAACAATCACAATCAATTACATTTTTCTTCAATATTTGTTGTTCACAACAATGTCCGATTTTTCCGAGAAGTTTCCTTACCTAGTTATTTATCTGTTTCAACGAATAAGGGTGAGTTCCGCATCAATCAAATAATTTGTTATATTGTTAACTTCACTGTAACATAATTTTTCTATAAAAGGTCCATGAATGCCGGAAAATCTTTATTGTTATTTTACTACATGGCGTCGAATGTTCGATTAGTTCCGAATAAGAAGGTGTTGACTTAAAAGTCACTTTGTAGTAGGTTTTCAAGATATACGTAACTTTGTAGTCACTTTGAACTAGTGGGAAGTAGCAAAATTTACTTTAAAGCCTCTTCATTCGTAGAAATACCGTTATTTTTACTTAAGATGTTACTAATAAGTTACACATCTTTAGGTTCCAGAAAATTTCCCGACAACGTTATAGGAACCTTAAATATAACACTTTCAGTTATCATTACTTTGAAGTGATTATTTGGTAATGCTGTGCAATCGGCATTACTACCATTTCTCACTTTAGAAGTGAAAATGCTTCAAAGCAATGCACATACTGCAGCAGTTACTTGATCGTGTATAAACTATCTAGTTAGGTTAGGTTAGGTTTGTTGTGAGTGGGTCTCAGTAGACACTCCACTGCGGCCATCAGCAGGCCAATTGTGGTTCACGCCTAATTATATTTCACCCAATAAGTTCAGTCTCTTAATGAAACTGATAATTTTATTGGGTGAGAATGTGTCCAGATCCTCTGGCAGCAGTTGCCCTTTGCCAAATATTGAGAGTCGGATCCTCTCCACAGCGGAACAGGTGCATAAGATGTGGTCTGCCTTCTCAACATCCTCCAGGCATAGACGGCACTCGGCGTTTTCCGCTAGGCCTAATTTATGCAGATGATAGTTTAGTCGGCAATTCCCGGTATATAGGCCTGTTAGAGTTTTCAGGTTTACCCTGTTTAACTCTAAAAGTTTCTTAGCTCTTGATTTCAAAGGGTATTTTATAAACGCCTTCGAATGAACTAATCCTGGTAACTCCTGCCAATTCTGGAGAGTTTTCCTTTCAACCCAGGTTGAGATAGCCATCTTGGCAGTACTTGAGGATATGCCAAGTATTGGTTCTGGTCCGATGAATCGTGAACCCGCTCCTTCTCTGGCTAAGGAGTCCGCTATTTCGTTACCTTCCATACCAGAGTGGCCGGGTATCCAGACCAGGGTCACTTTGTTCTTTTTGCTTAAATGATTTACAGCTTTCTGACAATTCCATACCGTTTTGGAGTTACACCGGTAGGAGCCAAGGGTTTTTATAGCTGCTTGGCTATCTGAGAAATTTTTTTATTAATCTGCGTGTAAGATGCATATATTCTAGCCTTCGTACACATAGTTCAATGGCATGAACCTCAGCCTGAAAAACAATTGCATGAGCACCTAAACTTGAGAATATCCTCACCCTTGGTCTGTAGCTAGGTCCTCCGGCTCCTGTTCCCTCGGAAGTGTTGGAACCGTCTGTAAACCAACAACTGTCTGCCTTCAGTAGGTCGGCTTTATTCTGATCCCTCTCATCTCTCTCTGGAGAAAGGATGTTGAAGGTCAGCTCGTAGTTGGTCATGGTAGGCATAGTATCCGAGGGCATTCCCAGGATGCTGTGATTCTCTATGTCATCCAGCAACCTGTTTCGCTCCATAATACTAGTCTGCGGCATATTAATGGCCGCTTGTTGCAGTCTGTAGGTTGCCCACCTGGCCTCTCTCTCCAGATATATATGAAGAGGGGGTAAATCTAGGAGGATTTCCATTGCAGCTGACGGTGTGGTGCTAATTGCTCCCGTTACGGTCATGCATGCTAATCTCTGCAATCCAGAGAGTTTGGATTTGGCCATCCGTTGTGATCCTTTCTGCCACCAAACAATGGATCCGTATGTTATCATTGTTCTGATGACCGTGATATAGATCCAGTAAATTTGTTGGGGACCCATGCCCCAGGATTTGCCACAAATACGACGGCATGTCCATAAGGACAGCTTTGCTTTGTGGATTATCTTTTCCAGATAAAACTACCTAGTACCTAAATTCAGTAGAATTTACGTAACTGTTACTACACGTGTATACCACAAGTTGAATTTTACGCTAAAGTCACAAATTTAGTAACAGTTATGTAATGCCTACTACGTTAAAGTTTCGATACCAGTTCCCGTCACCTTGGTGCCAGTTTGGATTACAGTGTAAAAATACTTAGTATGAATAGTGGCAGAGGGCCCATCCCATACAGTCGTCCACTCCATTGGTTAGTTAGTCACGGTTCACAGAACCGTAACAATAGTTTAGGTATAAATAGGACACGTTGCTAGCCTAAGGTTAGTTTTAATCCTCTCCAGACTCCAGATGATGCCAACTTGGTTGGCGAAACGCGCGTCGAGTGCAGTATATGGTGTGTTGTGGAAAACCATCTCAGTGTTAACTTCACAACAATAGTTCCAGCTCACTTGAGCACACTGATGAAACAAAAAATCTCAAAAATTAACCTAAGTCTAAAAATAGTATCCGCCAAATTCCAAATTATTATCTTTAACAGTTCTTTAGTTATACGGAAAAAACGCTAGTTATTCTACGGACCATTTAAAGGGTCATAGCTACCTGGGAAGCATTTCCGGATATATGTCAGTGGCGGTTCGTGGGTCAAGAAATAGGGAGGTCAATTAGAAAAGTTTACTGTATTACCTATCTTTTAAAGTGATTTAAAGTCCAAGTCGATCCACCGGTCTTTTTGACATGCAGTGGTTAATTACTTTTTCATTAAAGTCTTTTATCTTCTTTATTAATGCCCTTTCTATGGTAAGCATAGCTAAAGAAGATAACCTTTCCTGACCCATGGTATTTCTTAAAAATGTCTTTATTCTTTTTAAGGTGGAAAAACAACGTTCACTTTCAACGGTAGTCATAGGGAGAGTACACAAGATTTTTTAACAGTTTGACACTTTCAGAAAAAGTATTGCACAAATTATTGTTAATAAAAAGTTGTAACAAAGCAACAGCACCTTCACTATTGGAAAAATCTTCTCGGCTATATAATACTTCTAATTCAGTTTTAAGTTTCAAAAGGTTTATGACTGGATACTCCGTTTTAACTAATTTAAACATATCTTGAGGAAAGCTTTTTTTCTAATCTTTAAATCGATCTGCGTGAATTAACTGAGACACTGTTAAATGATTACTGAAGTCAAACCTGTTTTTGATCTTAGATGTAATTATACCACAAACTTCTAATGAAATTCTCCTTTTTGATTCTTCCGTTTTACATCTCTGGGCAGACTGCATGGATGTCTCCTCCAAATAGTTATTCAAAATTTTATTTCTGATGTCTTCAATTTTACTATTAAAAACGCCAATACACTTTTTTTACTGTTATGACATCGATATTACATTTTTGTAATTGATTGAACAATATATCACAATGAGGCATAACTAAATGAAAAAAATTTAACCAGTAAAGAAAATGTTCATTTTGTAAGTAGTTTTTTAAACCAATAGCTTGGTTTAGCGTGTTGTTTTCTGATTCAGTATCATTGATTTTTTTCTAAACAATCTAATAATTCTGTTCGGTAGGTATAAACAGTCTCTATGCACTTTGTATTAAAATTCCATCGTGTTGGAGCCGCTTTAGGTAATCTCACCCTAACAACATTATCTAACACAGTTGTTCTTTTTGGCGATTTTCCAAAGAATAAAGAAAAGCTATGTAAATTAGCAAAAATAATTTTTATGCTTTAATCCTGACTTGATGCTTTTTGTAAAATTAAATTCAGTTGATGAGCGTAACAATGAATAAAATTTGCTGAAGAATAACTTTTTTTAATTTTGGCTTGTACACCTCCAAAAGCACCACTCATTACTGATGCTCCATCGTAACTTTGTGCTATCAATTTTTCAGGACTCTCATTAATTTTCAGACATTCTAACTCTTTTAAAATTACATCTGTCAAATGCTGCGATGTCGTTCCTTGAGGCTGAATAAATTTCCAAAATCTCTCACATACAACACCGTCTAAAACGTATCTAAACACAAAAACTACTTGTACTTTATTGTAACTATCTGTGGTTTCATCTTCTTTTTTCTTATCAAGATATGTTTGCTTTATAGTCATATTAGGTTTTGGACGGCCACCACCTTTGAATTTCACTCGGTCTTCATAACCCAACTTATGTCAATCTTTCAGTTTTAATATATTTTGTACAACACTCATATTTAATAGTAAACACCAAAAACACTGTTTTACTTAATTTCACGACAAGTAGAGATTTACTAATAAAATATTCACAAATAAAAACATTAAAAACAACGCGACAGAACTTACCGACCAACACGTACCTAGTCAGCATTAAGACTGCTCTACTGAACTTCGTGCGAATCGTGCGTTACCGTTTCCGTAAAATGTGTCAGGGACATTGTCCCCGCCAGTGTTTTCTGTCTCTTTTGCTTTCTGACGATTCGCGCATAAGTCTTTTTTCACTTTAATTCGTTGTAAATTCGGTCCGTAGCTAGCTTTGGGGACAAGTTGTGGATTGACCCAAGATTTTTAAATTCTATAAATGAAGAATGTAATGAATATGAATGTAGAGGCTCGGTGCTCGTGGGGCATACGAAATCCTGCGATCTAGATATTTGAATAGTATTGTGCATAGATTGAACCAGAAACTTTAATACATTTTTTAAAAATATTAAAAATATATATATTATATATTTCTAAACATCAGAAAATGAATAGCTCTATTTTTTTAATTGTATGTGGGAGGTCATTGAGCAAATGACCCTATAGAAGAACCGCCATTGTATATGTATGTTCATAGGAACTTTTTTTTAGAATGACAATTATTCTCGTTTTTTTTTATTATTATTAAATTTCTTGTTACCGTTAGCATATCAGAGAAATCCTCGATATGTTCCTCGGCATACTTGATGATGTGTTTCTTGCATTTTTCTAAAAGCATTGGGTTATCGTCCACTTCATAGACATACTGCGTGGTTGAGTTCGAGGGATAAGTACAAATGGTCTGAGCTTCGGCCTCAATAAACTGGGGGGCCACTTGGATGTAGGCATCAAGCCTTGTCTTGTAAACCTAAAATATATCTGAAGTAGATATACCGAGTATCACTGAGATATGGTTCACCCTCGCTTTTTTGTTTGATTTTTAACTTAGAAAAATGATATTATATAAAGGGTGATTCACGTTACTCTTTCGCTCTTTCGAAAATTTTTGACCTCCCGAAATCGTATTAATTTGAAATTCGGTAGCCGACCATAATCGACTGCTGCAAGTCTAAATAAATTATTTTAAAAATGGCGCCACTTCTGGAAATACCCGCGATCGACGACGCCATCTTTGTTTTTTTTATACTGAAACATCCCATTTTGATTTCAGATTTGGATCCTACATTAAATCGTGAGTTCAGAACAACCTAGTTGTCTGCATTTATCTGTCATAGTTTTTGACATGTCACTTTTTTCGCAAAAAACAGGGTTGCATTAAGAAATTCATAACTCCTGAGCCACTGGAAATAAATAAGTGGATTTTTTTAAATTCAATTCCTAAAGGTTTGGCCGATGTTTTGCATTGTTGCTGGCAATCTTGTTATGTTTCATGTGCCTACTGCGATTTTTCAAAGTTGACAATTAAACTATGTCAAAAACTTAATTTTTTTCAAATAGCAACTACCATTTCTGACAACAGAAATTAATATAAAATTGAATTTTATGGTCACTTTTATTAACATTGTGTATGCATATCTTCAGTCGTTTTTGAGCAAAAAAAAACACATTACAATACTTTAAAAGAATTAGAACATAATGAGTGGGGCCCTAGATGTTCAAAATATCGTCCATCATTTTTGATGCAAGAATTCATTTTTTGACGAGTGGATTGATCGGAAGTCTCTACTTCTGCCATCGAAATACTTTGAACGGCATTTCTTATTCTCTCAATCATGTCGTCCCTTGTAATGGGTCTGGTGGAAAAAATGAGATCTTTTATTCTCCGCCACAAATAAAAATCTAGGCAAGTCAGGTTGGGGACCTGGCTGGCCAATGAAATAGACTTCCACGTCCTATCCACCTATCAGGATATGTCTGGTCTAAAAAATCTCGAACGTTAGAGAAAAATGCGCCAGGCACCCATCATGTTGGAAAAACAGATCACGACGAGTTGCTAGATCTACGTCTTCTAAAAGAAGCGGCAATTCGTTTCTAAAAAAATTTGGATAACGTTTTTCATTAAGAGTTTCATTGAAAATAAAAGGCCCAATTAATTGTCCACATAGAATTCCGCACCACATATTTATAGACCAACGAGACTGAGATTGGACCTCTCGCATCCAACGTGAATTCGTCTCATACCAATAATGCATATTATGGCGATTTACAGTACCATCACTCCTAAATGAAGCCACATCTGACCACAAAATACGTGGAAGAAATCCAGGATCTTCCTCTATCATTTACAACAGCCAGTTACAATAATTCAATCTCTGATCGAAATCGCTAGCATTTAAACTTTAATGGAGGACTATGTGATATGGATGCAACCTAAAAAAATCAAACAAATCTATTACATTTTATAAAAGTTCTTCAGAGCAATATGAAAAATGTTTGTTTTTGTATGTCATATATTTTCTATACTTGCTCTAAATTGTTGATAACCCTGAGATACAACAGCATTACATAGCCGTAAAACAAAAAACTTTATACCATACATATCATTATCTTTAAAATATAAATTTTATAAACCTTATAACAATTTGTTTTGCATAAACCCACTATATTTCTAATTATGATGAACTAATTCGTTATAAATAAATACTTACTTATGTTCTCTCAGAATATTTCGAACAGTGGTTCGACATATCTCCAAGTCCCTGGCTATTGCTCTAGCACTTAAATGAGGATTAAATTGCACATATGCTAATACATTTATAACATTTTCCTCGGTGCGACCTCTACGGTGTCTCCGATACACAGGAAGTTGCACAGATCCTGTCGTACGTAAACGAAGTGCCAGTCGAATAAAAACCCTTTTATCGTGATGATGTCTTTCAGGGTACTGCAACGCATAGACTGGCAGCAACAGTTGCATTTCTCATGCATTCGAAGTAAATAGCTAACGTGTCAAATGCTTCTTCATTTCTAAGAATCATTATAATTTTAAGAACTAATTCCAGAATGTAAACAAATTCAATCAGAAAAGTAAATACTACACAAAATAGCAACAATTATAACGAATTTATCTCTTTCTTCGCTACTTTGACTTACTTTAATTATGCAAATAAAACGCCAACAAAAAAATACATATGTACATATATTTAGAATATAGAACACAAGAGGGTCAGGGCGTGGTTAACAAGTAATAAACTAGGTACATACAATGCCTACAAAAGTATACAAGCTTCAGAAAATATTAACATTATTTTCAACTAACAAGTCTGTTTTAGGGCGCCACCCGCCTTTCTTTTTTTTTCGTTTTATTTTAAAGTCTAGGAAAGTTACATATTTTAAACGGGGGAAAGAACGGTTACTTTTCATAAAATTGTATCGCACAGTTCAAGAGCAGAATTAAAACTCTAGGGGGCTTTCTCCACCTCTAGATAGATCGGCAAATCAGCCTTCGGATGCAAATTTTAATCTTCAAATTACCAGCTCACACTCAGAGCGGAAGCTGTTTACTTTTTAATAGGTACCTATGTGACAATAATTAGAAGTGAGATCACCTTACCAGCTCATAGAATATCTTTCTTAGGCTACATACTTGGCAACTTCAGAACCATAATTTTCAGCCAGACCAAATCTCAAACGTAAGGCAAGCAACGCACACAATTAACACAACTCAAGCTCCGGTCTCGTCTCCAAACGTAAAGGTAAAGGTAACGTATATTAACACACCCACTAGTTGCCGAGGCCTCCGAGCTTCTGCCTTCAAAAACCTAACCGTCTTTAGTACAAGCGTTCCCCCTTATCCCCACACCGCAGTATTCTCGTTGGTGCACTAAAGGTCCAGTGGTCGTTTACAATATCAAAGATTTACAATTTAGTTGTCGGTTCTAGAATTTTTAAGGTTAACCTCAAACCAAATTATGCAATTAGCATTAAATAAAGCGCAAGTTAATTATATCTAAATTGTAAATCTTTGATGATTTAAGCGACCACTGGACCTTTAGTGCACCAGCGCGAACACTGCGGTGTGTGGGGACAAAGGGGGAACGCTTATACTAAGACGCTAGGACTCTCTGCCGAGCCACGGCCGAGAGAGGATGTGTGTCTTTAGGGCCTGTTACGTTGTCTTTGAGTACGTTATCTTATTTTTTTCGTTAGAGACAAGACTGGGGCTTGAAGTGAGTTAGTTGTGTGCGTTGCTGGCTTTACGTTCGAGATTTGGTCTGGCTGAAAGTTATGGTTCTGAAGTATGTAGCCTATGAAAGATATTCTATGAGCTGGTAAGGTTATCTTACCTCTAATTATTGTCACATAGGTACCTATTAAATAGTAAATAGCCAGCTTCCGCTCCTAGTGCGAGCTGGAAATTTGAAAACTAAAATTTGCATCAACAGGCTGCTTTGCCGATCTATCTTGAGGTGGAGAAAGCCCTCTAGAGTTTTAATTTTGCTCTTGAACTGTGCGAGACAATGTTATGAAAAGTAACTGTTCTTTCCCCTTTCAACGGCACTAGTGCGTGTAGTTTTTTAGACGTTTAAAATATGTAATTTTTTAGATTTGTATAATTACAAAAACGAAAAAAGAAAGGCGGGTGGCGCCCTACACAAACTCCTTAAGTGAATTTAAAATAGGATTTCTGTGGTTTTAGTTTTAAGTTGTTGAAGGGTTTATTACTTGTTGACCACGCCCTGAATGAGCCTTTTTTTGTATGATAAATTATGAATATATGTATTTTTTTATCTTGTTGTTTCATTTGAGAACTACAGTAAAGTTAATTAAAATAGCGAGGGCAAAACCCCTCGTTATATAATATATCGGTAATAATAACGAAAAACAAAAGCCAAACACTCAAATATGTCACATTGTCGAACACAGAATTTAATTCTTTATCCAAAACTGTAAAAATATACAGGGGGTCATGATGAAAATCAAAAAGTTGCTATCATTCCTGTTGAAACTGGAAATGACACATTTTTTTATAATTTTAAATTTATAATACCTACTTATCATTTCTCTAGTTTAAAAATCAAACAAAAAAAAAAAGGGGATGAACTATAACTCAGTGACACCTGGTATTTCTAGCCATTGATGATCTTCTAATACTGTGCTTTATTTATAAATTAATATGTTCATTTATTGATAATAGTCTAGACATTACTTGTTTTCTAATTGGGCATATCACATATCATGTAAATGATTTTCTGGACGAATAAATTATTATTATTATTACTACGTCTAGTTTTTACACACTCTTGAGACACGAAATATACTCACGTTTATCAGCTCTTCTGTGCATCTTAATTCCATGTAGCCATCTCGCCTTTGGTCTGCCCGAACTAACCTGAATTGTATTTTATTGGGAAAAATCGGATATTTGGTTTCAACTTCAACTTCTATCAGCGGCCTGCTGTTCTTAACAATGGCCTCATCTACTTCCACATCAGTGCCCTGAGATACCCTAAGAAGAAAAAATGATTTCCTTTGAGCAAAATATACAGAGTAAGCAATCCAAGAGGACCGGCGAGATGAGCTCTAATGGGCTCAGGTTGTTAACGATTATACGGGTTACTGGACTATTTATGTGAAAATATAGATTATGCTAAAAAATTTAAAAAGTTTTTCTGCAAATTACTTCGCGTCGAATGATGGATGGAATGATGCTGATGTTTAGGGCCCGTATTTCTGGTGTCATTGCCGTAAAAGTCAGAAGCGTCATGGGAAGATAGTACGAAATTATAAAAATTCTTACCTTTTTTTTTGTGACTTATTGCTGATTCAATTGGAGGAGATTATACGTAGTGGTGGGTTCATCACTGTCGATATTGTTACGACCCCTAAGAAGGTGAAAAGGGGTAAAACGTGTTTTCACGGATTATTCAATATCTCTTACGCCCGTTGAGATATCGACTTGGTTTTTTCTCACAAAGATTACCCATACAAAAATGTCTAAAAACAAAAGTGAGCGAAATCGGTAGATTGTTAAATTGACGAGGCATCGAAAAAATTGAGATAAATCGAACGATTCTTAAATCATAAATGCTACACCATAATCATGTCAAAATAATAAAATGTTAAATCTGTGAGAGATGGAGGGTTAATTTCCCCGCAGAACCACACCAGCCCACTATGGGCCGATGGTGGAGGCGCCGTCTCAAAATTCTGTAATTTTTTCATTTGTTACTATAGACACATGAAAATCGGTATACAGATATAAAGAAAGGTCTGACGTTCAGTAGTGAAGGTAAGTAATTTTTATTTTGTTTTTATACTTGTCATTTTATAATTGTATAATGATAATATACAGCGTGTAATTTATGGACATAATTATATGTAAATAAATATTTATTGTAATAGTTGCAAGGCTTCTTCTTCAAGTTCCACAATCTTGCGTGACACAGATTGTGTTAAGCTCGTTATATAAGGGTCTGATGTATACAATAAAGTATGAAAGACATCTTCGTTAGTAGCTTTTCGGGAACATTTGCGAAAATGGTGTAACCCGAAACGTCTATAATCCTTACTTCTGGTTTTCTGTGCATCTTCGGACAACTGGCCAAGTGGTGATAGTGCATTATATCGAATTATGTTATCTCCATGAATGAGTACTTTATGGACAAAGGAGGGCATATAGTACCATAGATATTTGCTCACATATAATTCAGCTGTTCTAAAAGCATATTCACCAAACTTTTTGGCATTGATTGCCATACCACTTGACATTGTCTGAAGTAGTATGCGATATCTCATAATTAATGCTTCATCAACTCCAGTAATTTGTGCAGTGCAAGCAGAATTGGCAAAGAACCTTCGAGCGGTACTTCCGTCATTACTAGTTCCGCTGATTTGTGGAGGTTTATCCATTAGTAAACCTAATTCTTTCCGAAACTGCTCCTGTACATAAGCATTTTTAGATTGCTTTTGCTGTTTCATGTCCTCTGAGGTTACTAACCATTTTTTAAATGATAAATTATATGAAACATGAAGTACTAACTCCATAAATCGATTCCATGCATATAAAGATGAGAGTTCAAATCTATAATGCTCTTCATTCTCAGGTCTCTGTTTAACACGTTCCCAATAGTTCATTTCTGTTGGTTTTGCAAGACATATATGGCATGTGGTATTTGATGCAGTATTATGTTTCTATGTCTCCGAGAGTAATGTTCTATGTGGTGAAAAAATATGCTTATATTTTGAGAACGACCGTTCGACATCTCTTGGTGTAATACAAGCACACTTAAAATAGTCTTTGAACTCACTTAACGGATCTGCAGATGCACCATCAGTACCATCACAAATTTGTCTTAATCTGGTAAAACCGGTATCTTCAGTTAACACACGTGCGAACTTTTCTCCAACGGGCTCATTTTTTTCGTCACCTATAGAGTGTAGCGTCAATTTACACTCCACTATTTGCAGTGACATCGCTAACGAACAACGCACTGTTTTGTAAGTTTTGTACAGCGTCATGTAATCCTTAATATTTCCTGTGAATAGATTTTAAAGCAGTTTCAACAGAAACATCTTCGAATTTTGTCTGGCTTTCCTTAATAGCTACAGCTTCGTCTGGATTGAATTGTAGTATCACAGCTTTTGTTTGTTGTAAATATTCAGCATAATAAAAAGCTGCCTTCAGCCATGTTCCCCAACGTGTAAGAATCGGCTGTGGTGGTTCGGGAATACCGGGACACGAAATGCGCGAAGACGTTTAGGAGATTTAAGAAACACTTTTTTTGTACTTGCTATTAATTCATCTACCTTTGGAAAACATTGTCAAATAGTTTCTGCCACAAGGTATAAAGCATGCATTTTACACGTAACATGTACCAACCTACAACCGTGTCCTTGAAGAGAACGGTCTACTAAACGCATTGTCGTGGCACCATCGGTCACAAACAAATTTTTCTAACGTCTCCAGCACCACCCGCGTAATTGTTTCACCAGTACACTCAGTCTTTTGCTAGCTAGTAACAGTGAAAATATCGGTTTAAGAGGTTCCAGTACACGTATTTAAAATAGATTTTTTTTTACAATCTGTCGTTTCGTCAACACAACCACGGCTGTGTATTTTTTATTACACATTTGATCTTATTTACAATGTCCTTGCTTACAGTTGGTACATAGTTACGCAACGGTGTGCGACTTGATAAAGTCGCCTTGGGATTGTATTTATTCCAGAACTTCTGAAATGGTTGTTTATCGAGTATGTGCAGTGGAACATCACAGGCAATCAGCATTAAGAGTAAATCCAGCATAAACTGTGTTGTCGAAGCACGCCATTTTTTTTACTTTTATGTTGCATGAAATTTACTTGACGTTAATCACGTGTGTCCCAGCACATCAGGTCTGTCTAGCACACCTTACAAATTATTATAGCACCATTGTAGAATAAATCCAGGAATTCATTGATAAATTTATTCACTCTGTCAGCGTATGGCCGTTTTTTACCTTTGGGCAGTTCCGACATATTTTATTATTAAATTAATATCAAGAATAAAATACAACAAATAAAATTATCAACAATACAACGGAGAAGAATAAATTACGTTGTACACACCACGAGGCATAACAAAATACTAAAATCAAATGTTAATCTTTGCTAAAATAGTAAACAAGTCTCGCTTAAGTATTTAGATATTTCTCTACCTGGTATCGCCCGTGACTTGCGGACCTATTTGCCAACTCTAGTCAGCAGTTATTATATGACCAGAATCTGTTAGGTGTTTACAAAAGTTGGACGGTTGTTTTGTGTGTGAATATGTTCTCTATATTTTACCCCGAACGATCTACCTGCATGTTTGACCTACATATGAGGCGCTACATTCTGGGCAATCTCACCGATAAAAAAAGTGGTGTATATTGGTTAGATTGTCCAGAATGTAACGCCTCATATGTAGGTCAAACAGGTAGATCGTTTGGGGTAACATATAGAGAATATATTCACACACAAAAATAACATTCCAACTTTTGTAAACACCTAATAGATTCTCGTCATTAACTGATGACCATCAACCTAAAATATTACATATTTGTTGCAAAAGTAGAAAACTTAATTTATTAGAAGCGCTAGAAATAAATTAATTAAATAGGAATAAAAATTACAACATATTAAACGACCAAATAGATTTAAATAATTATCCGTTATTAAACTTGTTCAGATAACCTAATGCTGTTGATAAAAATCGCACCATAATATAAGGGCACTGTACTTTCACCACATCTGTACACCATATACACCTCAGATCTGCCAAGGACAGCAGGAACGGTCCTGGCACTCTACACAGACGATACAGCTCTAGTCGCCAGATCGTGGCAGGCAGCGCAAATGACTCGTCATCTCCAGGAAGCAGCATCCCACCTGGAGGAATGGTGCAACAGACAGAAAGTACAAATCAACGCAGAGAAGAGCAGTGCGATCCTATTCCAAAAGAAGAGGACCCAAATCCCAGTTGGACATGTCACCATGAACGGCGAGTCGATCCGGTGGACTGACACCGCCAAATACCTAGGTGTCGTACTGGATCGAGGGCTGACATAGAAACAAAACACCGACGAAGTGGTCAGGAAAGCAAAGACGGTGAGGACTAAACTCTACCCGATGGTGAACAGAAACAGTCAACTTAACCTGAGGAACAAACTACTCCTACTTATGGCCGTACTCAGGCCACAACTGATGTGTGCGTCAGTTACCTGGGGGTTCGCCGCTGAATCGCACAGGAAGAGGATGCAGGCCGTGGAAAACGTGACGCTGAGAAGCGCTGTGGATACACCATAGTTTGTGAGGAACATCGACATCTTCAGGGACCTAGAATAAACCCCGGTCTCGAAGATCATCCAGGATCGGGCCAAGAAGATCTTCGTACGAGCGGAGACCCACACGAATCCGTTAATCAGATAAGCTGTCGATTACGATCCGGCAGAAACCCCGCGGTACAAGAGACCGATGCTGCAGATCCTGGATAACGGCCCTGTGCGAGCCCAAAGCGCCACATTGAAGCACTTAGAGCCTGCGCGTCCTGAGCTACATAGCTCTACCTCCTACACACCTACTGCCAAACGACACCGGCAGGAACATCCCCAAACCCAGGACAGGACGGCAACAGTCGTTCTGCCCGTGACATGACGACGCTCCCGGGAGCAGACAGCCGATGAAGAAAGAAAACCCAAAACAAGAAGAGCGCTAGAAGAAAAAAGCCCAAATCGGCTGGGCCCAACAAACCAAGACCAGGGGAGGTCTGCCAAAACGATCACATCGTTCGGACGGGATTGCCGGTGGAGCAGGCCTGCTGCTTACGAGGTTGGTCTAGGCCTACAGCGATGTGTTAGGGTAAAGGAAACAGAAACTTTCCGACCCCTGCCATCCGAGGTCACCGTCAAGCCAAAGAATATTGGCGCGTGTATAATTTAGTTCACTTGAAAATGTCTGAATGGCATGAAACTAGTTGTAAAAGTAACAAATAAAGTTAAAATTAGACAAATAATAAATAGTGTTTATAATGTTTTTAAATCATATTGCACTTCGTGACAAAAAGATTGAGTGGGTAAAAGTGTGTATGATGCATAAAAAACAATCACCCATCTAGCTCGAAAATGGCGCAAACCGCGATGGTCTATCTTTTTCGACTACTGAGCTACAGAGCGTTTTTGGAAAATTGACATTTTTAACTGACGTCTATATCTCAATTACCACGTGTCAAATCGAAAATCGAGTAACACATTCTTAAGGCACTTTTTTGAGTAGAATCCGTTGCTGATAAGAAGAAAATTAAGCATGCCTCAGTTTTCGAGATATAGACATAACTTGTGTTTTTTTTAAATGGAACGTCCTGTAAATTATTTCATTATTCGATCACAACTTAAAATAGCTTTCCAGCGATAAATCATGTGTCATATTTATCTCTAGAAAAAGTGGTTAGTTTTCGAAAAATTAAATGTATTTATGAGGAAGTCATGGAAAACTATTAACACCAACAACACTTCTTATAATATAAAATAATTTTGCCAAAAATATGAAAAACTAAACTACAGTAAATGTTCGAATTGTGTTCCATTGACATCTATGCATATTTATCGTATTTCTAATATTTATTGAGAAGGCCATGGTAAAAAAAAGAAAATCGAAATAATCGTAAATGTCAAAAACTAATTTGTGAGTTAATTGTGAGTGAACATTGTTAAAAATGGTTCAATGTATTAATTATGAAATATATGATATGATATAAGTGTTTTATAGAATGCGGAGAAGATTTAGAATTTAGTCTTCGAGGTAAGTTAGAGACAACAAAACTTTGCGCCAAAAGTGCCGCCTAAAAAAAATATTTTTAGATATCCAGAAAAGAGGCAGCCAAACATAAAAATATTCAAAAGGCTACAACAAAATTTAAAAGAGTTTGTATCATTTGTAAAGCCTCGAGTAAAAATATATAATAAAGCAGGTAGAGAAGCTGTAGAAAATATTGTTTTAGAAACTATAAGAGAAAATCCTAATATATCGTCTCGCAAAATACAGAAAATTTTAGGAATTCCAAAAACAACTGCCTTGCGTTGTTTAAAAAAAAATATATATCCTACAAAATTAGGATTAGTCACCATCTACACCCAAACGACTTTCAAAGGCGTCTCGATTTTTGCCAGTGGTTTTTGCGTCAGTGCAATGAAATGCCAGGATTTGAAGGAACAATTATGTGAACAGACAAGGCCCATATAAGCAGTGCCGGAATTTTTAATCGGCATAATAACCACCATTGGGCTGATGAAAATCCACACGTAACCACCGTAGTTACTCGTCAAGGACGGTTTGGATTTGGTGTATGGTGTGGTTTATTGGATACCAAATAATACGTCCTTATTTTTTTCACGGTAATTTGAATACCGAAACTTATACTAACATTCTACGATAAGAAATAGAGCCCTTTATAGACAATATGCATGTAAGAAAATTTCAAAGATTATATTACCAATAAGATGGCGCCCCAGGTTATACGTCAATTGAAACACGAAATTATTTAAATGCTCAATTTGGGGAGGATTGGATAGGTATCTACATATCACTCAGGACTAGTTTATCAATGTCTAGTTAGCTAAGTTAACTAAATTGATAACTAACAATTAATTTAGCTAACTGGACATTAATAATCAACAAAGTAGTTTGGATATTGTTAAATTTTTAGGAAATAATGGCCCTATTTTGTGGCCAACTAGATCTTCCGATATAACCCCTGCCGACTTTTGGCTTTGGCGTTATTTACAAAATATTATATATAGAGAACGTTCTAATATCATAGAAGAATTGGAAAATAAAACATAAGCTGCGTTTCGGATAATAACTCCTGTCATGATTATAAATGCAACAAATGCTGTAAGGAGAAGGTGTCAAAAATGCATAGATGTCAAAGGAAGACAATTCGAACATATATTGTAGTTTAGTTTTCCTCTTTTTGGCAATATTATTTTATTTATAAGTGTTGTTGTTGTTAATAGTTTTCCATGGCCTCCTCACAAATATATTTAAGTTTTCGAAAATTAACTACTTTTTCTAGAGATAATTATGACATATGATATATTGTTAGAAAGCTATTTTAAGTTGTGATCGAAAAATTAAATAATTTATAGGGTGTTCCATTTAAAAAAACACAAGTTATGTCTATATCTCTAAAACGGAGACATGCATAATTTTCTTCTTATCAGCAGCTGATTCTACTCAAAAAAGTGCCTTAAGAATGTGTTACTCGATTTTCGATTCGACACGTGGTAATTGAGATATACCGGGTGGTCACGAGTCAATGTACGCCCCCCAATGTTTTGGTTGTTTTTGAATTCAAAAATTTGGTTTTTGGTACACATAAATTAGACAATAATGGGCTACTTTTAGACTAACAGGAATGAAAATATCACTTCCGGTGGAACCGGAAGTGACAGCAACTTTTTTTTCTTAAATGGAATGACTATATTTTTTTGATGGTTTCTCATTAAGCATAAATTTCTAAGTGCAACAGATTTTTCAGATTTTAAAAATTTTAAAAAATAAGTGAGATACGAACAATTTTTTAATTTTTTCAAAATGGCGAGTCAGATGAATGCGATGTAAGAAAATTACTAAGTAGGCTATGGAAATTATTAGTAAGATTGTAGACTTGTCTGTATAGAAGAAAATAGTTGTTTGAATTACTGATAGGTACCAGTATTTTTAGGTTTTTTTTTTTCAAAAAACGGAATTTAATTTTCATTTTCATTTCCGTAGGGGTCCTATGGAATTTGTTTTAATGGAACTGTGCTATTTTTTTTTATTAATCAGAAATAATGATTCATAAACTATAATTTTTTCGCCATTAATCATTTCTTAACGATATCCTTCGTAATAATAAAAGTATTTTTAAAAGGTAAGCGCCAACCAATCATTTTAATAAGGTACCTATCTACATTTAAATCCTATAATTAGGCCTGAGCCACAATAGGCCTGCTGATGGCCGCAGTGGAGGGTCTACTGAGACCCACTCACAGCAAACCTAACATTTAAATCCAAAATTGCAGATAGCCATGAAAATGACAGACATTCGCAACAATTGAATTATTATTCTTGACTTACTCACTAATTTTCTGAAGCAAGTGTATTAAATTTGTTATAAACAAGAAAATTAATATAAAATGGCTGAAAAATATTCAATAGATGAAAAAGTTGACATGTTGATTATTTATGGAGAGACTCAACGTAATGCAACTAGAGCACAAACTCTGTATGGAGAGAGATATCCAGAAAGAAGACAACCTCGGAGAAACAATTTCGCCCCGTTGGAGCATCAATTTAGAACTGAACCTGATATAGAAATTGAAGAAAGATTTATTGTGGATGAAGAAACGGAAATTAATGTATTAGCTCTAGTGCATGTTGACCCAACCATTTCGCTAAGACAAATTGAACATGAATTACCAGTTTCCAAAGAATCAGCCAGGAAAATTTTAAAGAAACACGGCTCTCGTTCTTATAAATATCAATTGCATCAATTTTTATATGAGAATGATTATGAACGAAGAATAACCTTTTGTAATTGGTTACAGTTACGCCATTTAAGAAATGAGAATTTTATCAAAAACATTTTGTTCACTGATGAATCGAGATTTACAAACCCAGGAGCGGTTTGGTTTCAATGTTTGGTTAGGCGTACTAGGCGACCATATCATAGGTCCAATAATTTTTGACGGAACTCTAACTGGACCAAGATATCTAGAATTTCTCCAAAATATAATAGTTCCACAGATTAATCTTTCCAATACCAATATTGCCGAGGTTTACTTCCAACAAGACGGGGTTGGACCACATAATGCTATTATCGATAGGGATTACTTAAATCAATTGTTTCCAGATCATTGGATTGGGACCCATAGTCCAGTCAGATGACCTGCAAGGTCGCCTGACTTAACCCCACTCGATTTTTTTATTTGGGCGCATTTGAAAAATAAAGTCTACATGACTGCTCCAACCACAAGGCAAGATCTGGAAGAAAGAGTTCGACACGAAATTGCACAAATAACACAATTACAGAATGTTAGACGTGCAACAATAAGTCGCGCTACTCTGTGTATTAATCAAATTGGTGAACAGTTTGAATAATTTTTATAATGGTTTATTATAATTTAGGTTTTAAATAGTTTTGTTATTCTATTTATTCCTGGTTGTAACATTTTATTAAGATTATTTCTTGTTTAATTTGTGTTTACCTTTTAAAAATACTTTTATTATTACGAAGGATATCGTTAACAAATGATTAATGGCGAAAAAATTATAGTTTATGAATCATTATTTCTGATTAATAAAAAAAAATAGTACAGTCCATTAAAAAAATTTCCATAGGACCCCTACGGAAATGAAAATGAAAATTAAATTCCGTTTTTTGAAAAAAAAAAAACATAAAAATACTGGTACCTATCAGTAATTCAAACAACTATTTTCTTCTTTACAGACAAGTCTACAACACTACTAATAATTTCCATAGCCTACTTAGTAATTTTCTTACATCGCATTCATCTGACGCGGCCATTTTAAAAAATTAAAAAATTGTTCGTATCTCACTTATTTTTTTAGAATTTTTAAAACCTGAAAAAACTGTTGAACTTAGAAATGTATGCTTAATGAGAAACCATCAAATAAATATAGTCATTCCATTTAAGAAAAAAAGTTGTGATCACTTCCGGTTCAACCGGAAGAGATATGTTCATTCCTGTTAGTCTATAAGTAGTTCATTATTGTCTAATTTATGTGTACCAAGAACCAAATTTTTAAATTCAAAAACAACCAAAATATTGGGGGCGTACATTGATTCGTGGCCACCCGGTAGAGGTCATTCAAAAATGCCAATTTTTCAAAAACACTCTGTAACTCGGTAGTTGAAAAAAATTGACGATCACGGTTTGCGCCATTGTTAATTTCTCGAAAATTGAGCTCAGGACACCTATATTGGTTTTTGTCTATCTGCCATAGTTTCAGAGAAAACCCCAAATCCCATTTAATGTGGTCCATCGTGTACTTCGTTTGGGAGGTAAGTTAAGAAAAATTGTAAAAAAAGTTTAACACCCTGTATCTCATTATCATACTGTAGATTATTTTGTCACTACTAACTAACCATGGTTTAACGGTCTTGTATACTGTGTTATAAAGCCGTTCTTCCTGGTCCCTTTTCATCTTTTCAATGATCCCGGTCACTTGGTCGGTGGCTATTTCGGTTACGCAAATGTAAAATTCGTCGTATTCTCTCGACTCATCCGGAATATAACCTACAAAAATATATGTAATAAAATCAAAACTAAAGTTGGATCACTTTATAATGAACAGGTTCTGGAAACTAGTCCGTAGTACAGGATCGGTAACTACTACTGCCTCACATGGTCGACAGAAGAACATACGTAGACAAATAAAAGCAAAAGTATAAAATGAATAATGAAATATATCGTGTGTCCCAAATTCGATGCTCACCATTGGGATCTCGGAAACGGTAAGAGCTACAAGTTAAGTTAAAGGGATAAGTTTTAGCAAATCTTATTCCGATTCCAAATCCGTTAAGAAATCACGACTAACTAAAACCGTTTTTGTGATTTTCAAAAAAAAATGAATATTTTGTGTTTTCTCTTTTTGGCTGTAGCCGAGTAATTCTTGGTCAGACAGGTTTTAGACTTTTACATTATTGGGACATTTTTTGGATATAATATTCTGGTCTAGAAACGAATGCTCGATAGTCTTTTGTTTTCGAGATATTCGAGGTAAGTTTTGTTTATCTTATGGCAGCCATATTGGATTTTTTGTGTTTCAGATTGCGCTTGACAAGAGCTTTCAGATGATGTATCACGTGCCCAGGAAAATTTATTTTTCAAGGGACTAAATTAAGAAAAGTTATCCATTGCTTAACAAAACAAAATAGTAGGTCATGGAAAGATCACAAAGTTTTTGTAAAGCCAGAGACAAGGAAGTTGCTTATTCAGACAGCGACTAATTCACAGGCCTGCATGGTTTTAGGGGTCCACAATTATTTTACATTTTTAGAATAAGTAAGTCGTTCTGAACTCTGCAGTATTATTAGTTTTCGTGTATCACGTACTGTTTACTCTAAACATACATAACGATATTATTAGTAATTAATACATATCTTTTTAAAATAAAATTGTTAAGGACCACTGCCTTTTAATCTAGACGTTTCTAGTTAGAACCAGAATATACACATATTATTCGAAAGGCACATACAGCAGTCAGTAGTAAGTTAACTGTGGTTGAACGTGTGCTTACAGTATATAATAGCGTGATAAAGTTATTAAAAATTCGTCATGTCCTCAAGAGATTGTAAAAACATCGCCGATGTGTTTTGTTACATTTGTGGTTTATTTATAGTTAAAGAAAGACAAAGAAATATTACGGAATTCGTGAAAAGAAGTTATCATGCGTACTTTGGTGTAAAGCTTGGAGACCAAGACAAAACATGGGCGCCAAACAGAGCTTGTCATACATGTGTTGAATCGTTACGGAAGTGGACCCAAAATAAAAAGAAATCCTTACCTTTCGGCATACCAATGATGTGGCGGGAACCCAGCAATCATGCAGAAGATTGTTACTTTTGCTTGTGTGATGTAAGTGGCTTTAATACTAAAAATAAGAAAAAAAGTATTTTATCCGAACCTTCCATCAGCAATAAAGCCAGTAGCGCATGGGCCAGATGTACCTGTACCTGCTGTATCAGAGAATTATACTCTTTTGTCGTCTGATTCTTATTCGCAATTAGAAATTGAAGATTCGGATGAAGACTTTTCATTGCAAAGTACTCAGCCTCAGCTTTTTACTCAGAATGAACTATACGATTTAATTCGTGACTTAGGACTTTCAAAAGAGTCTGCTGAACTTTTGGGATCTAGACTGAGTGAAAAGAATTTACTTCTTCCAAGAACGACATTCTCATGGTATAGAAAACGTGAAACTGAATTTTTAGAATACTTTGATCAAGAGGGATCCCTTGTTTACTGCCATGATGTTCCAGAATTGGTTAGCAAGTTAGGAGCATCCATTTATCAATCAAATGACTGGAGGTTATTCATAGATTCATCTAAAAGGAGTTTAAAGGGTGTATTGTTGCATAATGGTAATATATACGCATCAGTCCCGGTTGCACACTCTGTTCATTTAAAAGAAAGATATGAAGATTTGAAACTCCTACTTGAAAAGGTGAAATATGCAGACCACAACTAGATGTTATGTGGAGATTTTAAAATCTTAGGTATGCTCTTAGGCCAACAGTCTGGCTATACTAAAATGCCCTGTTTCTTATGCGAATGAGACAGTAGAGCACGAGGTGAACATTGGCAAAAGAAAGAATGGCCACGTAGAATTAATTTAGTACCTGGTTCAAAAAATATTGTACAAGAAAGTTTGGTCGATCCGAAAAAAGTACATTGAGGTGCTATATGAGTTTGAAACTTCATGTTCTTCATTCCCATCTTGACTATTTTCCAGAAAATCTCGGGGCGGTGAGTGAAGAACAAGGTGAAAAGTTTCACCAGGACATTAAGCAGATGGAGATGAGACTTCAAGGAAGATGGAACGTCGCCATGATGGCTGACTATTGTTGGTGTTTAAAGAGAGAATCTTCTGAAGGTGAAACTTCACATAAACGGGCTTCAACTAAGCGTTCATTTGAAAGTAAAAGAAAGCGTTTTCATTCGCAAAGAGACATGTAAAAATGTTAACAACATTTTTGTAATATTATTTTCCTGTAGGTACTTGTAAATTATGATTTAAATATTGTAATTAAAAATGAGAAGTTTTTTACTGTAATGCATTATTTTAATACATTTTATTAGAAAACCGTTCATATATTTTTACTTTGTGAAAAAACCTTGCGTGATAGAGCAAAATGCAAGTCATTTTTGGATTCGGCATGAAACAGTCATACAGAATTACATTAAAATATAGAAACCCCCTACTATAAGTTTTATTTTGCAGACCTGTGATCTATGTACTTAAAATCTACTGTAAATTTATACAATTTTCTAAAAATATCAATTTTTAGACGATCATTAAGATTTTATTTGTCATAAAATTGTCAAAATTTGAACTAAAACATCCTCTTCATCAAGGACATTCTTGCATGCAAAATAGTTAGTAATTAGTAAAATTTTAAAAATGCTTCTCTAAAAAGGATCAAATTCACACACAATTTTCAGTAAAATTTAGTAGGCTGTGGTTTAAAGCAAATAATAAGCATTACTGTTAGTTCACAGTTGTTCACTAAATAGTAGTGTGGCATTATTGTAAATTGTTTAAGAATACTTATTATTACTGTTCAAGAGTGTGATTACTGCAAAATGGCACACGAGTTCTCAAATGAAGAAACATTTGATACGTTAGAATGTTATTTAACAGTAAATAGAAATTCGTAAAACGCATCGGCTTCCTATCTAGAAACATTTCCGGAAATAATGCAACCACATAGAACAGTTTTTGGAAGAATTGTAAGTATTTTGTTAAATTACAGGAGTTTTGATAATAAAGGAGACTGGTACAAACCTACGATTATCCAAGCTTTAAACAATAATGATTTTGATAGAAGACTTGAATTTTGTCATCGGATTAATTAGAAATGCGAAGATCAACCTGATTTTCAAATCAATGGAAGTAGTTTTACAAATTATAGAGTCTTTAACAAGCACAATTATTATCACTCGGCCACAGAAAATCCACATGTAACTACGCAAAGAAGATTCCAAACTAGGTTTGCATTCAATATTTGGTGTGGCATGATAGGTATTACCTTCTCTCTTCCCATTCTACTCCTATGATTTGCCTATAACCCTTTCCTTAATTATTATTATTAGATCGCCATTTAATTGGTCCATTCATTTTTCACAACAATTTAATGGGACCGGCTTATCGTGAACTTCTACAAAATCAAGTTTTACCCGAGATAAGACAGCTTTTTACAGAACAAGACATAAACGAATTGTGGTTCCAACATGATGGCTATCCTACACATAATAATAATGTTAAACGTTCGCCTGATATAACCCCTCCTGATTTTTATTTGTGAGGTACGGTGAATAATGAATTGTGTGAGTTTGAAGGTCCTGAAACTATCGATATTTTGGAAGACAGAGTTAGAGAAGTTTTCGGCACAATAAATGCCAATACTCTCAGAAGAGTATTCAGCTCAGTTAGTCGTAGATACCAAAAATATATTCAGCTAGATGGAGGTCATACTGAACAGTTTTATTAAATCTTCTTACTTCTTTACTATCATTTCTTCTATTATGTTAATTTTCTGTTATTAAAAAATTGTCTCCATATCGATTATGTTCAGTATTTTAACAGAAAATTAAAATTATTTAAACATACCAAACTGGCAACCTTAATATTCCTGTTTTTATAATGGTTGGTATTAAGTATATCCTTGAAATCAAAATAACATTTTGATTTTTCATAGCCTACTATTTTGTTTTGTTAAGCAATGGATAACTTTTCTTAAATTAGTCCCTTGAAAAGCAATTTTTCCTCGGTATGTGACATATCATTTGAAAGCTTTTTTTAAGTACAATCTGAAAAATAAGAAAATCCAAAATGGCTGCCATAAGAGAAACAGAAGTTACCTCGGATATCTCGAAAACAAAAGAATATCGAACATTCGATTTTACACCAAAACATTAGTCTACAAAATGTGTCCCAATAATGTAAAAGCCTAAAACCTGTCTGATTACTTGGCTACAGCCAAAAAGAGAAATCACAAAATTTTCGTTTTTTTTGGAAAATCTCAAAAACGGTTTCAGTTAGTCGTGATTTCTTAACGGATTCGGGATCATCATAAAATTTACTAAAACTTAACCCACTTAACTGACCTTGTAGCTTTCGGAGATTGCAATGGTGAGCATCGAATTTGGGACACACGATATACCGCTTGATACAATGTATTATTCAGAATGACAGAGATCTGCCATCGCATTATCATACAGGGTCACGTCATAACTAATATTCGCGGCTGTTAAATTTTAGCGATTTAGTATGTCCATATGTTTGTACAAGGGAAATGAATGTTCCACATCTATTGAGGTTTATGGTGCAAATTCTAAATAGTTCACATGAACAGGCACTCTTGGCAGATATATATATATATATATATATATATATATATATATATATATATATATATATATATATATATATATATATATATATATATATATATATATATATATATATATATATACAGGGTGTCCCAACCAAAAGTAGGCACCCTGAATAACTTTGGAGATAGTAGTAGTAGTAGTAGCTACTTATTTTACTAGGCAAGTAGGCCACAATGGACCCTTTTTACCTAGGGACCTACAGTTTAGCGTGGACTCCGAACCACGGTCCTCGACTGTCAACTAACCCACCGCCTGGGCCTGCCCGCCTGCACCGCTAGCAGAGTGGCAAACCTCCTGGGTAGCTCTCTTCGACCCGCCACCCGGGCTTGCCTCTCCGCCTGCATCAGGCTAGCGGCCTTCCCGGAATTGTCTGTTGACAGCCTACCGACTGTTAGATGAGCTATCGTTCATCCATCCAATTGCCGGACTCGATCAGTGCTGCTTAACTTCACTGATCGAATATCGGAAATTAAACGGATGTCCATAGCTCATCCCCCACTTTGGAGATAAAAAAATTTTGAAAAATTGGTGAAACACGTCGACATTGTTTCCAAGGGGGACATATTTTAATGTAATACTTGTATACCTATCATCATCCCTCTACCCTACACGGCCATCCCCTCAAAAATTCAAATGGCAAGGGGGTCGAGTGATACGTCTTTTGAAAGGTCTTTCAATTCCCTACATAACTGTTTTTTTTTTACTTTTATCGATTCGTTCTTAAGGAAAATTATTTTATTTTTGATGATTACACACAATCGAAATCGTTTAATAAATCTAAAATACACGGCACTGGGTATTGGAATTTATAAAAAAACTACATTTTTTAGTGCTGTCAAATCAACATGAGTTTTTTCATTTTCCTTGTCCGTTTAGTTTTAGAATAATAAACGATTCATAAGTATTTGATAGTCCTTGAACATTAATTTGTTCACAACCAATTTTAAATCGAGATACATTTTACCAGAGTGAGTTCTCAAAATGGTTTATACCCTTCAGGAGAGAATAGAAATTGTCAGCATTTATTTTAAAAACGATAATTGTGATAGAGCTACGGAGCGCATATTCGATAGAAATCACCCAGATAGAAGGGTTGGTTCTCAGTATGTTTTACAATTATTGATAAAATTTATGGAAACAGGTTCTGTAAGAAACAAAAAGCATGAACCTCAGCGACCGATTAGGATTGAAGCAGTCGAAGTGGCAGTTCTGGGTCATATGCAGATGGATAATACTCAATCGATCAGGAAAGTAGCTGAGGCTCTCGGTGTATCATGAAGCAGTGTTCATCGAATTGTAAAGGCCCACAAATTTCATCCATATAAATTTAAATTGGTACACGAATTAAACGAAGATGATCCCGATCGTCGACTTGAATTCTGTGAGATTTTTAGTGAACAATTAAACGGTAATGCCAATCTACGTACAATATGTGTTTTTCTGATGAATCGCCATTTAAGTTAGGAGGCAAACAAGCACAATTGTAGGTACTGGAGTGAAACCAATCCACATTTGTTCATGGAAACTCATACCCAAAGCCCTCAGAAGTTAAATGTTTGGGCTGGCATCTTAGGGGGATCACATTGTCGGGCCGTTTTTTATTCCCGACAATTTAAATGGCGAAAGGTACCTCGATCTGTTAGAAAATAACATCGACCCAATGATTACCCAAATCCTCGAAGAAGACCATAATCTTTTAGAGGGCGAACTGTTTTTTCAACAGGATGGGGCACCCCCACATTTTGCTATAGCAGTCCGTCAATTTTTGGATAATGGGTTTCTTGAGCGATGGATTGGAAGAAGAGGTCCTGTGGAGTAGCCCGCTAAGTCACCCGATTTGACTCCCTTGGATTTCTTTCTGTGGGGACATTTGAAATCGAAGGTATTTGCAACAAAGCCCTCATCTCTGGAAGAGTTACGTGAAAGAATTGTTCGAAAATGGTGTTTATTGACTCCAGATGTGTTCAGAAATATTCGTACGGAATTTCAAGACAGATTATACTACTGTATGGAAGTCGGTGGGGGTCATTTTGAACAATACATACGATAATTTAAACTTCTTTTATTTTCATTTCCTGAACCTAAAATAATGAAACAATTATTTCTCAGGAACGAATCGATAAAAGTTTAAAAAAATACACAGTTATGTAGAGAATTGAAAGGCCTTTCAAAAGATGTATCACTCGACCCCTTTTGCCATTTGAATTTTTTGAGGAGTTGGCCGTGTAAGGTAGAGGGATGATGATAGGTATACAAGTTACATTAAAATATGTCCCCCTTGGAAACAAGGTCGACGTGTTTCACCAATTCTTCAAAAAATTTTTATCTCCAAAGTTATTCAGGGTGCCTACTTGTGCCTACCCTGTATATATACAGGGTGTTCCTAAATATCATGTACATACGCAAGGGGGGTAATAATGGTAATGGTAATGGTGGGGGAGGCTGACGCCTGGCAAGTAGGCCACAGACGGGCCCTTTTTATCAAGCCCCAGCTGTCCCCTCAGCCATGTGCTTCTCTTGCTCCCTCATCGAATCTTTCCGACCTTCTGATGAAACTCAGGATGTTACTCATTGCGAGGGAGCTCATCTCCTCCCTTAGAAGTGCCTCAGAACCGAAGATACTGTGTCTCAGGCGCCCAAATGCTTCACATTGTCCCAGGAAGTGGTAAGATGCATCTCGGACCTATGTTTATATAAACTTTCAGTCATGAAATAAGCCAAAGAATTACCCCCTTGCGTATGTACATGATATTTAGGAACACCCTGTATATATCTTTATTTACCTCAAATAAACAGAATTTACATAGATAAATATATACCATTTCACTTAAATGGTGCTCTTCCAATGGCCCCAAACAAAAGGAAATTAATTTCCTTAGCTAAACTTAACTAACTATATGAGATATTAAAAAAATAAAATAAATGAAATAAATGAGGGCTACGACGCGGCTCTATATGGCGTGGTGGTGAGGGATCGAACAAAATAATCAAAAATTAAAATTTAAATGTTTTTAAAGTCTTTTAGGCATAAGCAAGGGAGGGGGTACTGACTGTTAACCCACAACATTTTGTTCAGAAAGCAACATACTTTAGAGTTAAACGTTTTCGCAGGCAAATATTTAATGTTAGAATCTAACTTGTGCCATATATGAATTTCGTTATATGTAAATGACTTTTGAAAAGTGTGTTTAGATATTCTAAAATCTTGCTTATACTTGCTAGTGTTTTGAGAATGATTATACATTGATAATTTGTTACGCAGATAAAGGAGCTCACTAGTAGTCATCACTTAAATAAGTCCATATGTGTGTGACATACGCCTGTTTTTCATATTCAGGATAGAATTTTGATTTAAATAGGGAGTAATGTGATTTCGGAAAGGAATATTATAGGAAAAGCGCATGAGAGCATTTTGAACTGTTTGTATTGCATGACATGAAGCAACACTAATGAAATTATTATACAGGGTGAGTTCTAACTTATTTTATTAAATTTAAGGGATGGTAGATCCCTTAATGGTAAGTCCATATAAAAAAAAATTAAAAAATCTTTGTGCTATAGTTTCCGAGAAAAAAAATAAAATTACTCCAACATTTTGAGATCCTATTAACTGACCTATTTCAGCCAAAAAGAAATTAAGAATAGTCAGTGACTACGACATTGACCTTGTTTTTTACGATAATTGGTTCATCACTTTTTGCCACTTGTCTCGGATGGCATTTTTTAATATAATCCCTTCAAACGCGCCGTCCGTTGATATCGACGTAAATGGAAGTCGGCATCGTTTGTGCTGCCGCATAAACGGTGCCGACGGAATAATGAATGCAGTTCACTAACAGAGCCGACCTGAAGCGAATTTATGAAATTCCTGTTAATAAATTAATAATGTAATACATTTATGTAGAGTTCGGTGCATTTTGTCGCCGTGAACCTACTGCTCCTTACGCTTTTTTTGTGATTTTTCTATGAAGAATGAAATAAGGAGGGGATGAAGTTATACTGCAGGAGCTTTTTGCTAAACATTCAGTTATGTTATTGTTAGTGATTGAAAAAGGTTACTATTTTTTTATTTAATTTTTGAGAATGTAGTTAGAAATTGGATAAGAAGCGCTCAACTGTATGTGCAGGTTGAGGGTGACAATTTTGAACACTTATTGTAATATGGCCACTCTTGTGACGACCTAATAAATTAAAAAAATTGTCAAGTGTTAATAAATTATGAAACTAATTGAATTAAAATAAGTTTTGTAAATTGATAGTGAAAATAATTGCTATTGTGAAACTGAGTCCTTTTGTGAAGTTTTTTTTTAAATGATTTATCATTTGAATTAAAAAACAGGAGTATGATAACTTTGTCGGTGATTTTCTGGCGTTTTTTGTATCATTGCAATATACAACGAACTTAGATAAACAAATCATGTTGTTCGCATCATCAGTGGGTCAGATGAGCAATGCATTGGTCCACAAGAGTTTAACAGTATTTTAGGTCAGTTTTTCATCTTTCTTTTTTATTTATTTTCTTTCGCAATTCGTGTTACTAATATCAACAGGAACCCCCTCCTAAAATTACACAGATAAGTTGTATACTATATCGCCGTAATCAAGAAGTGAGAGAATAAAACTGTTACACAAACGACATTTCGCGACTTATGACATGCAAGTTTTATATGGGTACAAACCTCTTGGGCGACCTAAAAGCCAATTTTATTTTGTTAGAAATATGCGATTGAAAGGTAAGTGCAACGTCAATAATTATACGTAGGTTTTTTGCTTCACTTACTTTGGGTATTCCATCAGTGTCAATGTTAAGAGTAAAATCAGATAATTTATTCCTGACATGTTCTGAGCCCGCTATCAGCGAAACAGATTTAGTTGCATTAATTTTTAAAATTATGATCCCAGAAAACTTTTTTTAGTTTTTGTAAATCTGACAACATATTTTCTTGGGCAGCTATTTTATTATTTGGGCAAACTTCTAGTATTAACTGAGAATCATCTGCATATTGTATTACATTATAATATCGAACTTCACCATTCATGTTAGCCACATATATTAAAAATAATAAAGGTCCTAAAATGGATCTTTGAGGTACACCTTGACTTAATGGAGAATATTTGGATTTAACAGTCTTATTATCTACTGTTATAGCTACGCATTGTTCCCCTAAATGTTTTACGTAATATATGGCTATCAGGGTAAAGAAAAACTACATCTACAGAACACACAAGTCACAAATATGTCTCTTTTGTAACTGTACCGGAAATATTTTGTCAATGGTTGGCCGAATTTATGTCTTCCACAATCACAGCGTGTATGAAATATGTAATGTCGATTGCATGGAGAACACAGAACCATCTGTTAAGTTATCGCAGTTTACAACCATTTTTTCTAGTTTATGCACAGACGGTAATAACTGCGCTATTGCTAAGAGAATTGTATGCGAGAACCAAACCAAACACCACAACAATCAAACCGCACGCTAAGATAACTGAACTGGGGACACCACCGGAAAAACTGCCAAATTATCCATAATGATAAAATTCTGGATATCCGTAGAGTCTTTGCACCTGTTAGCCTCGATACTGGTTATACTTGTTGTATACAGATATATAAATATACACACCACATGAATTTGTAGTGATGTGTTTATTAATATTTATATTTGTTTTATAAGTGCCGGCTCTGAAAAATGGAAAACATTTCCGGCCCCTAATAATGAACAACTGAAGTAACTATAGTTGTTTTTGTTTTGGTTATTGTTGGTTTCGTTATTGTCATTTTACATGATAGATATTGCTTTGTTATGAGTCATTATAAACTGATCCAAGTTAGCTGCAGTTTGTCTACTGCTCACATATGTGTCAACTCACCTATTAACAATTGATGTCGTTTAAACTTAAGTATTTCCTTTTTCAGAGGTAAAAATTCAGAGCTCTCTTCATGCAGTTCCAGATTGTCTTGAACCAGTTCCTTTTGAACGTACATCCATGGTTTTTCGGCGGTGACATCGACGCCAGCTACGCAACTGAAAAGCAGAACAAGAAATGTGCAAATAATTACTTACAGTGTTTGTTTCACCGATTGTGCCGCTCAGAGGTGTTCAAGGGCTTCTAATTGAGTGTTTCTTGTACAAATGACTTATGAAACGTTGATACAGCTTCATTTACCTTCCCCCTTCCTAATATGATGGCACTTCCGATTAACCGGGAATGATCTCAACTCTCGATATTTAAATGCGAACCCCTGTATATTTTTACATTGTTCTTCGACCAAGTCCGTAAAGGAGTACGGAACTCGATTTTTCAATGGGAGGTTCGTGAATTCTTGAACCGATGTTAATTTTTTTTCAAGCATTTTAAGATATGCATCTAGAGTGATTTGGAGGCCCAAAATTCGTTATATGGGAGGTTAGTTCCATGTGAAAAACCAATGGTCCAAACTGATTTTTTTATGAAATACTTTTTTTTTAAATGGGAATTATACTTCTTTTTTATTATAAATTCTCAAAAATTAAAATTATGTCGAAACTAATTCAAGTTCCTACCGCACATTACTACTTACCAAGGTACAAAACACAGCTTGCTGTTGTCTCAGGAATCAGCCCACGCTGTTTGTTTAAAACATCTCGTATATGAGCTAAGCTTAAGCACAGATTATTATACCTAGCTATACAGAGACGAAAGAGAGCCTTTCCGCCAAAACAAAATTTGTATGCGCATGTGCGGATCGCCATTTTTTAACTGATTTATCAATCAACCTCACTTTTGTCACAGCTTTTGTGTTTACGTTTATTCGTTTACTGTGTTTGTTTATGTTCAGATTTATGAGCTTGTTCTTTGTTTGCATGGTGTTTAATTAATTGGGGATGATATGTGTGGAACGGTCCATTTTTAGATATAATTAACTTACGTTTCATTTAATGCTAATTGCATAATTTGGTTTGAGGTCAACCTTAAAAATTGTAGAACCGACCTAACTAAATTGTAAATCTCTGATAATTTAAGCGACCATTGGACCTTTAGTGCACCAGCACGAATACTGCGGTGTGGGGACAAAGGGGGGAACGCTTGTACTAAGACGCGGGGGAGTCTCTGCCGAGCCACGGCCGAGAGAGGATGTGTGTTCCTTTTTGGTATGTTACGTCGTGAGTACGTTATCTTATTTTTTTATATGGAGACGAGACTAGAGCTGGGCTTTGAGTGAGTTAGTAGTGTACGTTGCTGGCATTGTGTTCAAGATTTTGTCTGGTTGAGCTGTTATGGTTAAGGAGTTACGAAGTATGTGAAGTATGTGACATAGAGAAGCTATGTGAGAAGATAAGATTCCTTCCAATTATTGTTAAAATAGGTACCTATTAATTAATAAACCACCAGCTTCCGTTCTGAGTGCGAGCTGGAAATTTGAAATTCAATTTGCATCAACCTGCTGATGTGCCTGTCCACCGAACTAGAGTGGGAAAAAGCCCCCTAGACTTTTTTTACTTGCGATTGAGCTGTGCGAGACACTTTAGTGAAGAATAACCGTTCTTTCCCCCTTTCAACGGCATTAGTGCGTTGTAACTTTTTTTTGACTATATATAAACAAGAAAGAAAAGCGGGTGGCGCCCTAAAAAAAGGAGAAACAAACTTCTTAGTGAGATTTATAATTTTTGCATTTTAAGATTATGTGAAACTAGTTAGTTATTTGCCTCCCACACCCTAATAGAGCCTTGTCTCATTTAACTTTTGATTACATGTATTTGTTTTTTATTTTTTTGTTTCATTTTAGTAAACTAAGTGAATTGAAATAACGAAAGAAAGTAAATTCGTTATATGTGTTGTGTTGCTCTGTTATTATGTAAATGTATCGTAAAGGAGGAACTGATTGTGTTTTTCATGGATATTCGTCGAAGACTGGTGGAAATATATCCCTATTCTCCTTTCGAAAAGATCCTATAAGGTATGTAAAAAAATTAATGATATAGAACTGACAATATATTAATAATAGAGAGATAAACATTGTTAATTTTCACGAGTCATCAAAAAGTGATTGAACTAAGGGTTTTACTGCAATTTGATGCATTTTCTCTGAAATTCATCACATTTAAATAATAAAAACTTCATTAATGATGTATGAAAATTCAAAAGATTGAAATGTATCTCATATAGTAGGTATATTGGAATAATAATTATTTAAATTTTCAGAGCTGAATCGTGGCTGAGAGCTTGTAACCGAGATGATTTGTTCGACAAAAGTTTGGATGTTTTGCATATAAATTACAATGTGAGCATCATTTTGAAGAAAAAAAATCTCACAAGGTAGTAGAGTTCGGAAACATTTATTTTAACACGCAGTTTCCACTATTTTTCATAAAAATACTTAGGGATAGCAGAACCCCCGAAAACAAGTCAGTATACAAATGTGTTTGACCGCAGGGCCCGCTTTAGAGGCGGACAATCCTGACCCCTGTCCGGGAAGGCGAACCTGAGGGTGGCATTTTCGCCCCCTTGAATGTGAACCAAATATTCAAAATTAAATATTCGCAATTAATATAAATTTTACACTGCTTGTTGATTTTTCCCTAACTAATACTAAGTACTATGCAATTTAAATTTGATCTTTGTAGTTTGTTATGTTTTAAAGCTAGAAAAATATTAAAACACCTTTGTAAATAAATATAGTTTAAGAAAACTAAAAAATACGCTTTTAAAGCACATCAAACTAAAAAGTGAAAAATAATTATTAATATAAATTGAAAACAATAATGAACGAAAAATACTAGTATTATTGTGAAAAAAGCGTAGGTTGCTGGATATACGAAAAATATGGCACAAAGCGCCCCATGCTTTTTTCACAATAATACTAGTATTTTTCGTTCATTATTGTTTTCAGTTTATATTAATAATTATTTTTCACTTTTTAGTTTGATGTGCTTTAAAAGCGTGTTTTTTAGTTTTTTTAAACTATATTTATTTTTCACTTTTTCGTTTGATGTGCTATGAAAGCGTGTTTTGTAGTTTTTTTTAAACTATATTTATATTGCTTATTGATGCTGATATTATAACATATTACGATCCAACAGATATTTTTGAAAAAAAAAATTTTTTTATTTCAGCCATGGAATTTGAACTCACGCCCGAGGAGTCCGTCGTTTCGCGTCGACTAAGACTTGCCCGCTCGGCCAACGACCGAACTGAGAATCACGGAATATACTTACAATATTAAGCCTCTTGCTCTCACGCAGAGGATACGTGAGGAAAGGACTGGCGATCCTGATCAGGATAATGATATAAACTTATCAAATTATTGTATTATTACCGGTTCTTCGTAAGTGTACAAAGTTTCAATTAAATCTGTCCGTTTAAAGTGGGTCAAAATCGAGTCCAAAGAGTCGGTTACAAACAAACAAGCAAACAAACAAACATACAAGTGAAGCTAATAAAAGCGTGTTAAAAAAGAAAGTGGTTTTCTCGCCTCGAAAATTTCAATCCCTGAAAGTTTAAGAAAATCTACCAATATCAGTTCGACTACCTCAATTAGTGGCCGGGGCCATCCACAAAAGCAGTTCGAAGAGTATTCCGTCAAAACAAAAATACGTAAAATGGAAACATCGGTAGTGGGGAATTACAGTTCGCTTCTAGTATCGCTGGTCCATCAACTTCAACAGGACTTTTAGAAGTAAAGAAAGAATTGAGTTTACAGCAAGCACTTGCTCTTTACTTAGATCTAGACTTATCTGAACGCAAGTACAATTTATTAAGGACTGTGGTAAATAGCGTACATAGAGATACTTTTCCTAGTTTATATAGACTTAATCTGTTCAAACAACACTCATATATTGAGATACCATCCGCTTCTGAGACAGCTGTTGAAGTTAATATTCAAAATATGTTATATAAAACTCTTAATAGTATTTGCAATCTTATTAATGTTGTCGATATACATAGCACTACTTCATTAAATTTAACTCTTGTCTGTAAATGGGGCATGGATGGAAGTTCCAGTCACAGTATATACAAGCAAAAATTTTCAAAAGAATCTGAAACTGACGAATTTATGTTTTTTATAGGTTTTGTCCCTATTATGCTCATGGACAAATCCTCTAAAACGGTGGTTTGGAAAAATCCCCGTTCGTCATCGTCGCTATATTATCGACCACTTAAATTTATGTTTTCTAAGGAAAACGAGGAAATAATTAAACAAGAATACAATAAATTTGAAAATTGTTTTAAAGATATTAAAAACATTAGCATGAGAATTGGCGAAAGAGAATTTAACGTAGATTTTGAATTTTACTTTACAATGATTGACGGAAGTGTATACAATATTGTGACCGAAACAAAGTCTACTGCTACTTGTTATCTATGCGGAGCAAAACCGACTCAGATGAATAAAACAGACTTGACTCAGTTTGTAGGGGATTCTGAAAAATATAAATATGGATTGTCAACTTTGCATTGTTGGATTCGTTTCTTGGAATGTTGTTTAAAAGTAGTATATCGCCTTCCTTTTAAAAAGTGGCGAGCTTCAAGCGAATTTAAGGATTTGAAAGAACAAACCAAAAAACGAATTCAAAGTGAGTTTAAAAAACAGTTAGGGCTCAACATAGACAAACCAAAACAAGGTTATGGTAGTTCCAATGACGGAAATACAGCTCGAAAATTTTTCGAGCAATATAAGATAAGTGCCAAAATTACCGGCCTTAACGAGACACTACTATATTTTTACCTAATTTTGAGAATTTTGAACTGTAAGGAAAAAATTAATATAAATAAATTTAACAATTTTGCCATGAACACTGGGGAATTGTATCTGTAAGAGTACTCGTGGTATAATATGCCTATGACTATCCATAAAATACTGGTTCACGGTTATGAAGTCCTCTCTCAATTCAATATACCAATTGGTGAAATGTCAGAAGAGTACCTAGAGGCTCGACATAAAGAAATTAGAAAAGAAAGATTGACACACACTCGAAAAAAGTCGCCAACGGAATCAAACATTGATTCAATGAATCGTTTGATTATAACATCAGATCCTTTACTAGCTTTCCACAGAAAAATAATCTCCAAAAAAGGAAAAAATATGGCTGATGACAGTAGCATTAAAGAGTATTTCGTGTTAACTGACGAAGTAGAGCCTTTGACAGCATATAATATCACAACTCCTCTTGAAGTTAGCGATGGCAGTGAAAATGATTCAGGGGCAGAATAGACATGGGACATTTTTTGTTTATATTATGTAAATATTTCTGGATCCTAAGTATATTTTTACATCTCTTTCTCTGTCAACATTTCTAATATAAAGTATAATTTATAATATCTTATGGTATTATATACATGCACGTTTACATGCACTATTTTTTTACTAACCTTACATTGTAAAATAAATATTTGTGGATGTAAATGTAGACTAATGTCGGACAATTTTATGGTAAATAAATCATATGATACTACTGATTTTTTTTTGGAGTTCTGATTTTTTTCCATTTGCCCCATAAGATCGCTGCACTGTGGGTACGACTGGACTAGGCTGTTAAAGAAACCTAATTGGTCATGTGGTTTTCGATCATTTATGAAGACACATTATATAGTATAAAAATATGATGCATTGTATTTATAAAGATTTTAAAATTATTTGCATTAAATGGATGAAAAGTAAAATTTGCTTTATTTCCACTCATTTTGGGAGGTTGTGTGAACAAAATTATTTTATTGAAAATATTGAACAAAAATTAACATTTTCATAAGCAACAAAAACTCATTACGAAGTAGAAACTTTTTTATTTTGGCTTTTTCTTAGCCACATCCCCCTAATCATCACTCTTCCTATAACAGGTTTTTTTTTAAATATTTGCAGTTATTAGCAGAAAACTAGAATTGCACCCAGGAAGCTATGTGAAAAAAATTGTTTTGTTGAAAATATTAAACAAAAATTAACATTTTCATAAATAACAGAATCTCTACAAAATAAAAACTTTTTTATTTTAGCTTTTTTCTTGAAAAAAAATGTTCTACCTTTGTGTAATAATAAATATGTCAGAATATTAACTAGAAGTTGCAAATGATAGTAGTTTTTATTCAGTTTGAAACTCATTGTTATTTCAATGTATACTGAAATTTAAAGTAAACATTTAAAAACACATTTCTCTCAGTGTGGACGTAAATGGTACACAAGGTCACATAAATCAATCCGTTAAAATTTTATAGGAACTGCCAAAGCTTTCGCCTCTGTATAGCTGGTACTCTGTGCTTTAAGTTGGATAGTTTGTATTATGAGTTGAATGGTGTGTACTACGATTTCTGGAAATCTAATGCGGGTTAATCTCCAACTAGTAGTTAATTCACAACCGAGAAAGTAAGCCTAATAATTACTAATAGAGGATTCGAATTAAAAACGACCTTCACCCATCCGTTTAATGGATGAAAAATATTTTATATTAATTTTAATATGTTATAAAATATATCGCGAGTGGGTTGGCTAAAAAATTCCTGGCAAGACTATGATTAATTAAAAATTCAAAAATAATTTTTTTTTAAACATTGCACTCATTTGTTTAAGGAACAAATTTTATTCCAATCGAAACTATGAAGCCTACAGAATATGCAAACGTTAGGTTGTCTATTTTTTTTCCTGGCATAACTATTGGGTTGGCAGGTATAAACACGTAAGTCGATACTAGTAATTTACATTCATCTGTTTAATGAATAAATATTATATCAAAATAAAGGCAGTTAAATTGCGAACAGAATGATATAGGGTTGTCTGCGAAAAATCTGGTTTAAATTCCGGTTGGCGAGCTTTAAAAAGCGAAATATTGATGAGAATGAAAATTTGCGACAAAGAGGTCCGATCAAACTATCCGGTGTGATAGAAGAGGACGCAGCTGCGCGCAGCTTGTCCGATGTCGGATGAAAGAGAGTGCGCATACTATTTTTGTTCGTGCAATTGAGAAGAGTAGAGTATATAAATGTTCTTCTAAATAAAAATATGATATTGATATATACTTATCTTGAAAATTTTGTGTTTTATCAGGAGACTAAATAAAAATAAACAAAGCAAATAGTCAAAAAATAAATAAAAATAATACTACAAAAATGTTATTATAATATAATATAAATACAAACATATTTGAATAAAAAAGTTTCTGAATTAATGAATATTATTCCGGATCCGATTCATCGCACCGGATAGTTTGCTCGGACCTCTTTGTCGCACATTTTCATTCTCACCAATATTTCGCTTTTTGAAGCTCGCCAACCGGAATTTAAACCAGATTTTTTCGCAGACAACCCTATATCATTCTGTTCGCAATTTAATTACCTTTATTTTGATATAAGATTTATTCATTAAACAGATGAATGTAAATTACTAGTATCGAATTACCTGTTTATACCTGCCAACCCAATAGTTACACCAGGAAAAAAATAGACAACCTAACGTTTGCATATTCTATAGGCTTCATAGTTTCGATTGGAATAACATTTGTTCCTTAAACAAATGAGTGCAATGTTTAAAAAAAAGTTATAGTTGAATTTTTAATTAATCATAGACTTGCCAGGAATTTTTTAGCCAACCCTCTCGCGATGTATTTTATAAAATATTAAAATTAATATAAAATATTTTTCATCCATTAAACGGATAGGTGAAGATCGTTTTTAATTCGGATCTTAGACTATACCAACATTACCTGCATTAACCTGGTTATTGCTAATAAAAACAAAAAGTTACTAAATAGGTACTTACCCAATAATCTTTTGTGCAAGTTCCGACAAAATAATTTTGTGCACGCCTGGTATATCAAAAACATCTTGCCTCTTCTTTCTTCTTCTCCTTTTCTTTTTGGTTTTGTCTTCGGGAGACGACATGTCTCTTTTTTTGACATCCTCATCCATACTGTATTTTATGAAAATTTTTTGTCAGTTGTGTAACTTTGAAACTTACGTCAACTTAATGTCAGTTTTGTACGAAATAATTTTGTCTGCATTAATTTTGTATAAATAACGATGCAAACTAATCGACTGACAGCATTTATGAACCCAGTTTCTTATATTTTGTACGTAATGTATTGATCAAACATTTGTATTGAAGTATCCACATCCAACGCCAATAACGCGTTTGTTTGTAGAATGGTCATTTCTTGCATGTCAATTAAATATTACCTATTGGAGGAAATAAATATCTGGACGTTTTTCAGCCCACAGTATCCCGTTGTATTAAAGAGTTTTCCCATGCTTTAAATCACCCAGATATCTTAAATATGTGGAAACACATGCCACAGAATTTAGACGGACTCAACGCAATTAGGTTAAAGTAAGTTTTGTACATTAATAGTACCGACATATTATAATGTTGTCATAGTAAACAATAACCAGCAGCTTATCTCTCTGGCGGTCTCTTTGATGCTTCACTCGACGCTCGATGACCTTGGCCACAGAAAAACAATACCTCGAAATATTACTTTAGTTTCTTGTAGTTTAAGATGTATACAGGGTGTTCTAATATGAATGGCATTTGAAATAGGTATTTCACTATCGAAGAAATAATCGTAATGGAGTAACATAAATGTATGTAACGTAAAGGTAATATCTATTGAGTTAAATTAGCATTGTTTTTTAAATTACAATTTTTACTATTATTTCATTGGTAATTTATTGTAGACATATAGACTTGATTTAACGATTGTTCATTTAATAATAAGTAAAGCTGCAAATCGTTTCTGTGTATCATGGTCGTAGAGCACAGATGTATTTACTGTCACCGGCATTCACCTTGACCGCGAAACTGTTTCTTTAGTCCAGTCTATTATTAGCTTTCGAGTTGTGTACACGTTGTCACTTGGGCGTATCGCATATTGTTTTGTGTTTTTATTTTATTTGTTGTACTGTATTGTTGATATTAATTTAATAATAAAGCGTGGCAGGGGTAGAAAACGGCCATTTGCTGACAAAGTTAATAAATTCATAGGCGAATTCCCGGATTTATTCTATGATGGTGCTAAAATAATTTGTAAAGTGTGCGAGAAAGATTTGATGTACTGGGATAAGCGTGATTGTGGACTTCACGTAAATAGTGTACACCATAAAAATAAAAAAAATGGCGTGCCTTCAACAACACAGTTTATGTTTGATTTACTATTAATGCTGATTGCCTGTGATGTTTCGCTGCACATACTCGATAAACAACCATTTCGAGAGTTCTGGAATAAATACAATGCCCAGGTGAAGTTACCAAGTCACACAACGTTATGTAACTATCTACCAACTGTACACGTAGACATGGTAAATAAGATGAAATGTGAATTAAAAAATATACGGCTGTGGTTATCTGTTGATGAGACAACAGATTGTAAAAAAAAATCTATTTTAAATGTTATAGTACGAGTACTGGACCTTTTTAAACTGACTGTTCCACTGTTACTAACTAGCAAAAGACTAAGTCAGTGTACTAGCGAAACAATTAACAGGGTGGTGCTGGAGACGTTAGAAAAATTTGAAATGTCAAAAAGTCAAGTGTTGATGTTTGTGACTGATGGCGCCGTGACAATGCGTTCGGTAGGCCGCTCTTTGCAAGAACAAGGTTGTACGTTTATACGTGTTACGTGTATCTTTGATCGGTTTGTGTTACAGTGATTATTCATTAGTATTGCAGTAATAATCATATATTAATGAACTATTCGATGTTAATTTACGGTAAATATGTCGTCAAATTACTGTGACTGTTATACACGCATACGTAAAATAGTCTTTGAATGCACTTAACGGATCTGGGGCTGCACCATCACATATTTGTCTTAATTTGGTAAAACCGGTGTCTTTATTTAACACACTTGCGAACTTTTCTTTAACGTGCTCATTTGTTGAGTCACCTATAGCGTGTAGCAGTAGATTTACTTCGTCGACTATTTGCAGTGACTCCGCTAACGACAACGCACTGCCTTCTAATTTATTTATGCTTTCATGTAATGGTTTACAGTTCTTCGCAATATTTTTTTAAAGCTGTTTCAACGGAAATATCTTCGAATTTTGTCTGGCTTTCCTTAATAGCTGCAGCCTGATCTGGATTGAATTGTAATATCACAGCTTTTATTTGTTGGCAATATTCAGCATAATAAAAAGCTGTCTGCAACCATGTTCCCCAACGTGTAAGAATCGTCTGTGGTGATTTAGGAATACCGGGACACTTGCTATGAAATGCACGGAGACATTTAGGAGATTTAAGAAACACTTTCTATATTTGCTATTAATGCATCCACCTCTAGAAAACCTTTTCAAACAGTTTCTGCCACAAGATGTAAAGCATGCACTTTACACGTAACGTGTATAAACGTACAACCTTGTTCTTGCAAAGAACAGCCTACCGAATGCATTGTCACGGCGCCATCAGTCTCAAACACCAACACTTGACTTTTTGACAGTTCAAATTTTTCTAACGTCTCCAGCACCACCCTGGTAATTGTTTCACTAGTACACTGACTTAGTCTTTTGCTAGCTAGTAACAGTGGAACTGTCGGTTTAAGAGGGTCCAGTACTCGTACTATAACATTTAAAATAGATTTTTTTTTACAAACTGTTGCCTCAGCAACAGGTAACCACAGCCGTATATTTTTTAATTCACGTTTCATCTCATTTACCATGTCTACGTATACAATTGGTAAATAGTTATATAACGTTGTGCAACTTGGTAACACCTGGGCATTGTATTTATTCCAGAACCCTCGAAATGGTTGTTTATCGAGTATGTGCAGCGGAACATCACAAGCAATCAGCATTAATAGTAAATCAAACATAAACTGTGTTGTCGAAGTGTTTTATTTTTATGGTGTACACTATTTACGTGAAGTCCACAATCACGCTTATCCCAGCACATCAAATCTTTCTCGCACACTTTGCAAATTATTTTAGCACCATCATAGAATAAATCCGGGAATTCACCTATGAATTTATTCACTTTGTCAGCAAATGGCCGTTTTCTACCCCTGCGTATGTCTGTCATGCTTTATTATTAAATTAACATCAACAATACAGTACAACAAATAAAATAAAAACACAAAACAATATGCAATACGCCCAAGTGACTTAACATGTATACAACTCGAAAGCTAATGACCATGATACACAGACTCTATTTACAGCTTTACTTATAATACATAATATAAATATTATTTATGGTAGTCACTCCACTAAAATTGCCAAATCAAGATATGCCAAAGCGTAATTTTGTAAAAGCAAGCCTTTCATTCGCTTAAATATTAATTTTACTAACTACAAAATACAGAAAAATTAGGATTTACATAATCACCTGTAAATTAACTCGTTAACATTACATTAACCGAGTATTCTCATAAAATTCTTTAAAATTTGTATAAAATACAGAAAGCTGTTTGGATTGGTACTCCTTGCGGATATGGTTTGACATCGTTTGATATTTAATAAAGGATTTACAAATTCAAAAGTAACAAAGATAAGTATGCCAGACTGCGTAGCTGTCGGGATCTCGAAAACCTGATTCGGTCTGACAGACCGAGATGACTGTACAAATATGACACTATAGGCCGAGTTATGACAGTCAATGTTTTAAAGAGATTGAATTCTTTATATATTTGTTTTTTATTTGTATTAATGTAAAATACCTTACTGTTAATAAAATATTTTAAAAATGAAGTTTCGATAATCATTTCCGCATACAAAGAAAGAAATAATAAATAATATAATCTCAGTAACCACCACTGGCGACTCTTCTATAGGGTCATTTGGTCAATGACCTCCCACATACAAATAAAAAATTAGAGTTATTCATTTTCTGAAGTTTAAAAATATATAATATATATATTTTTAATATTCTTAAAAATATATTAAAGTTTCTAGTTCATTCTATGCACAATACTATTCAAATATCTAGATCTCTGGATTTCGTATCCCCCCCCGAGCACCGAGCCTCTACATTCATATTCATTACATTATTCATTTATAGAATTTAAAAATCTTGGGTCAATCCACAACTTGTCCTCAAAGCTAGCTACGGACCGAATTTACAACGAATTAAAGTGAAATAGACTTATGCGCGAATCGTCAGAAAGCAAAAGAGACAGACAACACTGGCGGGGACAATGTCCCTGACACATTTTACGGAAACGGTAACGCACGAAGTTCACTAAGTTCAGTAGAGCAGTGAGCAGTCTTAATGCTGACTAGGTACGCGTTGGTTAGTAAATTTTGTCGCGTTGTTTTTAATGTTTTTATTTGTGAACATTTTATTAGTAAATCTCTACTTGTCGTGAAATTAAGTAAAACACTGTTTTTAATGTACTATTAAATATGAGTGTTGTACAAAATATATTAAAACTGAAAGATGAACATAAGTTGGGTTATGAATAAAGTACAAGTAGTTTTTATGTTTAGATACGTTTTAGACGGTGCTGTATGTGAGAGATTTTGGAAATTTATTCAGCCTCAAGGAACGACATCGCAGCATTTGACAGATGTAATTTTAAAAGAGTTAGTATGTCTGAAAATTAATGAAAGTCCTGAAAAATTGATAGCACAAAGTTACGATGGAGCATCAGTAATGAGTGGTGCTTTTGGAGGTGTACAAGCCAAAATTAAAAAAAGTTATCCTTCAGCAAATTTTAATCATCGTTACGCTCATCAACTAAATTTAATTTTACAAAAAGCATTAAGTGAGGATAAAAGCATAACAATTTTTTTTTGCTAATTTACATAGCTTTTCTTCATTCTTTGGAAAATCGCCAAAAAGAACAGCCGTGTTAGATAATGTTGTTAAGGTGAGATTACCTAAAGCGGCTCCAACACTATAGAATTTTAATATAAAGTGCACAGAGACTGTTTATACCTATCGAACAGAATTATTAGATTGTTTAGAAAAAATCATTGATAATGAGTCGGAAAACAACACTCTAAACCAAACTACTTACAAAATGAACATTTTTTTACTGGTTAAATTTTTTTCATATAGTTATGCCTCATTGTGATATATTGCTCAATCAATTACAAAAATGTAATATCGATGTTATAACAGTAAATAAGTGTATTGGCGTTTTTAATAGTAAAATTGAAGACATCAGAAATAAAATTTTGAATAACTATTTGGAGGAGACATCCATGCAGTCTGCCCAGAGATGTAAAACGGAAGAATCAATAAGGAGAATTTCATTAGAAGTTTGTGATATAATTACATCTGAGATCAAAAATAGGTTTGGCTTCAGTAATCATTTAGCAGTGTCTCAGTTATTTCACGCAGATCGATTTAAAGATTATAAAAAAAGCTTTCCTCAAGATATGTTTAAATTAGTTAAAATGGAGTATCCAGTCATAAATCATTTGAAACTTAAAACTGAATTAGAAGTATTGTATAGCCGAGAAGATTTTTCCAATAGTGAAGGTGCAGTTGCTTTGTTACAGCTTTTTATTAACAATAATTTGTGCAATACTTTTTCTGAAAGTGTCAAACTGTGAAAAATCTTGTGTACTCTCCCTATGACTACCGTCGAAAGTGAACGTTGTTTTTCCACCTTAAAAAGAATAAAAACATTTTTAACACGCTTTTATTATTAGCTTCACCTGTATGTTTGTTTGTAACCGACTCTTTGGACTCGATTTTGATCCAGTTTAAACGGACAGATTTAATTGAAACTTTGTACACTTACGAAGAACCGGTAACAATACAATAATTTGATAAGTTTATATCATTATCCTGATCAGGATCGCCAGAATTAAATAATTTCCTCACGTATCCTCTGCGTGAGAGCAAGTGGCTTATTACTGTTAGTACATTCCGTGATTCTCAGTTCGTTCGTTGGCCGAGCGGGCTAAAGCGCAAGTCTTAGTCGAAGCGAAACGACGGACTCCTCGGGCGTGAGTTCAAATCCCGTCTATGGCTGAAAAAAAAATATTTTTTTCCGAAGTATCTGTTGGATCGTAATATGTTATAATATCAGCATCAATAAGCAATATAAATACAGTTTAAAAAAACTACAAAACACGCTTTCATAGCACATCAAACTAAAAAGTGAAAAATAAATATAGTTTAAAAAAACTAAAAAACACGCTTTGAAAGCACATCAAACTAAAAAGTGAAAAATAATTATTAATATAAACTGAAAACAATAATGAACGAAAAATACTAGTATTATTGTGAAAAAAGCGTGGGGCGCTTTGTGCCATATTTTTCGTATATCGAGCAACCCACGCTTTTTTCATAATAATACTAGTATTTTTCGTTCATTATTGTTTTCAGTTTATATTAATAATTATTTTTCACTTTTTAGTTTGATGTGCTTTAAAAGCGTGTTTTTTAGTTTTTTTAAACTATATTTATTTTTAAGAAATACCATGGGTCAGGAAAGGTTATCTTCTTTAGCTATGCTTACCACAGAAAGCGCATTAATAAAGAAGATAAAAGACTTTAATGAAAAAGTAATTGCCCACTTTGCATCTCAAAAAGACCGGAGGATCGACTTGGAATTTAAATCACTTTAAAAGGTAGGTAATACAGTAAACTTTTCTAATTGACCCCCTATCTCTTGACCCACCGCCATTGCTGCGAAAGTTTTTTATGTGAATAATTGAAATACAAGTACAAATATCTACTCAGACAAGTAGTTAAAGTAAAGTACTAATAAATACTTAAAGTATGATTTCAAGTATTTTACTTTAAATATTGACAAATCTGCCCTACAGTTAGTTTAGGATGCCACTGATAAAGATTTTTAAATTTTGATCTGTTCGTTTAGACGCATAAAGGTTATAAAGTGTACCAAATTTCGTAATATTATCTCTACCGGTTTCTGAAATATTGAGAAAACCCATTAACAGAAGCACTTCTTTGAGGGCTGTAACTCCCCTACGAAGTATTTTTCGATACATGTTTATGGAAAACTTTTGTCTGAAAATTATCTATCTATCCATCCAATCATCTATCACCTGTTTCAATTTGTAACAATAAAAGCGGAACACCCTGTATATTTTTGGTTTTCGATTTGTACTCTATTTTGTGTGACCTAAGTTATTGACTCTATATTCGCATGTACCCTATTGCTTTTTAACAATAGAGTAGCAGATTCGTATTTCATTTCTTCTTTCCAAATTAAACAAATGTCTTGAGACAGCAACCCATTCTGGAACACGCTCTACGTTCACGAACACCCACACTTATTTATCATTTCCTCGTAAAAAAAATCGCGTCGGACGCTCCTGATATTATAGAAACTTATGTTTGGCTTCTCCGTAACCTAACCTACATTTACCAACATCAAAGAGTGCAATGCATTCACGATTCACGAGTCGATGAAAAACAAATCATTCGCGGTCTACCTATCGTAGTAGGCAGGTGAGGTGCGTGAGTTGCAACAGTCGAAAATGAGAGGTCTCGCGATAACCCACATTGTGACAAATAATGCGTGAATTGTGAACTTGACGGCTATCTTCGATGTTTTAAAAGTGGTGTTTGCAAATCGCTGTAATTGTCGAGTGACATGGTGAAATAATTTGGTTTGTGTACTTTTTTTCAGTAAATTTTGCGGCAGTTTTAAACTCGTGGTCGTGCTACTGAACAAAATTTGTGCAGTTCCAATGTATATGGGATTTAAAAGGAATTTCGTATTTGCCGGAGATAATCACCAACAAGGTAAATGTACGATATGGTTTTGTTTTATAATGTCGATTGCTATTGTCATACTTTATTTTTCAAACAGTTGCGATAAGGTTTTGTAGCGAAATTTGTAACGAGCATTTGTCTGATTTTTTTTAACAACCAGTGCAATGAGCTTGACCAATTTAAAACCGATTTGCTGTGATAAGGGTAAACAAAATAGTATATCAAAATCACATTTTGATTGTCTCAAAATCACAAAGGGTGGGCCTGGGTGGCAGTGGCTGTTTGTGGTCAAGAGATAGGGAGGTCAATTTGAAAAGTTTAGTGTATTACCTACCTTTTAAAGTGATTTAAATTTCAAGTCGATCCTCCGGTCTTTTTGGGACGCAAAGTGGTCAATTACTTTTTCATTAGTCTTTTATCTTCTTTATTAATGCCCTTTCTATGGTAAGCATAGCTAAAGAAGATAACCTTTCCTGACCCATGGTATTTCTTAAAAATGTCTTTATTGTTTTTAAGGTGGAGAAACAATGTTCACTTTCGATGGTAGTCATAGGGAGAGTACACAAGATTTTTAACAGTTTGACACTTTCAGAAAAAGTATTACACAAATTGTTGTTAATAAAAAGTTGTAACAAAGCAACTGCACCTTCACTATTGGAAAAATCTTCTCGGCTATATAATACTTCTAATACAATTTTAAGTTTCAAATGATTTATGACTGGATACTACGTTTTAACTAATTTAAACATATCTTGAGGAAAGCTTTTTTTTATAATCTTTAAATCGATCTGCGTGAAATAACTGAGACACTGCTAAATGATTACTGAAGCCAAACCTGTTTATGATCTCAGATGTAATTATATCACAAACTTCTAATGAAATTTCCTTTTTGATTCTTCCGTTTTACATCTCTAGGCAGATTGCATGGATGTCTCCTCCAAATAGTTATTCAAAAATTTTTTTCTGATGTCTTCAATTTTACTATTAAAAACGCCAATACACTTATTTACTGTTATGACATCGATACTACATTTTTGTAATTGATTAAACAATATATCACAATGAGGCATAACTAAATGAAAAAATTTAACCAGTAAAGAAAACGTTCATTTTGTAAGTAGTTTTTTAAACCAATAGCTTGGCTTAGAGTGTTGTTTTCTGATTCATTATCAATGATTTTTTTTAAACAATCTAATAATTTTGTTCGATAGGTATAAACAGTCTCTATGCACTTTATATTAAAATTCCATTGTGTTGGAGCCGCTTTAGGTAATCTCACCTTAACAACATTATCTAACACGGCTGTTCTTTTTGGCGATTTTCCAAAGAATGAAGAAAAGCTATGTAAATTAGCAAAAAAAATTTTTATGCTTTTATCCTGACTTGATGCTTTTTGTAAAATTAAATTTAGTTGATGAGCGTAACAATGAATAAAATTTGCTGAAGGAAAACTTTTTTTAATTTTGGCTTGTACACCTGCAAAAGCACCGCTCATTACTGATGCTCCATCGTAACTTTGTGCTATCAATTTTTTCAGGACTTTCATTAATTTTCAGACATTCTAACTCTTTTAAAATTACATCTGTCAAATGCTGCGATGTCGTTCCTTGAGGCTGAATAAATTTCCAAAATCTCTCACATACAACACCGTCTAAAACGTATCTAAACAGAAAAACTACTTGTACTTTATTATGTCCATCTTTCAGTTTTAATATATTTTGTACAACACTCATATTTAATAGTAAACACCAAAAACACTGTTTTACTTAATTTCACGACAAGTAGAGATTTACTAATAAAATGTTCACAAACAAAAACATTAAAAACAACGCGACAGAATTTACCGACCAACACGTACCTAGTCAGCATTATGACTGCTTTACTGAACTTCGTGCGTTATCGTTTACGTAAAATGTGTCAGGGACATTGTTCCCGCCAGTGTTTTCTGTCTCTTTTTGCTTTCTGACGATTCGCGCATAAGTCTATTTCACTTTAATTCGTTATAAATTCGGTCCGTAGCTAGCTTTAAGGACAAGTTGTGGATTGACCCAGGATTTTTAAATTCTATAAATGAATAATATAATGATTATGAAATCCTGCGATCTAGATATTTGAATAGTATTGTGCATAGAATGAACTAGAAACTTTAATATATTTTTTAAGAATATTAAAAATATGTATATTATAAATTTGTAAACTTCAGAAAATGAATAGCCCTATTTTTTTATTTGTATGTGGGTGATCATTGACCAAATGACCCTATAGAAGAACAGCCAGTGCTGGGTGCGCCGGGGACCACCTGCAAAATCTATGGCCCACCTTGGTGCCAACCTGCTAGTAAAAAAAAATACGTGTACAGTTTTGTCGCCTTTATGTTTAGAAAGTTTTTTGTTGCTCCTTGTAGCTGAAAGAAGAGGGGGATTCAATTTTTTCTGTTTGATTTCTAGGTATAACCTGATCCAACTATGAAAAAAATTGCAAAGCGTCAAACGCTCTACGAAAGCTGCAAGTCGTCCAGCGTAAAAATCGAATTCATATCCATTATCATCACATACTATTTTATTGGCCCATCGGTAAAACTTGAGGCCCATCCAGCGGCCCACCTTCAAATTTGAGCCTAGTGTTCCGCACCTCGTTCTTCACTTATTTATAACAGACTAAATATACGCAGATAATTACTTCTTTATAATAATTAATAACTATGTATCGGGGTGATCCAAATAAGCCTCCCACTCCCATTTTCTCGGTTATTTGGAAAGATACGAAAAAAATGAAAAAATGCTTCTTGTAGGGTTTTTAAAAAGGAATCCAGACACATTAACAGGAAAACAAGTGAACATCAAATAAAAAAAGATGGAGGCCTAAGTTATATTTTTTTTAAATAGAAGTACCCAAATATTTTTCCATATTTGAATAGGACGTCTTATTCTGATTTCAAATATATAGGTATACTTTTTACATAGCATCTTCAGTAAATATTCCGATAATCGATTATTTCCCAAAAGAAAATTCGTTGCTTAACAGATATCAAGAAATATTTTCTAGGTGGCCGTGATAACAAAACAACAATTAATATTTTGACAGTTTTGCTCATTTAATAATTCAACAGTTTGCCAACAACTGTTACTTTTGAACGTTGCTTTGTTGGCCAAAAATAACCAATATGAATAATCATTATACTTTAGGAGAAAAATACGATATGGTAAACTTATATTTTAAAAATAATAAAAACGCTTGTGCTGCCCAGCGAGAATATGGACAAATATATCCGAATAGAAAATTGCCTGACAGGAAAACTATTAAGTTGGCAGGTAATTTATTAAAACATACAGGAGCAATTCAAAATAAAAAGAAACGAGGAATAGTCAACGAAGATAGAGAATTCAGTATTTTACTCTATTTTCAAGAGAATCCAAGAAATTCAATAAGAGACGCAATGAGGTATTTGAATTTTTCTTATGGAACCATACAGAGAACTTTAAAAAAAACATAAACTTAAGGATTATAGTATATTGCCTGTTCAAAAATTATTCCCTCAAGATAATGAAAAGCGGCAACAATTTTGTAGAAATATGATCAACAGGTATGACATTGATAATAATACATTTAATAAAATATCTTGGACCGATGAGGCATCATTCAACACATCTGGTATCTTCAACAGAAGAAATTCACATTTTTGGTCTTCCGAAAATCCTCATATTTCTGAAGAGATTCAATTCCAAGGAAGGAAATCCATAAATGTTTGGTGTGGAATAATAAATAAAAAAATTATAGGGCCTATTTTTCACGAAGGCTCCCATTGTATTTAGATATGTTAAGAAATGATGTAAATAATTTATTAGAAGAAATGCAATTGCAATTCGATGTTATTTGACAGTAGGACGGGGCACCCCCACATAATATTAATGATGTTACAAAGTACTTAAACACAACTTATCGAGAATGGATACGAAAACGAGGAATTATTACTTAGCCACCTCGTAGTCTGGACCTAACACTATTAGACACGTTTCTTTGGGGCCATTTAAAAAATATTGTTTATAAAGAAAGAAGCACCAACTTGGAAGAAATAAAGGAAAAAAATTAGAACAGAAATACGAAATTTGAATAAAAACAACGCTGTTATGGCAAATGTAATGGGAAACTTAAGAAAATGATACGTTCTGTGTATAGAACACAATGGAGGGCACATAGAGAATTTTTTGTGATATTTTATTATTAATTAACTAGCAATAAATTATTGTTAATTTACTACATTTCTGTAGCCGTTAAAGAATTTAAATATTTTCATTTACCACTCTTATTTTAATGGATAATATTATTTTTAATAAATTATCTACAGTGTTCTTTAGTTATTTTCTATATTCGTAGTTTTTTTTAGCTGGCTGGGCAGCATAAGCGTTTTTTATTTATTATTTTTTTTTTCAATATAATAATTTAACTAATAATTGAGCATAGTTTCATGAGGATAATAAAAAAGAAATTAAATATAGGTAAATTAGGCAAAAAGTTAATAGTTATAATAGTCAAACTGTCAAACTAACACTTTTGTTTTACTATCACAGCCACCTAGATTGTATTTCTTGATATCTGTTAAGTAACGTATTTTATATTGAAAAAATCGATTATCGGAATATTTACTGAAGATACTATATAAAAAGTATATATATTTGAAATCAGAATAAGACGTCCTATTCAAATATGGAAAAATATTTGGGTACTTCCATTTAAAAAAAAGTAACTTAGGCCTCCATCTTTTTTTATTTGATGTTCAGTTGTTTTTCTGCTAATATGTCTGGATTCCTTTTTAAAAACCCTACAAAAAGCATTTTTCATTTTTTTTCGTATCTTTCCAAATAACCGAGAAAATGGGGGTGGGAGGCTTATTTGGATCACCCGGTACAGGGTGAGTCAATAGGATGTGGACGGTCAATATCTCGTTAACTGTTTGAAGCTTGAAAAGGTGTCTTTGTTAAAAAAACCGCTGCCAATTACTTGGGGATCAGAACTTCCTCACTGTAGTAAAACTCGACATGTGATGGAGTTTATAATAAAAGTAATTTTTTGACGTTTCAAAAAAGTCACATTTTTTGACGTTTCAAAAAAAGTCACATTTTGACGTTTCAAAAAAAGTCACATTTTTTTACGTTTCAAAGAAGTCACATTTTGACGTTTCAAAAAAGGTCATATTGGTGGAATGTCACTAATATTTTTTTTTAGAGCGATTTTGCTCATCAATGAACTTAATATCTTCCTTGACCTCTAGAATGTGTGTACCAAATTTGAAAGCTTTATTTTAAAAACTGTAACTGCTATCGCGAACCAGACAGACAAACACACAGATAGAACATTTTTTCTGTCTGAAATTTTGTGTATCGTCATAATTCGTCGAGATTCGTCCAGAAATGCAATAAAAATTTTTTTACGAATACATAATTTTCTCACTTTGAGGGGTGAGGAAGTAATTGTGGGAAGTCAAGAGTAGCATCACATAATATTCTGTGGTGGCATATTCTAAAATTGTTTTTAAATCTACAGGGTGTTTCACATAGTGGTGGCAAGCCAATACTCGGGTTTTTCAAATGAAATGTATATTTTTATAAATATATTTTTATTTGACTCAAATCTGTATCCAGTCATATATTATTCTTGGACCTACACTGTGTTGTTGTAGTGTTGTTCAACTTTTTTTCGAAAAAAACTACATTTGCAGCGATCAAGAGTCGTTAACACCTGCAAAAAAACATATTTGTATAAATTTGACCAACGTTTACTTTGAGTAAATAAATAAATATGTAAATAAATGAAAGTGGTTTTTTCATCGCGAAATAAAACTACAACTTTTAGGCAATATAAAAGACAAAATTGAAACCAACGAAAATTCAGAGATTTACGAAATTAGCTGTAAGGACTATAATCAAAAGTATGTTGGACAGACTAGACGATCAATTCAAACTAGATTCAAAGAGCATATGGTCCATCTGAAGTATGGTAGAACAGATAAGTCTAGCGTTGCCCAACATGCGTTTGAGAACAACCATAAAATAGATATTAGCAAATTAAGAATAATTAGCAATGTAACAAATACTAGACAGCTGGATGCATTTGAAAGTTTGGAAATCACAAAGTGTAAAAATAGTATAAATAGTGACAGAGGGTCCGCTTTATTCGTTAGTGGGTACGGTTCACCTAACCGTGAGAATAGTTTAGGTATAAATAAGATACATTGTTAGCATAAAGTTAGTCTTAATCATCTCCAGATGATGCCAACTTGATTGGCGAAACTCACGTTGAGGGCAGTATATGGTGTTTTGGTGTTTCGTGGAAAACTACTTCAGTGTTATGTGAAATATGATATAATATTGGCTTGTGAAATATTAAAATATGTTAATAGTAAATGAAATAAGTATAGTTTTATAGTCGTTTTTTTTTAATAATCCCGCACGATCATATCCTAAAGAGTTTTAACCTTGGTTTTAATATTCCTTAGTGTGAGAACTGTCAGGTCCGCCTAACATGGTCGTGTTTATTTTTAATTCTTTACAAGTACTACTTTGCCGTAAACAATAAAAAAGACATCGACCTCTCCGTTACCAAAATGAGGAAAAAATTCAAAATATGCTTGTTTATGGGACATATATGGTTACATAGGCGTCCGCTGGTGCGGGCAAACGCCAGATTGGGATTGAGATTGGTAGACACCAAACACAAATTAAGAGTTCATTTCTGTTAAAAAATCAAATTTCTCAAAAAGTGGTGGAATTATATTGAACCCTATTTTCAGGTCATGATAACTACTACGTAATATTTATCACAAGACGTTCAAAATTTACCATTTTTTCTCACATGAATAGCTCATATTCACAGTTTTTCCCAATGTTTGTAAATTCGAAAAATTTTAAATTTGTAAATAACCTCAATTTTTTAATTTAAACAAATTGCATTTTTTGTTTGGTATTATTTCCGGCATTTTTTGAATCCATTTCTAACGAAAAATTCCAGTAAAAATGTCTCAAGAAAAGCATTTTCAACTCGCAAACTTTTCAAAAAATCCATTAGCTGAAATTGACAACACCTGACAGTCAATCTGATATTGGGAACTGAAATCCCCACGGCGCATATGGCGCTACGATTAAACGAGTAAGTAACGATCAGCTGATTCTTGATTTATTTACATTTGTTTTATTTGCTTTTTTAATCAATGAATGCTCAAAAATGGGTTGTACACAGACTTTTGTGTGCACTTTCTTTGATTTTTGGGCTATGTTTGGAGGTGTTTGTAGAGGAATATATCAAAAGTCCTGAAATCTACGAGTGGAGCTAACTCCACGGGTTCCCAAAATGTGTCCCTGTTTTTGGTTTTCGCTTATCTCGATAATGGTTGGTTCTTGCAAAAATGTCAATAAACAGTGTGTCCACTTTAAGGACTTACCACCCTTGTAAAATCTTTATTTTTTTAACCGATTTTGATAAACTTCTTTTTCTGTTAGGTAGGTATTCAAAATGCGCAATCAACTTTAGTAATTCCTTAACGTGAACACATTGTATACAATATTAAAGTTGAAATTTGGCACAAAATAGTATCTATTAATTTTTTTCCTATCCCGAACAATTGTTTCCTGTAAACCTTATTACCAGAATTAGAGATCGCACCTCTTGTTACCTGCTTTGCAGGTTGCTGTCAGTAATTGAGGCATCAGTGATGTCTGACGGGTAGTAGCACTACCACCAGGGGGATACACTTATCACTTATTATGTCTGTTTTGCTTAGTCTGCTTTAGGTTAGCCTAGTTTGCTATTAGTATTTGTCTTTTCCATTAATTAGCAGCAAAGATCCACTGTCACCAATCTTTGATATTTTACTCAATATGTTTCTGTTAGATGCGCAGGGCCAAGTTGATGCCATTTATATGAATATAAGTAAAGCTTTTGATCAAATAGATTTATATTTACTTTTAACAAAGCTGGAAGTTATAGGCCTCTCGAACCACCTACTTAATCTATTTAATTCTTATCTATTCAATCGGAAGCAGTTTGTCGAATATGAAGGTTTCAGATCTGATCAATAGGAAACAAATTCAGGAGTGCTACAGGGCTCCAACCTTGGGCCGTTACTGTTTCCCATATTTATAAACGATCTGTCGATTAACATTAATTCTAAATATTTAATGTTTGCAGATGATCTCAAAATATTTAGCAGGGTTTCATCTGCGGCAGACTGTATAGCTCTTCAAAATGATTTGAATATAGTAAATGACTGGTGTGTTAGGAGTCATTTGTGTTTAAATATTTCCAAATGTGTTGTCATGTTGTACTCTAGAAGAAAAGATATTACTGAATTTCAATATAGTATTGACGTAGCTCCAATTGTCAGGTGTTCTGAAATGAAAAATTTGGGCATACTATTTGATAGTAAGTTAACTTTTAAAATACATATAGAACATGTAGTGTCTAATGTTTTTAAAACACTAGGCCTCATCTTAAGGAATTGCAAAAACTTTAATAATGTATTTAGTCTTAAAATAAATATATTTCGCTTATGTGAGATCGAAATTAGAATATGGATGTCTTATTTATTATCCGCTATACCAAAATCACATAAATAATATAGAATACGTACAAAGAAGGTTCTTAAAATTCTTAATCTTTAAAGAAGATGGGGCATATCCCAATAGGGGTATAGAAAATTCCATTCTTTTAGATAGATATGGTGTTCATTCTCTTGAAACTAGGCGTTTTATAATATCTATAAAATTTGTTTACAATCTTATACACAATAATATTGATTCACCTTCATTACTTAATATGCTTAATTTTTACGTTCCAAGAATAGAATCGCGCTCGACTTTGGTTTTTTATCCTAATCCAATTCGTACTAATCTTGGTGCTAATATAATGTGTAAATCACCAATACATGTTATGTGTACTAATGTTAACAAGATTTCATCAATTTGTGATATTTATATGGATAATATCAAACATATTATTAATTGCGCTAATTCTATGTTATGAAATTATGATTGTGTTAGATTATTAAAATGAATTTGATATATAACTTCTCTGTGGTATTACTTGCAGCGCACTTTACATTTATAGATATGTGTATATGGGTGTGTTTGTGTTCATGTGTGTGTATATGGTTAGCCTGTTTATAGTCATGCGTTTATTTCTTATGTTAATACAAAGTGTTTTAAGCAGGTACCAATTATATACGTACTGGTACACTGTATAAAAATATGTACAAAACTCACCTTCTTAAGCAGATTTATAAAGTAGCTTGGTTGTCGTTATCACAAACTGGACCACTTCTATAATAACTATGTAGCATCAGATATGTTTCTACAGTTGTCTCAGTAAGCGATGTTCGCTGTGGTGAAAAAATATGTTTGTATTTTAAAAAAGACCGTTCGACATCTACGGAAGTAATACAGGCATAAGTAAAACACTCTGTGAACTCACTTAACGCAGCTGTAGATGCACCATCACAAATTTGTCTTAATTTGGAAAAATCAGGATCTTTCCGTAATGCAATCTCGAATTTTTCAATAACGGGCTTATTTTTTGCGTCATTTATAGTCTGTAGCTGTGTATTTGCGTCGTCCACTATTTGCAGCGATTCCACTAACGACAACGAAGTATTTTGCAATTTTTCTATTTCGTCGTGTAGTCCTCTATAATTGTTATAAATAGTTTTTAAATCTGTTTCAAGGGAAACATCTTGAAAGCTTGTCTGGCTTTCCTTAATAGCTGCAGCCTCGTTAGGGTTGAACTGTAGTATCACAGCTTTTATATGTTGAAAATATTCAGCATAATAAAAAGCTGCCTTCAACCACGTTCCCCAACGTGTAAAAATCGGCTCTGGTGGTTCCGGAACACAGTGTGTGAATCGCTCGAAGCCGTTTAGGAGATTTGAGAAATACTTTTTTTGTATTTGCTATTAATGCATCTACCTCGGGAAAACATTTTCGAATCGTTTCTGCTACAAGATGGAACGCATGCACTTTACACGTAACATGTAAAAACCTACAATCATCTCTGAAGAAAACGGCCCACCAAACGCATTGTCGCAGCACCGTCGCGGTCGGTCACAAACATCAACACTTGACTTGTTGACAGTTCAAATTTTTCGAAAGTCTCCAACACCACCCACGTAATTGTTTCGCCAGTACACGCAATTAGTCTTTTGCTAGCTAGTAAAAGTGGAAATGTTGCTTTAACAGGGTCGAGTATACGTAGTATAACATTTAAAATAGAATTTTCTTTACAATCTGTCGTCACGTCAACACATAACCACGCCGTACATTTTTTAATGCACTATTTACAATGTCTTCACGAACACTTGGTACATATCTACGTAACGATGAACGCCTTGGTAAATTCACCTGGGGATTGTATTTATTCCAGAACTCCCGAAATGCTGGTTTATCCAATATGCGTAGGGGAACATCACAGGCAATCAGCATTAACAGTAAATCAAACATGAACTGAGGTTCCAAAGAAGACACGCCATTTCTTTTATTTTTATGCCGGTTACTATTGACATGAATTTTGCAGCCGTATTTATTCCAGCACATTAAGTCTTGATCACAAACTTTACAAATTATTTTACATCCATCATAGAATAAATCCGGAAATTCACCGATAAATTTATTCACTTTATCACCGTACGGTCGTTTTCTACTCTTTACGCTCAACATTATTTATTACTTATTAGTACTCTATGCATCAACCGACAGATAACAACTGAAGTGTGTCGTGTCATCGTCATCGTAAACAAGCGCGCGATGGCATTGGTATTGCGCCCGACCCTGAATCTACCATCGCTTGGCCAAGCTTAATTATATGTATACATTTCCAATGGTATCTCTGTAATATAAACAAAACGTTAAGAGCCAATACACCATGTTAAAATATCTTAGTTACGTTCAAACAGACAATCCAATAACACCAAACATGTAACAAAATTTAAAACAAATACTTAATAATTAATAGTGTAAGTAAATAAAATTATGTAAAATAACCATAATTATGTTACTAAAATATTGCATTAATTGTAGTTGTCTGATGATGGTATAATACACCGAAACGTTAGAAAAAAATAATAAAATTATATATCTGACCGAAGTCGCAAAAAAAAAACTATCAGATATTAACAAATATTTACTTGAAGTAGTCCAAGAATACTTCAAGTACAATTTATTACTTGAACCATTGTGATGTAATACTTCAAGTATTGCTAAGAATACTTAAAGTAACTTACTTGACAAAATCAAGTAAAAATTCAAGTTGTTTTATGTGAATAATTGAAATACAAGTACAAATATCTACTTAAATAAGTACTTAAAGTATAGTACTTCAAGTACTAATAAATACATAAGTATAGTTTCAAGCATTTTACTTTAAGTATTGACAGCTCTGGTTGCAATACTTTATTTATTTATTTATTTATTTATTTAATCACACTATCCCACAGTAAATTACCAATTACGGGATAGGAACACAAACTATAAACAAATAGTGCAACAAAATATCTGCCGATAGTTACACAATATTCAACATTTAAATACATTATTTTACAAAACATAGTTTTAAAATAGCAGTATATAACATAATACAGAAATGATTGACGGACAAAATTAGAGAAAAAAAAAACAAAAAAATGTTATAAAAACAATTAAATTAACACAAAGTGACTAGTAGCTAATAATACTAAAAAAAGAGGAAAAGTACAAAAAAAAATTAATAAACAGATTACTAATACACTAAGTAGTCCAGATCTGTTAGGTAAATTGCTAATTTTTTAAGAATTTGTTCTTTATTTCCTTTATTTTACAATTGAATATATCAATATTGTCTTTAACCTCTGAATAATTAGAGCAAGCTTGAAAGAGTGGCGATGCTTTTAATAGGTTAGTTCGAGGAGTGGACAAATGAAATGTTTCAGGAGAGCGCGAGGCTAATCTCGGTACGTTATAGTCAAGGTGTTGGAGAATTTGTGGACAATCAAAATCATATTTAATTATCTTGTGCAGAAAAATGATAGAGTGCATGGATCTTCTTTCCTTCAGTGACACAAAATTATATAAGTTTAATAGCAAATCGTGGGGAAAACCAATACTGGGGTAAATTCTGTTATCCTTAAAATACATATACTTGAGAAATTTACGCTGAATATTTTCAATACTGTCTATATATGCGGCATATGTTGGACACCATACTATGGACGCATATTCCAGGCGTGATCTTATGAATGCGTTATACAGGAGTATCACTGTGCTAGGGTCAACAAAATCTTTACTATTTCTTATTACAAATCCAAGATTTTTATAGGCTACTTTTAGTGTTACGTTAACATGCTCATTAAAAGACAGTTTACTATCAAATATAATTCCCAGATCTTTTATAAAGCAGGGACGAGCCAAGATTACATTGTCTATTTGATAAGCAAAGGTTAGAGGATTTAATTGCCTACTGAACGACATCACATTGCATTTCTTAATGTTAAGAGGTAGATTATTAGCAAAACACCAATCATTAATTTGATTTAATACATCCTGTAGCCGCGCGCAGTCATCATATGAGCCGATCTTAGAATACAATTTCATGTCGTCAGCATACATTAGAAAGCCGATTTTGACAGAGGATGTTATGACATCTATAAATATATTAAATAGAAGGGGGCCGAGAATGGAACCTTGCGGGACTCCTGACAGTACATCTATATTGTTAGACTTATATCCATGATACTGCACATATTGTATTCTCTTGGGGAGATACGAGCTAAATAGATTTATGACATCTGACGATATTCCATATTGGTCTAAGCGATTTATTAAAATTGAATGGTCTAGGCGATCAAATGCCTTGGAGAAATCCGTATAAGCAACATCAACTTGTCCTTGATTATCTAAAATGTCTGAAATATATTGCGTTATACAGCCCAAATTAATTGTAGTTGACCTAGCATTCATGAATCCATGTTGATTTACATCAATTATATTTTTTACATGATCATATATATAACAGTGTAAAAGAATTTCCAAGAAATTGCATAAAATGGCAATAGGGCGATAGTTACAAACATCATCCCTACTCCCGTTTTTAAAAACGGGACAGAGTCCTGAAACTTTCCATATGCTTGGAAATTTGGACGTTTTTAACATTTAATTAAATATAATGGTTAGCGGGTGAGCAAGAGCTAAAGCACAGTCTTTAAGCAGAAAGGCAGAAATGTTATCAGGACTCATAGTCATCTTTGGTTTTAGCCGGCGAATACATGACATAACTTGCTCTTCAGATATATTTTTTATTACAAGAGTATTATTGGTTTTAAGATCATCACTATTGATATTTGTATCCTGAGAAGGGAGGTATGATGATTGAAAATGTGACGCAAATGCGTCAGCAATTAACTGACCATCAGATAACTCTTGGTCATTATAATTTATTAAGGCAGGGATTCCATGGTTATATTTTTTGTTTGACATATAAGCCCAAAATTTACTAGGGTTATCCTTGATACCATCTTCAATTTTTAATAAAAAAAGATGTATGACTGCTTTTAATGTCTGTCTTTATTTTTGATCTTAACAATTTGAATTCATGTAGATGCCTGTTTCCTGTAATACATACTTTTAGGCAGATTGTTACACCTTTTTTTTTAATAATCAAACAACAAATGAAAGTAGTTTTACTGTTTTACTGGTATTGGCACATTTTATTTGCAAAACTCGGTTTTTAAATCTTTTAACTGTAATTATTTCTTAATACTAGGTATGTGATTTATAGCAAAAATTTAGTCCTCTTATCGTAATATTTTCAACACAATATCAGCAGTACATTATCTAAATTATGTGATGAAATATTATACGCGTAATTTACGTGTCAATTTACCAATTGTGGTGTTAAAAGTTTACAATGAATAATTTGGAAGTACCCGAGCTCAGTGCCTGTGACAGCTTTGCTTCCCTTGAAAATTTTCGGCGTACGCCTATGAGGCAAAGTAAGCTGTGAGGTGGGTAGATTGTAATTCGCCTTTAAATTTGTCGAAAAGTCAAATTCTTCATCTGATAACTAATAATTAATTAATTGTTTATGATGCGGAATTTTTGTAGATACCTACGCGATATCTCCAAAAACAGGAGGTTGTCGACCCGGCACTGATTCTTGAACTTTATAATTTGTCACAATATGCCAATTAATACCAATGAATTCATATTTTACAGGCGTTAGTGTATCAAAAATACTTAGAAAAGCTGTCGAACCATGCTGTGGGCACATATAATCAGGCTTGATCTGTCATATTTAGTATGTCGTTGACAGGATTATTTATACATATTTTTTTCCATCTCACTAAACATATTAGAGTATTCTGGGAAATAAACCATTTGTTTTATTCCCTTCATTTTTCATTTTTTCTTGGCCAAATGGCTGTTTTAAAGTTTTGTGAAAGTTTTGTTGTAGGTAACTTATAAAATAGACTAGATTAAAGAACCTACTTGCTTTCAAATACACCTATTTGCTCTTAATAATATTGTATTATATATATAACTAGCCAGTACCACCTTTATTATAAGTAGGGCTGTCAAAAATGTTTCGTGGGATAGTGGCGTACGCGAAATTAACTAATACGAGAAACAATAAACTATTACAATTTATAACAATGTATGTAAAACTTACCCTCTTGATGAACTAGCTTGCTTATCACAAACTGGAGATTTTGCAGCATCAGGTATGTTTCTATGGTTGTCTCCAGGAGCGATGTTCGCTTTGGTGAAAATATATTCTTATAGTTTGAAAACGACCGTTCGACATCTACTGATGTAATACACGCATACGTAAAATAGGTAGTCTTTGAACGCACTTAACGGATCTGGGGCTGCACCATCACATATTTGTCTTAATTTGGTAAAACCGGTGTCTTTATTTAACTCACTTGCGAACTTTTCTTTAACGCACTCATTTGTTGCGTCACCTATAGCGTGTAGCAGTAGATTTACTTCGTTCACTATTTGCATTGACTCCGCTAACGAAAACGCACTGTTTTCTAATTTTTTTATGCTTTCGTGTAATGGTTTATAGTTCTTCGCAATATTTTTTTAAGGCTGTTTCAACGAAAATATCTTCGAATTTTGTCTAGCCTTCCTTAATAGCTGCAGCCTCATCTGGATTGAATTGTAATATCACAGCTTTTATTTGTTGGTAATATTCAGCATAGTAAAAAGCTGCCTGCAACCATGTTCCCCAACGTGTAAGAATCGGCTGTGGTGGTTCAGGAATACTGGGACACTTGCTATGAAATGCGCATGTCACGGCGCCATCAGTCACAAACATCAACACTTGACTTTTTGACAGTTTAAATTTTTCTAACGTCTCCAGCACCACTCTGGTAATTGTTTCAGTAGTACACTGACTTAGTCTTTTGCTAGCTAGTAACAGTGGAACTGTCGGTTTAAGAGGGTCCAGTGCTCATACTATAACATTTAAAATAGTTTTTCTTTTACAATATGTTGTCTCATCAACAGATAACCACAGCCGTGTATTTTTAATTCATATTTCATCTTATTTACCATGTCTACGTGTACAGTTGGTAGATAGTTACATAACGTTGTGCGACTTGGTAACTTCACCTGGGCATTCTATTTATTCCAGAACTCTCGAAATGGTTGTTTATCGAGTATGTGCAGCGGAACATCACAGGCAATCAGCATTAATAGTAAATCAGACATAAACTGTGTTGTCAAAGGCACGCCATTTTTTTTAATTTTATGGTGTACACTATTTACGTGAAGGCCACAGTCACGCTTATTCTAGCACATCAAATCTTTCTCGCACACTTTACAAATTATTTTAGCACCATCATAGAATAAATCCGGGAATTCACCTATGAATTTATTCACTTTGTCAGCAAATGGCCGTTTTTTACCCCCGCGTACGTCTGCCATGCTTTATTATTAAATTAATATCAACAATACAGTACAACTCATAAAACAAAAAAACAAAAACAATATGCAATACGCCCAAGTGACTTAGCGTGTCCACAACTCGAAAGCTAATAATAGACTGAACTGGAGAAAAAGTTTCGCGGTCAAGTTGAATGCCGGTGACAGTACTCTACGACCATGATACACAGAAACGATTTGCAACTATAATTATTAGACTAATTGATCCCAAGACACCCTTAAATGCAATATAGTTTTTGTAAAAAAAGAGTTTTATTATTACTTTCATACTTAGTTTTAAAGCGTCTTTCAAATTACTTTTTTAAACCAGTTAATTAATCCCAATACTATTTGCTCTGGTAGATAGTATTTAATAAAACTATATGATACGAACTTTTAAGCCTGCTTGCTTCGTACGATGTACGAAAAAACTGGAGGGTACCAAGAGATTTGAATTAAAGATGGTACATCTAAATCAATAAAACAAAAATCCGGTCGGATGCAAACAACTTCTTTGTAAGATTCTATTATCCCAACCCGAGATCTGTAATGGAGTAGGTTACCCCTAAACTTGGGTGAGGAAAGACGGAAGGGGAATGTAACGCGTCATAGTGTTTGCCGTGTTGTGAATTATACGTTTTTGTTGTGTTCATTTTATAATCGTTTTGTGTGGTTATTTGCTAATATTTTGATATTGTGCTTGTAGTTATTATTAATATGTTATATTATATTGTTCTGGATCTCTTTTTTATAGTTCTTACGTGCTTTTTTGACATTTTCAAATAATCTTCCTCAATTGTAATTACTTTCCTAATTCTTTCTCCCTTGTTAATTTTCGACACTTTATTTTGAATTAACTCTACGACTTTTTTTATCGAATTTCGAAAAAGTATTTCCTTTTCTGACGTTTGTCTTCAATTTATACTAAATTAATTCAATTGGGTTGAAATACAGACATATGGCGGTAATCTCAACACTTTGTGGCCATATCTCTCCGCTACAGTGCCTATAATATACTTCTCATAATTTTTCGTTTGCAGGACTTCCAGCATTTGTGCTTTATTATAATTTTCCTCATAATAGAGATCATGTTCCATTAAAAACATTTGTAACTCCAGATTAGTAGAACTCTTGTTAGGAATTGTGTACAGTTGTCTCGAATGATACTTCGCATTGTCAAGAACAATAATGCCAATCGGTTTTAATTTTGGAATTAGTGTATTTTCAAATAATAATAATAATAATAATAATGTCGTTATTAAAGTAATTGTAAATATAATTTTACAATTAGCAATACAAGGCGAAGTCTAGCCACGGCTACTCCACTTAACCTTATCACTTATCATAGAAATATATACATAAAAAAAAACAGAAATAAACAAGTGATATTGAATATAACAAATATAAGAGGATAATATAAAATCTAAATTAATACACCAACTAAACTTGAGACAAAAGTTGAAACAAAAGAGAACCATACAGTAGACGATAGGTTGTTCATTATGAAGATGTTCTTATTCGAACAGTTAAGATGATAAAAAAAGATTTTTTACTTCTCTTCGAAAACTATTTACGGGTAGTGCTTTATGTTGATCATTAAACAAAGTTACAAATTTTGACAGCGTTGTAGCAGAAAGATCTCTGAAATATGGTTGTTTGGAATTTAAGGTAATGCCAATTTTTGGATATGTCTTACATTTACATTATGAAGATTGTATCTAAAATTTAGTTTATTACGGAGATACGATGGCGTGGAAGAGAGAAGTAGACGATGAACAAATATTGACATAGAATATTTGAACAGATTTTCAATATTGTGCCATTTAAGTTCTTTGATTCTGTTAGAAACATGGTCATACTTTCTTAAACGAAAGACATACCGACAACAACTATTCTGAACTTTTTGCAATCGATACACATTTAGTTTGTCTAAGCATGGAATGTAACATATATTACAATAGTTTAATATTGGTAAAACTAGTGACTCACAAAGTTTTTTACGTAGTTTGTAGTTTATTAAGCTAATATTACAATAAAGTAATTTTAATGCAACATACGATTTTTTTATCAATTGCGTAACATGATCAGAGAAACGCATGCTATCGTCGAATATTAAACCTAAATTTTTTACCTTATTCATTATTTTCAAAGGTTCATTATTTATGTTCAGGATCAAATTTGATTTTACGAAGGCCCTAACTTTTTTTTGAGAAAAGCAAATAACCGAGCATTTAGATGGATTAAGCTTTAAATTATTTCCTTTTGAATAGTTTGTAATAGAACGAATATCTGCATTTATGTTATTACAAGCTATATTGATAGATTTGGGATCACATGAATAGAGAAGTTGGGTGTCGTCAGCAGACCCTTGCATTTTTGTTGAATTGACACATTTAAATAAATCTGCTGTATATAGTAAAAAGACAACTGGACCCAACACTGATCCTTGAGGAACACTAGATGTGATGGTGGAGATGTTTGAAAAAGAATCCCCAAGAACTACCCTTTGAGTCTGATAATCTAAATATGTCCTAAAGAAATTAGCTGAAATGTTGTCAAATCCATAATATTTTAATTTAGCACAAATGAGGCTGTGATCTAAAGTGTCAAAAAAGAAATCCAATAAAACAAGTGCCGAGGCTTTACCTTTATCTAATGATTTAAAAATGTCATCACAAATATTTAATAACACAAAGGTAGTGCTATGACCTTTTCTAAAACCCGACTGTAAATGAGAGATAATATTATTTCTTGACACAGTCGTATATTTGAGGCTGAATAAAATTTTCTAGAACTTTTGCCATTGCAGATATTATGCTTATTGATCTTAGATCAGAATAATTTTCAGGACTATTTGTTTTTGGTAGAGGTTTTCCTAACGATAGTTTCCACTGGTCTGGAAAATAGCCAATTTCTAAACAACAATTAATGATATGTGTAATATGTACAGCAATTACGGATGTGCAATATTGTAGCATCTTGGCGCTAATATTTTCACAACCTTGAGCAATTGAATGAAGTTCCAGAATGATATGTTTTATTTCATCAAATCATTCCTCAAATATTTCTCCCTCCATGTTTTTGTGGTAATCCACGTTACAATCTTCCATGTTTTTCCGCACAGTTTCAATGCATTATCAACCCATCCATCAGATCCACAGTGTCATATATTCATCCGAGTCCCTTTATTAGGGGGCAATGAGATTGGTTGACATTTCCTAGATCCAACGTCCATCCTTTTTTTACGGTGGAGTATCATACCAAGTTTGATCTAGATAATAAATTGGTCTATTTTCCCTTCTGAGTTCTTTTATCTCTTCTAGATGTGAATTTCGCCAATCTACTATTCGCCTACTTTCCGTAATCGCCGTGCGTTTATTAATAGTTTGATATTTATATCCAATTTTTCTCAGCCAAGTTCTTAAAGTTCTTTTGGTATGTTTTAGATGATAATCTATTTCTTTTACTTTTCTGTCTACCACGTCAATAGTTGGGATTTCATTTTTCTGGTACGCGTCGTAAACAAAAGTTCTTAAAAGTTTTGCTAACGATGGGTCTAGAGTTTTCGATTGACCGGCTCGGATCTTTGTTTTCTAGGAGGGGCACCTTCTCTCACCATTTTGTGTATTGTGGGACGGAGAACGTTAGTCAAAGATGCTGTTTCACCTAGTACATCCAAATCATACAAATTAGAGTCATTCTTGTCGCTTCAAAAGGTTATTGTAAACATTACGGCAAATTTGTTTCGCTTGCTCCTTCAAATGCAACCGATTTTTTCTTGCTGAAAACACTAATGAACTTTGATTTTCTTTGTCAGTGTAATCACTATCACTTTCATTTTCACAAACACAATAAGATGCAGACGTAGAGGCCTCGGTAGAGGCCTCCCACGGTCGAAACATTTTTACATCAAATACCTTCCTAAATTATTTTCCAAAACACACCAGCAAATTAACAAATATAAAATAATTATTACTCATATTACACTATTACACAACTCACTTCAACACGATAACCTTCTTAAAATAGTTTCAAAAACACACCAGCAAATGAACAGATATTAAATAATTATTATTTCTCTTGTAATATGATACTTACAATAGATCAGCACTGCTAGAATGATTCGGTAACAAAATTAAGTGCGGCTCTGAAGTATCACAGAATGTAAGTGAAACTCCGCCTCGGTCGCGTGCCAGCAAAAATAACAATAATCGTTCTCGCTTTAATGTACGCAGTGTATAAGACGGAAGATGTCATGTGTTATACATTTCCCGCCTACATCTGGCGTATTTTTTTTTATTAAACATATCACAAACCTTTTGTTTTTTTGTTTTATTACCGCATCCAATCATAATTAGAATATCTATTTTCTGATTTTCAGATAAATGAGCCATAATAAAGTTGATTAATAAATAAAGAAATCTTATTAAATACACTGATGCGTGTGAGTAACTTAGAATAAAGTGACAGTAATTGGAAACAAAAATATTCCATGGCCCACTTGATAGCTTTTTAAGGCACAGCTAATGGTGTTATTTCTTTAGGGTCTTTTACTAATTTTTTTAATGTCTACTTTAAAAAACTTTTGGTTGGGTACAATTTTGTATAAAAAACTTTAAAAACAACAGTAGATCAGTTTAATTTTTTTTTCAAAACCAATAATTTGGCAAAAAATACTTCAACCGAGTTTATAAGACATTCACAAAATTTTACATTTTCAAAATTAATTTTCTCAGTAATGCCCCAAATTTAAAAAACTTTATACTGCTGTATAGAGAATCCAAATCCCTTCGAAAGAAGTGCCGCACGACCGCCTTTCTAATTTAAAATTATCGGGCGGGTAGTCATAATTCAGAGGGGGGTGAACACCGGGAGTATTAATTTTATGCTAAAAAATGACAATTTCAAATTAAAAATCGACCTTTATCAGGATTTTTCCTGAAAGTTTATACCGCTTTAAATGAATTTATTCCGTACATATGGACCGTACTATACAGGGTGTTCCACCTAAGAGGGATTCTTCTGTAACTATGTAACTGTAAAATTTATAAAAAAAAAAATGGTTTTAATAAAAGCTGTCTGGATAGATGTGGGCCATGTAAAGAAAATGTTTTTAGCTTTACAGGGTGTTCCATTTCGCGTGGGCGCTACATAACTTTGTTATTTTAAATGGAACACCCTGTATATTATTGAATTTTTGAATTCCTTGGTTAATATTAGGTAGAGTGTATTAAATGTACATGGTGTTTAAATCTTACCGTTTTCGAGATATTCAGTTGTTTTTGGGAAAAAAATCACGCTTTCAGCTCTCTAAATGAGGCTAGATAGCGTCTAAACCGTGCAGTTTTTACAGTTCGTTTTGGCATAAATTACTCTATCTTGTCATCTAGGAGCAAAACGTGTACGTTATTCAAACTAGGAAATACTGAGACCTACATTTAATAATCTTACGAGTTGAAAAACTTTTTTTTCAAATGGAATAACCCATATTAATTATCATGGGTGAATTCAAAATTGAAAGCCCTTTCGACTGATATAAGGTTGTCCATACTTATCTCTAACAGATTTCCAGAAAAATCAGGTTCTTTTCTAAAGTCCGAAAAAGTAGTTATGTAACAGCGTCAAGAAGGCCTTGCAAAACAACTTTTCCCTCACATTTTATCAGGCTTGGGACTGACAGTGTCAATATTTACTGGCATGTTTAAAAAGTGGTTTGACAAATAAAAGTAAACCACTAACAACAACTAAAACAAAACTAAAAACGAAACAAACTGAAACTGGGAACACAACAAGGAGAAGAATACTTAGACCGCTGCGCTGATTTACATCAACTGCTCGAAGTGTCCTCCATTTTGATTAATACACAAACGTATTCGGTTTTTAAAAGACTGTTCAACATTGGTCGCATGTGTGGCGTAATTTCTTGAAATGCTACTGTAATGCGCTGCCGCATATCCTTCGCGGTAGTTGGTGGTGTAACGTAAACTTTACTTTTTATACATCCTCATAAAAAGAAGTCGCAACTTGTCATATCTGGACACCTTGAAGGCCAACTCACTGGTCCCCCGCGCCCAATCCATCTGTTGGGAAAAGTTTCGTGTAAAAACTGACGAACCGCAGCGGCATTGTGAGGTGGAGCACCGTCATGTTGCATCCACATTCTTCGAAGTGTAGCTAAAGGAATGTCGCCTAACAAATCTTCTAGAGTGTTTGTTAAAAAGTTTAAATAAACTGCTCCAGTTAGATGCTGGTAGAAATAGAATGGTCCAATGATATGGGTTCCCAAAATTGCTCCCCACACGTCCAAAGACCATCTGTGTTGTCCGGAATTGATGAGGATTTACTGTGTCATAATAATGGCAATTATGACGATTAACGAAACCATTTTTATGAAAAGTAGCCTCATCGGAGAACATGACCCGTTTAAAAAAATCATAATCTTGATTTAACATCTCAAGTGCCCACTGACAAAACTCCAGTCTTCGCTGAAAGTTTACTTCTAGCAACTATTGGTGTAATTGGATGCGATAAGGATGATAACTGTGCTTTTTTAAAATCCTATGTATCGAAGTTGTACTAATACCCGTTGTGTGACGAATTTGTCGCAAATTTATTTGCGGGTTTTCCTGAATACACCCCAGCACAAAAAAATTCATTTTCCTCCGTAACTACAGTTTTATGGCGATTTCGTTTTGTATGTCGAATATTACCAGTATTTAAAAACTAGTTGAAAGGCTTTACGCCGTGGATGTGATCTGTCTGGATAGCGCTGTGCATAAATTCGTGATGCCAATAACGGATTTCTTTCGCACTCACCGAGGACAAAAACCATATCAATCATTTTTTCCTGCGTCAGCGACATTTTGAAAATATTATAATAAACTTTTACTCTCTACTTAGCAAAATAACTACAACGTCAACGTTAATCAAAACTAGAGTGACATTTAATTTGCTTTGTATGTCAAACAGTGCAATAAACATTGTTTGCAAGGCCTTCTTGACGCTGTTACATAGCTACTTTTTCGTACTTTAGAAAAGAACCTGATTTTTCTGGAAAACTGTTAGAGATAAGTATGGACAACCTTATATCAGTCGAAAGGGCATTCAATTTTGAATTCACCCATGGCAATTAATATGGGTCATTCAATTTGAAAAAAAAAAGTTTTTCAATTCGTAAGATTATTAAATGTAGGTCTCAGTATTTCCGAGTCTGAATAACGTACACGTTTTGCTGATAGATGACAAGATAGAGTAATTTATGCCAAAACGAACTGTGAAAACTGCACGTTTTTATCTCTTACGGTTTAGATGCTATCTAGCCTCATTTAGAGAGCTGAAATCGTGACTTCTTTTCAGAAACAACTGAATATCTTGAAAACGGTAAAATTTAAACACCATGTACATTTAATAAACTCTACCTAATATTAACCAAGGAATTCAAAAATGCAATAATATACAGAGTGTTCCATTTAAAATAGCAAAGTTATGTAGCGCCAATGCAAAATGGAACACCCTGTAAAGTTAAAAATATTTTCCTTACATGGCCCACATGATTTCAGACAACTTTTATTAAAACCATTTTTTTTATAAATTTTACAGTTACATAGTTACAGAATAATCCCTCTTAGGTGGAACACCCTGTATAATAGCTACTATGAAAACAATTTTCCCAGCCTGCCAAGTTTGAGGTCGGTATATTCATCCATCAGTGAGTAATTACTTAAAAATTCTGTTTAATGTTATACTTTCAAAGCGCTTAGGAATCAATTTAGGAAAAAAATATTATTCTTGTTTTTGTCGAGAGGAATTATAAGTTTGTTATGACATCATTGAACCGTATGTCGTCTTATACAGGGTGGGGCAATAGTGCGTCGGACCTCGATATCTCGAGTTCTACGATAGCTAGAAATTTTTTAAAAAATTGCAAGTAAACTAGATAAAAAAGTCTATAACTGGAAATTATTTTCAAACATACAGGGCGAGCCAAGACAAAATTACAGGACCAAGTGCCTTTTTTTTTAAATGGAATGCTATGTATATCAGTACATTTTTTGAAGCCCCTTTCTAGGCTCTATTCATTCCTATATTATTATTGGCTATCTCCCAACCACTTTGATGTAATGAATTTTTTTGTTGAAATAATGCCACCTGCAGATGGATATGAAAAAAATCACCACAGTCACAATTATGGGTTTTAAGAAAAACTTGTGAATACCAGTTACGAGACATCTAATTAATATTTTTGAATCATTTTCATTTCCTAAAAATGTACAGGGTGTCCAAAAATTAGTATTCAATTAAGAACTTTTTAAATTGAATTTTCTCAATTTTTTCAAATGGAACACCCTGTATATTTTTCAACGATGTGATGTAAAAATGAAAAACGAACATTTTTTGTAAGTACTTCCCTATGGCTAATTGCAACCATTTTGGTTTTATTGAGCAATAATTACAACATTCAAAAATAAACTTAAAAAAAGAGGTTTCTTCAAATAACTCAGTAGAAAAAAATTATAATAAATGTTCCACATGTTGGCCATTTTGATTGACACACATCTCTATGCGCTTTTGAAATGAGGTTCCCACTGTTCCTAAAACTGCCGGTGTGATAGATCTAAAGGCAATTTCCTTCACGTATCCCCATAAAAAGAAATCCATTTTTGTAAGATCTGGGGATCTAGCAGGCCACTTAGTGGGTCCATTTCTTCCAATCCATTGATGAGGGTAGGTATTATTTAAGTGGTCTCTAACTGCATTTAAATAATGTGGTGGAGCACCATCTTGCTAAAACCACATCCTATTTCGAATTCTTCCAGGGAGATTTACCAATAATTGTCAATACAGTCAATGTACCATCAAAGAAATGTGGCCCTATTACATGTTCTCCAATAATTCCTCCTCAAACGTTTATAGACCATCTGTGTTGGTTATCAACTTGCATAAAAAAGTGAGGATTTTCCGAAGCATAATAATGGAAATTGTGCCTATTAACAAATCCATTTTTATGAAAAGTTGCCTCATCAGTGAACAAAATATTATTGAAGAAGTTGACATCAACTTGCATTTTACCTCTGGCCCAATTACAAAATTGTAGGCGCTTTTGAAAATCGTCATCAGATAATTCCTGGTGCATTTGAATATGATATGCATGCAACTTATTTGTTTTTAAGATTCGACCCACAGACCGTCTACTTATTCATACTAATGAGGTCACTTCTCTTTGACTAACATGGGGATTCTCAACCGTTGCCAGCACCATAGAAAACTCATTTTCTTCGTTCACAACACGTTTTATTCTTTCACTTTTTTTATATTCGACATTTCCAGTTTCCAGAAATCTATCGAGAAGGTTTTGGAATCTGCTAACATGAGGAAGCCTTCTTTCAGGATAACGTTGGTGATAAATTCTATTGGCAAGTAAACAATTTCTATCTGACTCATCCAAAACAAAAGTCATGTCTACAAGTTCCGCTTTATTAAAATTCGTATTGTAAAATTCCAAATATTTTAAATTCAATATAAATTGTAACTAACGTCCGATAAGTGTGATAAATGCTCCTTTGTACACGACAATTTATACCAAACTGAGGTTTTATTGCTTGTCGAATAACGAAAACAGCAAAAAAATGTACAAAAAACATTACAGTAAAGGACTGGTTAAATACTATTTACTCATTTCAATGGAAATGGTCCCACTAAATGGCCTCATTTCAAAATTGCATAAAGACGTGTGTCGATCAAAATGGGCAACACGTCGAGCACCTATTATAAATTTTTCTAATGAATTATTTGAGGGAACCTCTTTTTTCAAGTTTATTCTTGAATTTGACACTTATATATTTATAAAACGAAAATGGTTGCAATTAGCCATAGGGAAGTACTTACAAAAAATTTTCGTTTTTCATTTCTACATCACATCGTCGAAAAATATACAGGGTGTTTCATTTGAAAAAAATTGAGAAAATTCAATTTAAAAAGTTCTTAATTGAAAAATAAACACTTATTTATTTATAAAACGAAAATGGTTGCAATTAGCCATAGGGAAGTACTGACAACAAATGTTCGTTTTTCATTTTTACATCACATCGTTGAAAAATATACAGGGTTCCATTTGAAAAAATTGAGAAAATCCAATTTAAAAAGTTGTTAATTGAATACTAATTTTTGGCCATCCTGTACATTTTTAAGAAGTGAAAATGATTCAGAAACATTAATTAGATGTCTCGTAACTGGTATTCACATAAGTTTTTCTCAAAACCCAAATTGTGATTGTGGTGATTTTTTTAATATCCGTCTGCAGATGGCATTATTTCAACAAAAAAATTCATTACATCAAAGTGGTTGGGAGATAACCAATAATAATACAGGAATGAATAGAGCCTAGAAAGGGGCTTCAAAAAATTTACTGATATACATAGCATTCCACTTAAAAAAAAGGCACTTGGTCCTGTAATTTCGTCTTGGCTCGCCCTGTATATTCGAAAATAATTTCCAGTTATAGACTTTTTTATCTAGTTTACTTGCAATTTTTTAAAAAATTTCTAGCTATCGTAGAACTCGAGATATCGAGGTCCCACGCACTATTGCCTTACCCTGTATATTTTCGAACCCTTCTAATCACAACCAGTGATTCTCCTTTCCTTATTAACTGCCTTAGATTTAAGTGTAGATTAACTAATTCTGGTAGGTAATTCAAATAAAAGTAATTCCAGCTCGAATGCGATATAGTGTGCCTTACGTAACCGGATGTACGTTAATGCCTGGTAGAGTTTCCTTTTTAATTGAATTTGTTGCATGCTTTTAATTCAATTTAAACTTAATCAGAAGTCGCCAACTTTTAGATAGGTCATGTCGACCGAGTGGAAATTGTTTTAATCCAGTTTGTAGGGAATTTAATTCTGACAAAATACGAAGATTGTTTTGTTGTTGTATTTATTCTACACTTAGATATTGTCATGTATCAGGAGCAGAATAAAAACGAACGATTGTATAAGTTTTTATTTTTAAAATCAACGGCGGTTCGTGGGTCAAGAGATAGGGAGGTCAATTAGAAAAGTTTACTGTATTACCTACCTTTTAAAGTGATTTAAATTCCAAGTCGATCCTCCGGTCTTTTTTGAGATGCAAAGTGGTCAATTACTTTTTCATTAAAGTCTTTTATCTTCTTTATTAATGACCTTTCTATGGTAAGCATTGCTAAAGAAGATAATCTTTCCTGACCCATGGTATTTCTTAAAAATGTCTTTATTATTTTTAAGGTGGAAAAACAACGTTCACTTTCGACGGTAGTCATAGGGAGAGTACACAAGATTTTTAACAGTTTGACACTTTCAGAAAAAGTATTGCACAAATTATTGTTAATAAAAAGCTGTAACAAAGCAACTGCGTACCTTCATTATTGGAAAAATCTTCTCAGCTATATAATACTTCTAATTCACTTTTAAGTTTCAAATGGTTTATGACTGGATAGTCCGTTTTAACTAATTTAAACATTGAGGAAAGCTTTTTTTATAATCTTTAAATCGATCTGCGTGAAATAACTGAGACACTGCTAAATGATTACTGAAGTCATACCTGTTTTTGATCTCAGATGTAATTATATCACAAACTTCTAATGAAATTCTCCTTTTTGATTCTTCCGTTTTACATCTCTGGGCAGACTGCATGGATGTCTCCTCCAAATAGTTATTCAAAATTTTATTTCCGATGTCTTCAATTTTACTATTAAAAACGCCAATACACTTATTTACTGTTATGACATCGATATTACATTTTTTGTAATTGATTGAACAATATATCACAATGAGGCATAACTAAATGAAAAAAATTTAACCAGTAAAGAAAATGTTCATTTTGTAAGTAGTTTTTTAAACCCATAGCTTGGTTTAGAGTGTTGTTTTCTGATTCATTATCAATGATTTTTTTCTAAACAATCTAATAATTCTGTTCGATAGGTATAAACAGTCTCTATGCACTTTGTATTAAAATTCCATCGTGTTGGAGCCGCTTTAGGTAATCTCACCTTAACAACATTATCTAACACGGCTGTTCTTTTTGGCGATTTTCCAAAGAATGAAGAAAAGCTGTGGAAATTAGCAAAAAAAAATTTTATGCTTTTATCCTGACTTGATGCTTTTTGTAAAATTAAATTTAGTAGATGAGCGTAACAATGAATAAAATTTGCTGAAGGATATCTTTTTTTTAATTAAACATACCTATTAACTTCTTTTTTCTTATTAAGAGATGTTTGCTTTATCGCCATATTAGGTTTTGGACGGCCACCACCTTTGAATTTCACTCGGTCTTCATAACCCAACTTATGTCCATCTTTCAGTTTTAATATATTTTGTACAACACTCATATTTTATAGTAAACACCAAAAACACTGTTTTACTTAATTTCACGACAAGTAGAGATTTACTAATAAAATGTTCACAAATAAAAACATTAAAAACAACGCGATAGAATTTATCGACCAACGCGTGGTCAACATTAAGACTGCTGACTAACGACTGCTGTACTAAATTTCGTGCGTTACCGTGTCAGGGTCGTCAGGGACATTGTCCCCTCCAGTGTTTTCTGTCTCTTTTGCTTTCTGACGATTCGCGCATAAGTCTATTTCACTATAATTCGTTATAAATTCGGTCCGTAGCTAGCTTTGAGGACACTTTGTGGATTGACCCAAGATTTTTAAGTTCTATAAATGAATAATGTAATGATCTAGATATTGTGCATAGAATGAACTAGGAACTTTAATATATTTTTTAAGAATATTAAAAATATATATATTATATGTTTTTAAACTTCAGAAAATGAATAGCTCTATTTTTTTATTTGTATGTGGGAGGTCATTGACCAAATGACCCTATAGAAGAACCGCCAGTGTTTGAAATATCACAGTACAAGTTTGCAAGCCACGTACAATATACAGTGTGTCCATAAAGTATGGATTAAATTCATTATTTCTTAAACCAAAAATATTTGGAAAAGATCGTCGAACACCTTTTTTAATTTCAATTGCCCGCCTTATCTATTATTTTTTGGTTATGACGTCATCACTGTTTCCGTTATGACGTCATAGACATTTTGTTTAAAGGGAATATCCTGTATATTTCTCTATTTTTGGATTCTGTTTCAACAGCTGATTCCAAATGTGTTAGCGCTTAAGGTCCAGAATTGTTAAGTTAGAAGATTCAATCATTTAAAAAAAAATGTAAAGTAAACACGTAAGTAATCACTTACCGATCGCTAATTTGTAAACGTCACTTACAAGTGTTTCAACAAATTCAGAAAAGGCGTCAAATTACCTGAGCGTGCAAAACAGATTTTAACTACATGTAACTCGGAAACGGCTTGTTCTATCAAAATTTTACAAAACACTTTTTTCTTCTAAATGCTATGGGCAGTTTAGCAGTTTAAATTTTTTTCACAAAAATATTCAGTGGCGTATTACTTATTTCAATAAAAGGGGTATGTGACTCCCGTCGACTGTCTCTCTGGTACTATTTGTGACTTAAAACGTAAGGTGGGGTGCCAAAATCGAAAACGATAGCTTTTGTCTTCCCTTAGATATTAACTTATAAAACTTTTTTTAATGAAACCTCAACACCCTGTATCCAAGTTATGGTGCATTTTTCGACTTATGTTCATAGAAGAAACTGCTATTATTTTGACATACTCACATACTCACAAAAAAAAATTGTAAAATTAAAATCAGCTGAAAACAGATGATTCAATAGAAACTGTAGGGAAGCAATTGACACCAGAAATAGGGCATATCAAAGATTTGTATTTACAGATGAGAATGAAGATTGGAATAACTATAAGCACGCTAGAAATAATACGATAAAAGTTATAAAGGAAACAAAAACAGTATTTTATGAAAGAAATATTGACGAAAATAAAGCAAATCCGAAGTTAATGTGGAAAAACTTAAAAGACGTAGTTGGAAATAAGAAAGGTGAACATATCTTTCAAAGTTTGAATTGCGATGGAGTAATACATAATGCCAATATGGCGGACGTATTGAATCAGTATTACGTGGGTAGTATTGAAAGTATTGTTATTAGCATAGGAACAGTTCATGTAGATATTGATAGAATCACTGACACTATACCCCGGTTGTAAACTGTACCGTGACATCGTTTTGTGTAATAACATTACAAGATCTGGAAAAAGTAATTAACAATCAAAGAAAAAAATATAGCACTGATGAAATCGGTCTTGATGTTATAAAAAATCTGTTCCATATACTAGGCTATCCTTTTCTAAATCTGATTAATTTAAGTTTAGAAAAGGGTGTTATACCTGATTGTTATAAAAAATCTGTAGTGCTACCAATACCAAAAATACCTAATACAAATTTAGCTGAGCAGTTAAGACCAAATATTGCCATTTTGCGAAAAAATTTTGGAATTAGTAGTTTACAATCAAGTAATTAGTTACATAAACTCAAATAACATCTTATGTACAACCAATCGGATTTTCGTGGTAAACATTCGTGTGAAACGGCATTACAATTGGTGATTTCTGAGTGGAAGGAGTCGTTGGATAAAGCAGGGGTCGGAATTTGCGCTGTTTTCGTAGATCTTAAGCGAGCTTTTGAAACAATCGACCGTAAAATACTATTATTAAGGCTAAAAAAGATACGGATTTGATCACACCGTCTTAAGTTGGATTGAAAGTTATATAACTAATAGGTAGACTCGGAGCCGAGGAACCCTGTCACGGGCCTGAGCCTATGTTAGGTATTTCAAGAAGGCAGGTCACAACGGCTCTCAATGAGTGGGCCCACGAGACACTGAGGACGTACTGGAGGACCAACAGGGCCTGCAGGCAAGCCCGAGATTTTGTGACGGGGCCGAACAAATCGAGATCGGCCTGGTTGCTGGGACGGAGTCGTAAAACTCTGAATCTCTTAATCGGTGTTCTGACAGGCCACTGCAGACTTAGGAGGCATCTATCATTGATAGGTATTGAGGAAGACCCTACATGTCCAAGATGCAGGAGTGATGAAGAGACATCTTACCACTTCCTGGGACAATGTGAAGCGTTTGGGCGCCTGAGACACAGTATCTTCGGTTCTGAGGCGCTTCTAAGGGAGGAGATGAGCTCCCTCGCAATGAGTGACATCCTGACCTTCATCAGAAGGTCGGAAAGATTCGATGAGGGAGCAAGAGAAGCACATGGCTGAGGGGACAGCTGGGGGTTGGAAAAAGGGCCCGTCTGTGGCCTACTTGCCAGGCGTCAGCCTCCCCCACCATTACCATTACCAATAGGTACCAAATAACAAAAATGAATGGGAATTTATCTAAGCAAATACTAAATAACTTTGGAGTCCCTCAAGGCAGTGTTCTTGGTCCCTTATTATTTATTCTCTATATAAATGACCTTGGGAATGTGTTGAGGAAATGTAAAATCCATCTATTTGCTGACGACAGAAAAATTTAAAATCAATAAACTGAATTGAAATCTAAATGTATGTTTGTGGGTAATAATTATTTGTACAACAAATTTATCAGTTTAAATCTTGATATTCTAATAAATAATGAAAAAGTTGAGCTTGTTCAGGAAATAAAATATTTAGGTCTAGTAATTGACCGGGAATTGAAATTTAATAAGCACATTGAATACATATAAAAAAAAATTGGCAAAAAGATAGGATTTTTCAGTAGAGTTGCTCCCTTTATATCAATGTCCACAAAGATAACAGTTTATAATACACTAATATTGCCTCACTTTCTCTATTGCAGTTCAGTGTTATATGTAAGTTGTACAAATTTTAGTAGGTTGCAGGTTCTTCAAAATAAGGCAATGCGAGTAATATTAAGATGCAACAGGTTCTCAAGTAGTCAAATGATGCTAGATACATTGAACTGGCTTAACATTGAACAATTTCTTTACTTCCAAACTATGACTTTTATTTTTAAGATGATTAATAATATTTTACCGGACTATCTAGTACGACAGTTATTGCCTGTTACTGAGGTACACCTATGTAATACTCGTACGGCAATTACAAATAATTTTTATGTAAAAAGAACAACTAAGAGTAGTACTATCCCTCAATATCCATCAGTACGCCTATCAGACAGGCAAATCAACAGAACTAGCACTCAATAACCTAGTCGAGAAGATCACCCAATCCCTTCAAATGAAGGAAATTGCGGTGGGAGCCTTTCTCGACATTGAGGGAGCATTTAATATTGCACTGCCCGACTCCTTATATGCAACAGTGGCTGCCAGAGGAATTGAGCCTACTATAGGCGACTGGATTCGTGCTATGCTATCAAACAGAACCATAACAACGTCTCTACAGGGAGGAACAGTTAGGTTTAGAGCCACGAGAGGGTGCCCGCAGGGTGGGGTTCTCTCCCCCCCTTTTGTGGTCACTTCTTGTGGACGACCTACTGGCTATTCTCACACTGTGGGAGGTTGAGGTTCTAGCATATGCAGATGATCTAGTCATACTAGTCAGAGGAAACTCTGAAGGGGTAATATCAAATACCCTTCAAGAGACTCTGGATGCAGTGAGTAACTGGTGCGACAGGGAACAGATGTCTGTAAACCCTCAAAAAACAGTAATAGTACCATTCACCCGGAAAAGGAAGCTGGAGGACTTAAGACCTCCCACTTTAATGGGTGAAACTATTCCATTTGCGGAGGAGGTGAAATATCTAGGAATCACTCTGGATAAATCACTTAATTGGAACTCCCATCTGGAAAAGGTAATCCACAAAGCAAAGCTGTCCCTATGGACATGCCGTCGTATTTGTGGCAAATCCTGGGGCATGGGTCCCCAACAAATTTACTGGATCTATATCACGGTCATCAGACCAATGATAAAATACGGATCCATTGTTTGGTGGCCGAAAGGATTATAACGGACGGCCAAATCCAAACTCTCTGGACTGCAGAGATTAGCATGCATGACCGTAACGGGAGCAATTAGCACCACATCGTCAGCTGCAATGGAAATCCTCCTGGATTTACCCCCTCTTCATATATATCTGGAGAGAGAGGCCAGGTGGGCAACCTACAGACTGCACCAAGCGGCCATTAATATGCCGAAGACTAGTATCATGGAGCGGAACAGGTTGTTGGATGACATAGACAATCACAGCATCCTGGGAATGCCCTCGGATACTATGCCTACTATGACCAACTACGAGCTGACCTTCAACATGCTTTCTCCAGAAAGAGATGAGTGGGATCGGAATAAAGCCGACCTACTGAAGGCAGACAGTTGTTGGTTTACAGACGGCTCCAAAACTCCCGAGGGAACAGGAGCCGGAGTACACAGCTACAAACCAAGGGTGAGGATAGTCTCAAACCTAGGTACTCATGCAACTGTTTTTCAGGCTGAGGTTCATGCCATTGAACTGTGTGTACGAAGGCTGGAATATATGCATCTTACACGCAGATCAATAAAAATTTTCTCAGATAGCCAAGCAGCTATAAAAGCTCTTGGCTCCTACCGGTGTAACTCCAAAACGGTATGGAACTGTCAGAAAGCTCTAAATCATTTGGGCAGGAACAACAAAGTGACTCTGGTCTGGATACCCGGCCACTCTGGTATGGAAGGTAACGAAATAGCGGACTCCTTAGCCAGAGAAGGAGCGGGATCACGATTCATCGGACCAGAACCAATACTTGGCATATCTTCAAGTACGGCCAAGATGGCTATCTCAACCTGGGCTGAAAGGCAAACTCTCCAGTATTGGCAAGAGTTACCAGGATTAGTTCATTCGAAGGCGTTTATAAAATACCCTTTGAAATCGAGAGCTAAGAAACTTTTAGAGTTAAACAGGATAAACCTGAAAACTCTAACAGGCCTATATACCGGGCACTGCCGACTAAACTATCATCTGCATAAGCTCGGCCTAGCGGAAAACGCCGAGTGCCGTCTATGCCTGGAGGATGATGAGAAGGCAGACCACATCTTATGCACCTGTCCCGCTGTGGAGAGGATCCGATTCTCAATATTTGGCAAAGGGCAACTGCTGCCAGAGGATCTGGACACATTCTTACCCAATAAAGTTATCAGTTTCATTAAGAGACTGAACTTATTGGGTGAAATATAATTAGGCGTGAGCCACAATAGGCCTGCTGATGGCCGCAGTGGAGGGTCTACTGAGACCCACTCACAACAAACCTAACCTAACCTACCATGAAAAGTTTGTTCCACAAGGGAATTGTACAGTTCAATCTTCTTCCTCATGAAATTAAGGCCAGTAAAACTGTTCAACAATTTAAATCTCAACTTTTATACTTAAATAAAAATACTGCTTAGTAACCTACGAGTAGTTAAGTTGTTCTCAATGCAATTTTTGTTTAGTTAAGTTATTTTCAATGTTGTTTTTATTAACTATTGTATCTTATTTGTATTATTATATTATTCTGTCTTGTTGAAACCATACGTCTACTATGTCACTATGTGTATTAATTGTATTTATTATCTTCTTTAGATAAATAAATGTATTTATTATTATTATTATTATTATTCCTGAATTTTATGCTTCGGAAATTGGACCACTGAAGAATTAAATTGAATTGATCCTTTTTGATAAATACATGTATTATAAAGTTAGATTGCCCAGAATGTAACGCCTCATATGTAGGCCAAACAGGGAGATCGTTCGGAATAAGATATAGAGAACATATTCACACACAAAAACAACATTCCAACTTTTATAAATATCTAACAGATTCTGGTCATACAATAACTGACGACCATCAACCTAAAATATTACATATTTGTGGGAAAAGTAAAAAACTTAATTTATTAGAAGTGTTAGAAATTAATAAATTAAATGGGAATAAAAATTACAACATATTAAACGACCAAATAGATTTAAATAATTCTCCGTTATTAAACTTATTCAGATAAACTACTGCTAATAAAAATCACACCATAATATAATATACTAGCTCGAAAAAACCCCTACATTTAATAGCATAACATCTGTACAAATTTGAATTATATTATCAACCATAAAGTCACCCATCCCTCTATTCAGGTCAGTTTATATTTAAATTAAAGTAAAATCTATGTATAATTTAGTTACTTGAAAATGTCCGAATAATATAAAACTAGTTGTAAAATAACAAATAAAGTGAAAATTAGACAAGTAAAAAAGTGTTTATAATTTTTTAAATCAACATGTATTATAACTTATATAATTTTTATCAACCCTGATTTGTACAACAACACCATTCAGATTTTCCTTATCCTCCATGATGGCTTGCTATCACTTGACATATTGCGCAACGAAAGTATTCTTTTCTATAAGGAGGCCTTGATTGCTCCCATAGATAGATTTAAATTTAGATACACAATGGACTATCTATTCTAAACGTGCGGTATTGTTCACCGCATACACTCTGTAGGTCATGGTCGTCATTGTTAAATAAGAAAAGTAGTACATTACTACTATTAATCGACAAACTTTTTGAGTTCGTGTCTTAGCATCGCATCCAGTTATAATATAATAATATAACTCATGTTTATTTTCAATAAAACGTTATACGGAAACTAAATTTTAGAATGACAAATTTGAACTTCAAATAATCAGGAATTATCAAAGAAAATTGAAAAAGGTATGGATACGGTTTAGTTTTTTGTTTTACAAAAACGTATAAAGTTGATTCACTTTCTATTGACCTAAAAAAAAAATTAATTTTCACGTTGTTAAGTTGGCAATTATTTTTTAAGTTAAGTATATATCATCATAAACGGCATGGCATAAAAAGCTGGATCGGATTTATATAATTTAATTACAAATATAACTATTAGAAATATTGGAAACAGAAAATATGAAAAAGGTAATTCTTATTTTATAGCAAAGTAAATTACAAGGTACAGAGCCTTCATAAATGATCGTAACTCACCACGTGACCAAGTAGTGCAAAAGCATGCATTGCTAATGAAAACACTTTAAAACAATATTGAAAAAACAAGAGATATAGTGTAAAATTGTATATATAAATTTAGAATTTTTATATGCTACGGCGAGCCAAATTGCTTCAGTAAAATATCTGATGTGGCCAGCACATAACTTTCTTATACCAGTATATATCATCCTGATCTAAAAAAATCATTCTATTTAATTCTTCACTTACCTCAATAGGGAACTTGCCTATAATTTTAAAAATAAAAATAATACTAAAAAACATAGCGTAACGTTGTAATAAAACGTGTACTTCACAAAAAAATAAGTTTTCTAATTCCACGCGATCAGTATAAAGGATCTAAACAGCGATAAAATTGAAGTGGCCCGAAACGAGCTACTATTGACTGTGACGTCACACCATACCACATTCGGTAGTCGTCGCGCCGGGAAGCAATACAATCAGATATTTACCGGTGTTATAAGACTGTGGTTGATTTGTTAGAGACTGTTCTGATATAAATATATAATTGTGTTTTATAGTACCGCTTATTGTAGTTGTACAGATATTTTAAAATGACTGATCAAGGTTTTTCAAAGGGCCAATCTGATAATGTGCCTAAAGTGGATATGTTTATGGTGGCATCTTTTATACAAAATAGTGAAAGTTTTTCCCTTGGAGAGGTCCGCGGGGTCAAGGCAGAGAAGTATGTATTTTTTTTAGCTTTTAGTAATAATTTATAAACATAAAATAGTTATGACTTGATCACGGAATAAAAAGAAATAACTACAAAATACTTAGTCGCAACTAAGCATTTTTTAGCAGACTTAGTCTTATGTTTGAAAGAATTTAGGGTAATTCTTTACAACAGCCACTTCTATATTTTTCGTGTTTTTTTTTGTACACACGCGTAAAGTGTCTCTATAGAAGACATTTGCTGCAAAGGAATTGTTGCGCAAATGTATAATTACCTATCGTAGGTATTTTCGTACTATGTTTTGGGGCAAGGGAAATAAGTGATTGTGTCGTGTTATCATTCACATAATAGATAAATGTAAGATTTGAATAGAATAAATTAAAGGACAAGGGAAAGGTATTTGCAATATACTATATATACTAGAGGTAAACATTTTACTCTTCGCAGACAGTAGTGTTATTGAACTTTTATATAATTGTTGCACATTCTGTAGGATACTCTTCGCAGTTTTTTGAAAAGAATCTTGTGTTTGTCTTATAAACTTCATTCTTACAATACTTAATGTATTGACTACATATTTAATTTTCTCTCCCGATGGTGCCGACTGTATTGGCGAAACGCGTGGCAGTATATTTTATAGTATAAACTAAGATTCATTCTTACAATACCTAATATATTGATCACATATTTAATTTTCAATTTTTTTTTCATCTCCCGATGATGCCGACTGAGTAGGCGAAATTTGTGGTAGTATATTTTACAGCATTTTGGTGTCTTTAGAAAATTACTTCAATTTTAGTAGCACATTGAAAATTGCAACCCTCTGTAGATTCATATTTTTAAATAAAATGTCCTATAACTTTTTTATTTACTGTTTGATTTTTTTCAAAAACAATGGATTTCTTCCTCTAGCTAACACTAACTTATAGCCCAAATTTCAATTCGAACGGACTTTTTTTTTTTTAGTTATCGTGCTTACAAGAAACGTGACGGACAGACAGACGGACGGACAGATGAACAGACAGACATTTTGAAAGTTGTTCAGAATTCGATGACAAACGAAATGATTTTTTCTCTGCGAGCGATATTAACGATTTTAGAAATGTCCCGATCAAATGCAATATGCTCTTCGTAATCGTATTTGCGAAGAGTATAATAATAAATAGCTGTTTACTTTCGCACCAGGAAATTACCTTTACTTAGTATCACTAAATTACATTCTATCTACTAATCTTATTTTCTGACATTGTATACACATTCTTTCTTTAATCCTACCCTAATTAAAATTCAATAATTCGGAATTCGGAATATTTTATTGCCCGCCTGCGAAAAACTAGTAGATAGACATATAGTATTTAATAATGTAGTTACATTAAAATGATCTTCACACACATGTAGAGACCTACTGCTCTGTGAAATGTCTTTTTCATTTCTTTTACACGCTTTTAGCCATTTTGATCGACGAATCTTATTTTCTGGCAACATTATAAATATTTTATCTGGCACTTTTACTGTAGTATTCTTACACAACGGTACAATGCAATATTTAAAATAAGGAGTTTTTGTTTCCATTTTAAGTACCTATACACTTAAAATTTATGGCGATGCTGGTATTTTTACGGCTGAAATCAAGCAGTCGAGTGCTGGGATCTCCGTCGTGGTAAGGTGTGATGTCACGACTACTCCCGCGCTTTTGAACCTGTTTGAAACGGTTCGCTCGCGCGCGAAACTTTAATAATTTATAACAAATTTATTATTGGGAATTAACGCGTCATATTTTGCATATCTTATTTTTTAGTATTGTAGAACATTTTTATGAAGTAAAAAAAATGTGCAAGTTCCCTATTAAATTTTAATAGCGTACCCTGAAATGTTTCATTAAAATTTTTAAATAATTAATTATCAGCGACATTCGATAGGCAATAGTAATTCATGTCATATATTTTAATAATTTTTTATTATTGACATTGACATTTTTGTAACTAAATTAGAACTTTCAAATGTCAAACTGTTAAATTTATCCTAACCCCATTTTATGAGGCCAAATGTGTAAAATATATCAGTTTACATCAGCTTTATTTAAGTACTTGGAAAATATATTTTATTCGCTTGATATAGTAGACATGATTTGTAACATTTCATCAATAATAATAATAATAAATGTCTTTATTGTGTAAAATAGAAGGAATTTAACACAAAAGGTTAGTGGTACAATATACACTGATATCAAAACTACTAACCTAGGGTACCATTGGTATAGTATTAGTACAATATATAATATCTAACTTATGATTTTATGCATATGATAGTACAGTATATAATATCCAATATTACAATATGTGTATATCTAACGTATATCTAGTTAAGTATATATATCTACAGTATATGAACATATAATATATATCAAAAACAGTATTTATCTATATGATGTCTAGATTTTATCACTATTTTATCACCGTCTAAAACAATTTTAAATTTATGCTTAATTCGCCGTTCAAAATCAGAGCCTTTAGTTGACGTTTTAGTACATTTGTTGATTTATTGTGTAGCTGTGGAGGTAGATTATTATAGACATAAGTCGAGAGGTAGGTAAAGGATGATCGAAATGTTTCATATTTAGGCCTTATTGTATGCAATTGGTCGTTTGTATATCTCAAGTTTCGGTTATGCATAACGTTTCTCGCAATTAGTTTATCATAGAGATACATAGGTTTTTGCGTTAGGATGACATTATTTAATAGTGAGGTGAAATGTAGGAAGCGCCTCTCATTTATTTTTAGTAGTTGTAACTCCTTGATATGTGGTGTTATATGCTCGTAGATAGAACTATTTGTTACAAATCTAATACAGATATTCTGGATTTTTTTGAAGTTTGTTTGCTTCTGATAAATTTAGGCAAGGCCCATAAACATAATCACAGTAGTTGACGTGTGATAAGACTAAGGACTCACATAACAGTAGTTTAGTGGCCCTATCAAGGATATTTCTAAAACTTGAAATCTGTTTAAAAGAGCAGAAACATTTTCTAAGGACTTCTGATACATGAGGAATAACGTTTAAATTTTTATCAAAGGTTAGCCCCAAGTTCTTCACCTTGTCAACTTGTTCTATAATTATATTGCCAATTGATAATTAAAAGTGAGTAAGGACTCTTAATTTATTTGCAGTGCCAAAGATTATATTTTTACTTTTATTTGGATTTAATAGGAGTGAATTCTGAAGAGTCCAATTTTTTATTTCGTTTAAATCATGATTAATTTTGGTTTGGGCTTCCTTAGGCTTCGTCACATCAAAAGCAAGGTAAAGTTGTATATCGTCAGCTTACATGTGCAGGGAACAGTACTTCGTGACTTGTGGCAAGTCTGCGGTGTAGATGTTAAAAAGCAAGGGCCCCAAGATCGAGCCTTGGGGCACTCCCGAGAGTAGAAAACGTTCGTTAGAGTCTTCTTCCACTTGTGGTGTTAAGACATGTATATTGAAAACGATTTAGTAGGTAAGACGTGAGCACATTAGGATATTATCCTCTATTCCGTAGAATTTTAACTTTTTTATTAGCAGTTCAGTATTTAAGGAATCGAAAGCTTTTGACATATCTAATAAGGTCAAGGAAGTTACTGTATCAGAATTAATTGACGTCAAGACATCATCGAGAATAGCAATCAAGGCCGAGGATGTTCCGTGATTCTTTCGAAAGCCGGACTGTATTTTGGGAATAACATTATTGTCTAGCAAATAAGATGTTAGTTGCCCGTGGATGACCGCCTCCGCTTTTGAGGGAATTGGAAGTAAGCTAATTGGTCTAAGGTCCAAGATGGTGCTTATCTTGCTATTTTTGGGTATTGATTTAACTAATACCTGTTTCCAGATTAGGGGGACTGTTCCGGTTTCAAATGAATAATTTATAATATGTGTTAGAGGTTCTGCTATATATGGTAAGCTTAATTGTAGCATTTTGCCTGAGATACCGTCATATCCAACTGTGTAAGGTTTTTGTTTTAAGATTAAATTGTGAATAGCTTCTACTGAGGCATATTGCAATTCGAAGTTACTATGTGAGTAGCGGTTATACTCGAATTGTGATAGATAATTTTCAGGAATGTTACTACGTGATATAGAATCTATAAAGAAATTGTTAATACTGTTTTCATCGCAGAGGTTTTCAGGAAGCGGTGAAGAATTTTGCTTAGATTTAATGACTCCGTTAGATTTTAAAGTAGACCATAAGTTTTTTGGATTTTTGGTATTTTGGTTAATATGGTAATTTAGAAAAGCTTTTCGTTCATTTTTCAATGCAGTGTTGTAGATGTTTCGCATCTCACAGAAGTATTTTCTGTCTACAGGTCTTCTATTGCTTTTAAACCTATTCCAAGCTTTAGTTTTGAATTTTCTCATGGCCCATAGAGTGTCAGTGAACCAAGGTTCATGTGGTTTTTTGTTACTAATAGTCTTAGTTATGAGTGGGGCGTGGATGTCAAAAAGTGCTATTAATTGATCATTGAAAAAGAATAGCTTTTCATTTACATCAGTCAATGTATACATGCAATGCCAATCAATGCTAATTAGATCAATAAGGAATTTTTCTCTGTTAAAATTTGAGAAGGATCGGAAGGTTTTTGCTATATTTGCATTTTCACATTTCATCAAGAATATATTTTCTTGTAAAGGCAAATACAAAAAAGTTTGGGTCCCGTGGACATCCTTTCAGCTGGCCAATTTTGCTCATCACCGAATTTTTCATTGTCTTTGACCTTTGGCCTAAACTAGTTTCGTATCGAGATTCTCTTTCAGCCATTTCAATTTCGTCTAAAAAAAAGGAACCAGAGTCCATTCTAATATCGTCTATTGTATCAGATACAGCAAAGCTATTACCTAAATTTTATTTGAAAACCGTGCAAGCTAGGAAAAAAATTAAAGAATAGTTTTTCTTCTTAAAATATCAGAGGATTCCAAAAATGGTGAAATATTGAAATTAAGACATTGGCGTGTCATTACTTTTTAAGTAAATAATAAAATTCACTCAGTAAGTACGCCACTGTTGAATCTATCAACGTGAAAATTGACACATTTGTAGAAAGCAATTCAACAAATATTTTATCCACGCAAAAAATTATTCTTTCTTTCCATTCACAAGAACCGGAAAAAACGATTTTTTTTTTAGAAACTTCAACACCCTGTATCTCGAAAACGAAGAGGTTTGAAGAGTATGTTTGGGACTATCTTACTTAAAATGTACTTCTCTATACGCTGGTGAAGTCCTGTTCATTAAAACGAAAAGACCCTGTATATAACACGTAGAAATAACTGCACTCCTATACTAAAAATGTGCAACTGCGTGGAAGATTCTAGAATGCTGGAGCCTAGCGGGTATGACGTAAGCAGGTGCGGTCGTATCAGCACTGAAGCCTTGTTTTTAGGTGGTAATGGAATAACTCGATAACGAAGACGAAATCGAACATTTTTTTTTATTCATTTGTCCTCAAAGCTAGCTACGGACCGAATTAAAGTGAAATAGACTTATGCCCGAATCGTCAGAAAGCAAAAGAGACAGAAAACACTGGCGGGGACAATGTCCCTGACACATTTTACGGAAACGGTAACGCACGAAGTTCGCTAGTAGAGCAGTCTTAATGCTGACTAGGTACGCGTTGGTCGGTAAATTCTGTCGCGTTGTTTTTAATGTTTTTATTTGTGAACATTATATTAGTAAATCTCTACTTGTCGTGAAATTAAATAAAACAGTGTTTACTATTAAATATGAGTGTTGTATAAAATATATTAAAACTGAAAGATGGACATAAGTTGGGTTATGACGACCGAGTAAAATTCAAAGGTGGTGGCCGTCCAAAACCTAATATGACGATAAAGCAAACATCTCTTGATAAGAAAAAAGAAGTTAATAGGCATTTTCGAAATTCAATGTACGATTTATCCAAGTGAATTTGCGGATGCGAGGTAAAAAATGCATTTTTTTGTTTCCCATGCCTGTTATTTGGTGATGATCCTGATCCTATATGGTCCAAAATAGGTGTAACTGACTTGAAACATTTAAAAATAAAAGTACAGAAACATTCGCTCGCATCAAGTCATATGAATAACTGTTGTAGTCTAACAACACTTGGTACAGTTGATATTAGAATGCAGTTAGACAGTGCCTATAGAAAAAGTTTAAAAGTTTACAACGAAAACGTTTCTAAAAATAGATATATTTTAAATAAAATAATAGATAATTCCAATAAAGTACAAGTAGTTTTTGTGTTTAGATACGTTTTAGACGGTGTTGTATGTGAGAGATTTTGGAAATTTATTCAGCCTCAAGGAACGACATCGCAGCATTTGACAGATGTAATTTTAAAAGAGTTAGAATGTCTGAAAATTAATGAAAGTCCTGAAAAAATTGATAGCACAAAGTTACGACGGAGCATCAGTAATGAGTGGTGCTTTTGGAGGTGTATAAGCCAAAATTAAAAAAAGGTATCCTTCAGCAAATTTTATTCATTGTTACGCTCATACCTAAATTTAATTTTACAAAAAGCATAAAGTCAGGATAAAAGCATATAAGTTTTTTTTTTGCTAATTTACATAGCTTTTCTTCATTCTTTGGAAAATCGCCAAAAAGAACAGCCGTGTTACATAATGTTAAGGTGAGATTACGTAAAGCGGCTCCAACACGATGGAATTTTAATACAAAGTGCATAGAGACTGTTTATACCTATCGAACAGAATTATTAGATTGTTTAGAAAAAAATCATTGATAATGAATCAGAAAACAACACTCTAAACCAAGCTATTGGTTTAAAAAACTACTTACAAAATGAACATTTTCTTTACTGGTTAAATTTTTTCATGTAGTTATGCCTCATTGTGATATATTGTTCAATCATTTACAAAAATGTAATATCGATGTCATAACAGTAAATAAGTGTATTGGCGTTTTTAATAGTAAAATTTAAGACATCAGAAATAAAATTTTGAATAACTATTTGGAGGAGACATCCATGCAGTCTGCCCAGAGATGTAAAACGGAAGAATCAAAAAGGAGAAGTTTGTGATATAATTACATCTGAGATCAAAAACAGGTTTGGCTTCAATAATCAGTTAGCAGTGTCTCAGTTATTTCACGCAGATTGATTTAAAGATTGTAAAAAAAGCTTTCCTCAAGATATGTTTAAATTAGTTAAAACGGATTATCCGGTCATAAATCATTTGAAACTTGAAACTGAATTAGAAGTATTATATAGCCGAGAAGATTTTTCCAATAGTGAAGGTGCAGTTGCTTTGTTACAGCTTTTTATTAACAATAATTTGTGCAATACTTTCTCTGAAAGTGTCAAACTGTTAAAAATCTTGTGTACTCTCCCTATGACTACCGTCGAAAGTGAACGTTGTTTTTCCACCTTAAAAAGAATAAAGACATTTTTAAGAAATACCATGGGTCAGGAAAGGTTATCTTCTTTAGCCATGCTTACCATAGAAAGGGCATTAATAAAGAAGATAAAAGATTTTAATGAAAAGTAATTGACCACTTTGCATCTCAAAAATACCGGAGGATCGACTTGGAATTTAAATCACTTTAAAAGGTAAGTAATACAGTAAACTTTTCTAATTGACCTCCCTATCTCTTGACCCACGAACCGCCACTGTCAGTATGTTTTTGTGTACCACGCCGTACATCCATAATTGCGTTACCACCTAACAATCAAAACACTAATTTTCAGAAGGGTGGGACGCAGGCATTTAAAATTTAATAAACAACACACCTTGCAAAAAAAAATCGTGTCCCCGTACTTCCTATAAAGCCTACTACGGACAGACAAGCATAATTTCAATCATCATTTCATTACATTATTATTAAGGAAGTCACTGAATGTGAATATAAATAAGTCCCGCATTATTGTTATAAATATGTTGTTATCCGTACAGCGTATCATATAGATAGTTCATTGGAAAGCGCGGTAGTCAACCGATGTATGATTCCTGTTGGCAATTGTTTTACTCTGCGGAACGGTATCAAGTCAGCCTTGAAATTCTTTTTGCCTTTGCCAAACCCTGCTCAATTTAATTCCGATTTGCAAGTACTTAGTCTAAATTGGTATTTCGTAATACATTCATTATACATATACAGAGTGGTTTAGTTCCTCGATCACCGTAGAAGCAGAATAGCCACTTTATTAACATTTTTCCTAGACGTTTCCAAAAAAATATTTTTGCTTGTAATTTGTCGTTTTTTTGTGAAATGATAAATAAAATAACCATGAATAACAGTGAACTGAGCGACATGTTGCAAGTATACTTCGAATGCAATTAAAATAGGAACTTTACATTATTCGCTTTCCGAATATAGAAGTTCCAGGAAGCCGTATATTTGGAAGACTAGAACAGAATTTGAGAAACTATGGTGCTTTTAAGGAACCCAAATGAGAGGAACGTCAATTTAACAAAAATGGAGAATTAAATGTTCTTTTTAGTGTTCAGGAAAACTTGTACACGGAAAGAAAATTATTCTATATCAAAGTAATCGATTATTCTTGAATTTTTATACTTGTCACTAGAATATTACTTGGCATAATAAATTATTATTGTTTCAATAATATACCAATTGTAAACCAAGAACAGATATATTTTTGTGTTTCATTAGCGCAAGTCTTTAAGTCAATATAAGTTTGATTCCTTCGAAGTATAAGTATGTATTAAATATACTCTTAATAGTACACTTCCTTCGAGTACTGTTAACCGTGAGAGTAAGTATAAGGACATCTTGAAGTAAATTATTATTTAAATGTTTTTCTTGACATAAGAATACTACTGTTGGAATAAAACTACAAACAAATTTGCCGGATGAATTATATATACTATTAATCCAATAACGTTATCCTTGATTGAATACTTACTAATCTCAATGTGAAGTGTTCTAAAATAATGATGGAACAAGTGAACCGCGCAGTGGTGGGAGGTAGAAAGCTATGCCTTTGCCAAGCAAAGACGACATACCATACCTAGTACGCGTCGAATTGTGTGTGCTATACTTTGTTCCTAAATGTTGATTATTATGAAATAATTTATATTTGTAAAGTTACACTTGACAAAGAAGTATATTAACATTTTGAACTGTGAAATAGAAGTTAATGAGTCCTCGATGGAAGAGCTATTAGCAAGTTGGGAATTGGAGTCCTTAATTTCAATATTAGAAGGTAAGTTTAATAATTCTGGTTTTACTGCATGCAAGCTATTTTAATTACGTTATACTTTACAAGAAATGAATACACAACGTCACTATATTGTAGGTGAAAAGGTATTCATCTGAAGTTTAATGGTTGTGTATAGATTTCCCAAGTTCTTTTCCTTTCTGATAATTTTTGCTTGTGTATTATATACAATCTATAGTCAAGATCTGCATTTTTATCGTAGTGGCGTTTTATTATACAATAAATATACAGGGTGACTGGTAAGTCGGCTTATTCCTTTGAGGGTGGGTTAGTAGAACTTATTTGCAATTGATTTAGAGATCTAATAGTTTTTGGGATATTTTATTTAAAATAAAAAAATAATAAAACTTTCTTTAATATTTCAGTTTCGTGCGTTAATTTATATAGTTATGTAACAAAAATTAGGTTAAATACTTTAATAAGATAAAAAGACGAGCTAAAATACTACATTTGTGGAAATAATTTCAACCCGCAATCGTACATTCATAGGAAATTATTTTTAAAACTTGATAATGCAAATTATTTAAAAACTTCTGTACTTTATATATTACTTTTTGAATGAAGTTTATATGAAGTTTTAAAAACTATATTTTACTTCCATAAATAATACAAAAGTACTAGGTACAGGTAGAACGTCCATTGTTTTCAAATTAAAACGATATCGGGTGTTTCGAAAAACATGTGCCATCGTTTAAACGGAGATTCTACACTCAAAAATAAGACCAATATACCAAATTCCTATCAACATAGGTCCATTTTTGCATCGTTTCTGAGATATTGAAGTTTTATTTTTCTTTGCGTTAACCTAAAAAAAAATATATACTCCACTGATTTATTTAGTTTTTAATGGCCCAATTATGTAGACAGTTGATTGCGGAAACAATTATTAAGGCTGACTGTCGGCCCACCATGCGTCTTATTTATACATCCATTCACGCTGTCTAGAACATTCCCGACCGTTCTCGTACAATTCCAGTCACATATATTCAGTCTACACCGTCCAGTGGCGTAATAATATTATATGGAACTTAAGTGAGGTTATGATTGTTATTTGTTTAACCTCTAAGCAACGACCTTGAAGAACGAAAAATCCCAGAATTATTGTCGCAAATAGTTTCCAACGAAGATTTTGTGTTAATGTCTGAGGCGGTATTCTAGGCGATCGATTGATAGGACCATTTTTCATAGATGGCACACTAACTCAAGAAAAATACCATCAGCTTTTGACTGGCCTCCAACACTAACCTAAAACGTATTGACATAATTCAAAATAAGGCCCTTCGAATTTGTTTAGGTGCTATGTCATCCACCCCCATTGAACCATTACGTGTAGAAGCATTGAAATTACCGTTGCAGCTGAGAAGAGAATATCTCTAAGAAATTTATTTTAAAATGCAGAAGCAAAAATTCGGACGTTTTAGATAAAATTTATAAAATAAGTATTCACGACCTAGTTAATAAATTCTGGCAAAAAGGAAATTCCCCACCTCTATGTCCCCACCAAATATGTCTGTCAAATTTCCGATTCTTTTAAAATTATCGAGCCATTATATCCACTCACACCAGAATATGATTTCTTTGATTTGAGTTCTGAATTCCCAGTAGTCATCCCCAAATACAGTGAGAATCAGGTAGAAACCCACAGCATTTTTCTTCAAAATTTGGATCGGTGGTCACAGTGTACACAAATATATACAGATGCGTCAAAATCAATTTATGGAACTGGTTCAGCTTATATAATTCCTCAATATAATATTTCCACAAAACTTAAATTAAATAGTGAATCTTCAATTTTTTTCAGCAGAAGCTTTTGCTATTTACAAAGCAGTGGAATATATAGTCTCCGCAAATCTTGGTAAATTCTATATTATCATCTCAGATTCTATGTCCGTTTTGACCTCTCTCAATAACAGTCATCCTCCAAATATTCCATCCAATCCTTTTATTGTAAAAATTAAAACATTGATTAACCAATTTTAATTAAATGGTGGCCATGTTACTTTTATGTGGGAAAACTCACAGCGGTATTCACTTTAATGAAAAGGTGGACTTAATCGTTAAGGAAAGTATTACATCTGAAATAGACACCCCAAACCAGTTTGTGTAAATATCTACAAACGTGAAGCCAAAAGAAAGTGGTCCAACTTGTGGCAAGAATTCGTTTTTACGAACCCCACGAGGTATTGTAAAATAAGTCCCGAAATCCCTAGCGAATTTTGGCATGATAACTTCAACTTGCCTAGGAAATATATAACTATCATCAGCAGGATAAAATTTGGACACGGCGGTTATCCTACACACCTTTATAAACTGGGACTTGTCACATCGAATTTATGTGACACATATAATATTGAGCGTGACTTAGACCATATTTTCTTTAACTGTAGTAAACACATAATCGAAAGTAATGAACTATACAATAAATTACTAGAAATAAATATTCCAACACCATTCAACTTACTGACCTTGTTAAACAAAATCAAAATTTTTAACTATTTAATTTTATTTATCCAAAGAAGCGGTGTTAGAATTTAGGTGTAGATTTGCTCCTTTGTGTTACCTTTGTTTATTTTCCTAATCTACCCGTGGCTGCACCTGTGATGTCTTTTTTTAAAAAACAAAATGCCTTGATAGGCCCCTAGGCGAGAAAAGAGTGTCCCTGTATTTTTTTCAGTGTATTTTTTCATGTTAGCATTAGTTTACCTTTTAGTTAATATAAGTGTCTGGCTGTATGGACTGTCCTAATGTAAAAAAAAGCTCTTGACTGAAGATCTTAAAAATTTTTTTAGATGACTTGTCTCTTGCAGAATTTGATAGAATTTATTTTCAACAAGATGAGGCAACCCCACAAAACGCAAGAGTAAATGTTCATTAGATAAATGCTACATTTGTTCCAAGATGGATAGGCACGCATGGACCAATTCGCTGGCCTGCTAGTTTACCTGATATCACACCACTCCATTTTTAGTTTTGGGGCTATCTTAAAGATCAACTATATCTAACACATCTGGAAAACGAAGACATTTTAAGACAGAATAATCAACATTTGTCGCGAAATACTTCGCAATTTTATATTGAACGCTGACCACGGAGTAGGTCGAAGATATGAAATATGTTTTCGTCAAGGTGGCGGACAATTTGATCAATACTTATAATATTTTTCATTGTTATAATAAAATTTTCCAACATTATCAAAATGCATTATTTCACAAAAGAACGATATTTTATAATAAAAGTAGTAAAAATCTGAAGGCTTAAATGACATTTGTCGTTTTGTTGATTTCATTGTTTTCCATGGCACACTTGGTAATACAAGATTAACGTAGAAGCTCAAATGACATTTTGCGTCGGTTTGTTGATTGGCTTGTTTTCCATGGCACACTTGGTAATTTTATTAGAAGCCCAAATTAATATTGATAAACATTTTCCAACATTGCACGAAAATCAATTTGTGATACATCGTTGAATTCAGAAAAAAAATCTCTACCAGACTAAGTAAAAAAATATGTAGCCTTTCATTTGGAAAAAAAAGTTGACTGTCGCCTGACATTACGATTGATTCTGAAAAAAGCAGTATTAGTGATAGTTATATAGATTTTCTTAAAAAAATCTATATATACATTTATGCTCGGCGACTTTGGGCCCCCGTATCTCGAGAACGGCTGATCGGATCCAACCCAAATTTGGGATCTATCCGAATCTCGAGATTTCCAGAAACTTTCCGTCTGTCCGGAACTCCGGAAGTCCGGAACTCCGGTAGTCCAGAAACTTTTCTTTGAAATGCGATAACTGTCCCAAATATTGACCGATCGACTTCAAACTTTTACCAGGGGTAGACCTCCATGGTCTACATATGCCTATTGATTTTGAGCCGGTTCCGAAAACGGCAAGTGGGGCAAGAACGGCCCAACAACCAATTTTTTTACCTTCCTTTGAAATGCGATAACTGTCCTAAATATTAACCGATTGACTTCAAATTTTGAACAGGTGTAGACCTCTAAGGGCTACATATGCCTATTATTTTGGAGCCTGTTCCGAAAACGCGAAGTGGGGCAAAACGGCCTAAAAGCCAAATTATTTTCTTTTTTTTTTTAAATGCGATATCTGTTCAAAATATTGACCGATCGACTTGAAATTTGTAACAGGGGTAGACCTTTACGGTCTACATATGCGTGTTGATTTTAAGCCGGTTCCGAAAACGGGAAGTAGGGCAAAAAAAAATTAAGAATTTTATTTTTTTTTTTTTTGGAAATGCAATAAATGCCCCAAATATTGACCGAATTGGTACAAATATAGGCATATTAGCATAAGACTCAATAAAATTGATCACAAGGAACCGATTCCGACTATTCACGAACCGCTCCGATCATTCCCGAAGGCGTTATAAGCACTTTTAATAGCGTTTTAAGAAATTAAAAAGGGCAAACAAGTTTCAAGGGTGTTAACGGCCACCGAGGCTACAGATTTAACCGCAAAACACGAACTGGACCCGAACATTTCCGAAGTCACCCGAAGATACCCGAAGGCAAACGGGGCTTGCGGGGTATCATTTTTAATAAAACCGAACACGTGGAACCGATTCCGAGCATTCCCGAACTGCTCCGATCATTCCCGAATGCATTTAAGGCAAGTTTAACAACGATTGCTGGACCCGAAAAACAAATTCAATTTTCGAGGGAGTTGACACGTACCTAGGCTGTTCTTTTAACCGAAAAAACAGAACTCGGTCCGAAGATATCCGAAGTTACCCTTACGCGATCCAGGCTTGTGGGGTATCGCTTTCGAAGTAATCGGACCCACGGAATCGATTGGAATCACTTCGACTGATCACGAACCGCTCCGATCATTCTCGAAGGCGTTATAAGCACTTTCAATAGCGTTTTAAGAAATTAAAAAGTGCAAGCAAGTGTCAAGGTTGCTAACAGCCACCGAGGTTATTGTTTTTATCTCAAAACCCGAACTAGACCCGAACCTTTCCGAAGTTACCCGAAGATACCCGAGGTCAACCGAGGCATGTGGGGTATCATTTTCAATAAAACCGAACATAAGGAAGCAATTTCGAGCATTCCCGGACCGCTGCGATCATTCCCGAACGTGTCTTAGGCAATTTTAATAACGATTGCAGGCATCGAATAACAAATCATTCTGGAACCGATCCGATGTACTTTGTACATCTTCTGAAAATCTATATGGCATCTTCACCGCAGCGGTGAATGTACCTCACTTGTTTGTAGTATTTGTATAACTTTTAATTTTGTTTTTTGTTTTTTAAAATCGTACAAGAAATAACGGAGTTATGTCGCGGCGTTTTTGCGAGACACCCTGTATAAGATCCTAAAGTAGGGTGGCTGCTGTTGAGGGTGTTGCTCTGCCGTACTACAGCAATTATTCCACCTCGATCCAATTTATTTAACATGGTTACAACAGCTCATTTATAATGTCTGAAGATAATTATGACAGTTATTATAAATCGTTAATAACCTCAAGAATTATATTGCAACTTAATCGTTTTTGAAATTAAATAATTACCTCGGTACAAATAGCATTATAGGAGGTGTATCGTAAACCATACACTTTCACATAGCACGGTTTTGTGGCGAAGAATAATAAAATTTATTTTATTAATTTGTTAATAATTGCAATTTCTCAATGGGATTGCCGGAAAATAGTCTGTACGTCATTTGTATCAATTATATGGGTGTGGAGCAAAACAAAAGCAAAAAAACTCTTGTAACCTGCTTACGAATAACCTACGAAGTCTAACTGGGAAACCACTGTGTCTAATGCGGTACTTTCTGTATCTAATCAGTTAAAGCAATAATTACGATTGACAGAGATTTTCGTGTATACCTCGTTCCAACATCGATAAATCTAAACGGTCGAAATTATTTCTTCAATAAAAAACAGAAAAAACTTTATTTCCTATTTTTATTTTTAGAGGACTTCCAGCCAGGTATATGGACAATTTATCCTACGTTTCGGCCGAGTTTTCGGACTTTATCAAAGGTTAAAAGCTAAAAATAATGGTTTTACATAAGTCTTAAATTAGATTAGTGACAGAATGCATATCTAAAAAAGTGTTTTCTTACCTAATATGAATTTCCTATTTTAATTTCATTGTATGGGTGGGTTTTATTTTATTTTTCGTCATTTATTTATTTGATAGATATGTGATGTACGTGTAGTTCGACGAGTTAGGCAGAGAATGATCAGTATTGGGTGTCATCATTGTGTGTTCTTTTTAAGAGTAGGTAATTATAACAGCTGATAGTATACTTATATTGATGGTCCGAGTGACAGAGTTATTGTAAACATTTTCATGATATTGGATAGCCGTTGAGAAGAGGTTTTGCAGTTAGCACATATACAGGATGTATAAAAATTATTGTTACTATTGAATAAGATTGCGATATATGTTCTATATCTGTTTGATAATTTACTGTTTTTTTTGTTGTTTTGTATTTCGGCCATTTCCAAAAACATGCGTTTTTTGGTATTTCTTTCTTTATGCAGTATGGTTGTATCCGGAAAGTTAAAATTGTGTTAATTATTTATGGCGTGTTCAGTTAATGCTTTGCTACATGAATTAGAAGTTGCTATGGAATTTCTAATTCATAATTTATGTTGATTTATACGTTTATTTAAATATTGTTGGGTTTGTCCAATGTAACACCTATCGCAATCTGAGCAATCAATTTTATAAATAACATGGGTTTGATTTAATTTCTCTATTCGATCTCTTAGTTTCGAATATAATTTATTTTTTATGCTATTATCATTTCTGTATGCTAATTGTATGTTATATTTACCTAATTCTTTTTTGAACTTTTTCTGATACTTGTGGTATGTATGGTGCCGATATGTATATTTTGTCTCTATTTGGATTGTTTTGATTTTTGTCCTGGTTTGTGTTGTTAAATATGGGTCCAAAGCAGTTAGGTTGTAAATCTATGTCAACTTGATTTTTATTGCTTTTGTTATTTATTATCTGTATTCTCTTTTGAATATACTTATTCATAAAAGCTGGCGGGTAAAAGTTATTTAAAAGAATGTTTTTGATTTTAATTATGTTTTCTTTGTGAAACAGTTTATCTGATAGTAAAATGGCCCTGTCCACGAGGCTGTTTATAACGCTAATTTTGTATTTATTACTAGTGTTTGATTGGAAGTTGGTATATCGTCCCGAACTCATACTTTTTTGATACCAATTAGTTTTAATTCTACTGGTAGATCTAATTAAAGTCAGGTCTAAGAAGTTTATTTTATTTTCATTTTCTGTTTCTAATGTGTATTTTATTTTTCTGTGTTGTTCACTGAATTTCTGTAATATGTACTGTATCTCATTTTTATTAACGCATAGTAGACAATCGTCTACGTATCGTTTATAAAATGCAATTTTATTTGAAAGTGTCGGTATTAGTTGGTTTTCTAGATATTCCAGAGTGCACACACTGCTGAAAGTGGTTGACCCATAGCTAGTCCTTCTGTTTGTTTATAAAAGGTTTTATTGAACGAGAAGTATGTTGAATTTAATATAAATTTTATGGTAGAGATAAATTCTTTTTCCTCTATGCTTGTAAATTGTTTGATATCATTCCATTTATTTTGTATGGCTTCTATTGTCAAGTCTATTGGTATATTTGTATATAGTTATGTAATATCAAGAGAGATTAATATATAGTTTTCCGGTATGTTGATTTCATCAATAAATTTTTTTAACTCCCAGGAGTCTTTAAAGCTATAAATAGTTTCCCTACTACATTTGTTAAGCTATTTGATAGAAATTTTGAGAGTTCGTAGTTCGGTGCTTGTACGCAGCTACATATTGATCTCATTGATATATTAGGCTTGTGTACTTTTGGTAAACCATATAATTTTGGTGATAATCTAGATATGTATTCTGTCACTAATCTAATTTAAAACTTATGTAAAACCATTATTTTTAGCTTTTAACCTTTGAAAAAGTCCGAAAACTCAGACGAAACGTAGGATAAATTGTCCATATACCTGGCTGGAAGTCCTCTAAAAATAAAAATAGGAAATAAAGTTTTTTTCTGTTTTTTATTGAAGAAATAATTTCTACTTTAACAGCCAACAACTTGTAAAATATCATCTAAACGGTCGATTTTTCAATGCTCATTTCTCACTGACAGTCAAAGGTAGTAACGATATATCAACAATAACTTGCAGTGTCGTTCAACTGCGTTATTTCAATGAAGGCAATATACATACGCTAAAAACATTAGTAATGAAAGAAACGTGGAATGAAGTTTACGATAATCCTTGTCACGTTAAAAAATTTGAAATATTCTTTAGTACATTTTCATATCTATTTAATATATCTTGTCCTATGAAAACAATTCAAGTTAAAGCAAAGAATGTATCAAATCTTTGGATAACACCTACACTAATTGAAGAAGGTCGTGTTCCGTTCAAAAACGTCACTGTCCGGAATATAATAATAATTAAACACTAACCTCCAAATATCTATCTGGTTCCCAATTGTTTATAATAGAGTATTTTTAGTAGGTGAAGAATTTCTGTTTAACCTTTGGTCGATCTCATATTTATTAAGGTATTATTATGTTTACCATCTAAGTTAATAGTATCTTGTACATATTTACATAATCCAATATTGTTTATTATTTAAGTACTTTTGTTGTAATAACAGTCCCCAAAGTTAACGCTTTCATACTGAAAGAAAATATTATTAGAAATATGTGTCACATAAAATATGCAATCATTTATTACCTTAGATAAATATTCAATATTTACGTCGATATTAATTAAAGTTGGGAACAGCTGTTTATAGTTTTCCTTTCAGAAGGGTTGCGACTGCCTTTGGTTGGTTTGACCTTCAGCTACTATTGTTAAAGTTTTCTGTCTCATAAACTTCCTAGTTGTCTACCAATAGGGAGACAACTTATACCGCTCATAGATGGCGTTACGATTTACTTTTAGGGAATAATTAATTTAAATATCATTGTGTAATACGTGTGTTATGTAGTACCATTAGACTATTCTTATAGTGGATTTTAATCATTAAATATTATTTGTGATATATTATGAATTTATTTTAGTTACTTTCATATCTTATTTTATAAAGTTTGATTTTTTTATATCAAACTAGTTTACCTCCTTGATAGAGACAGGAAGATAAGCCATTTTAATAATCAACTTTGCACCGGCAACACCTCTTGGCAGACAATCGATAACATCAATCAACTTTTGAAATGTTATCTTAATTTACTAGTGTTGTGAACAACCATCAGGTAATACTAATAGTTTTAAATGATTTATTTTTCTTGCAAGTTCTCTTCAAGATGTATATTTTTAAGGAAAAGTTAATAATTAATTTTTCTAATTTTTTGTGAAGATGTGACACATGTTCTAATAATATGTTTCTATTTATTCCTTTCTTAAATACATAGTCTGAAGCCGGCTAAAATTTATTAAGCTAAAACTCATCGATAAAATTAAATTATCCATCGTTAATCTAATATTCATCGTTAATAGTAAATTCATCAGGAATTTCTTTTGTGAATTTATATTTCACACACTTCCAATTTCATTTGGACATTAATATTTGCACATTGGCAAATTAAAAAGCCACGATTCTTGGATCCAGAGGATTAGTTCCGTGGATGCTTTATTTGGATGACCAGAATTCATCTGTAACTGTACGTGATATGCGCTCCACAATTTCGGTAGACTATGTATTAAGAAACTAGGTGTCCATACCAGACGAGAAAACGTTAACTTCAAGACTCACGCCACCTTTCCATCACAGGTCAGCCTTCGCTGGAGTGTGGCAAGTTATTTTATTTTTGATTGTGTTCGGTGAACGAGTTTCACCCACTCGTAATAAATTATTGTACATATATTTGTCGGTAATTCTAAATTACCATTTTTGTGTCGCTATTGATTTAATAAATATTTAATTTTATTAATTAATTTTTTATTCTGTCTCTACCTTAGACAGAAATTCTGTAGATTCTGAGTTGGGGGGGATGAAAAAGTAATCACTGGTAAAACTGCAGATGGCGCCCTTAATATAAACATATATTTTTTATATTACTTATTCATCCTCGCCTACTACTCGTTGATAGAATTATTTGAAGTGAATAATAGTGAACCAAGGTCTCAAGGAAACAAGAAACGCACGGCCCTTGCCTCCCAAAAAGATCAGCTAGCCGCAGGCACAGGAAATTTCTACGCTTTCCTTGCCAATAAGAATAGTTCTTATTGACAGGTAAAGTGAAGGCTTTTCCATAAATACCTGATTTGGTTTCCTCTTGTATTAAGAGTCATCCTAATACAGGGCGAAACTAAAATCACGGTACCACGGGGGTTCCCCGGTTATATTTGACGACGTGGTAACCAGATGTAACATTTGGCTACCGGGTGGTTAGGTGTAACAGTCGGTTATTAAGAGACATATCCAAATTTGCAAATTAAATAACGACATTCAACTGAAAATTAAATACAATGCACTGAAGAAAAAACATCAAGCCAACATATCTAATGCTAAACGACTGTACTTTGATAATTTGTTAAACAAGTCGGACACTAAAACTAGGACTGCATGGGCTATAATAAATCAAACAGATACCAAATATTATAATAGTATTCCAGATTTGCTGTTTAACACTGAAAATAATCCCGTGAGTAAAGCAGAAATTGCGGACACATTCAATCAATATTTTATTGACTCAGTAAATAGTCTTATTCCCAAGTTTAATGGAAAAAGTTCAGTCGTGTCAAATAGTATGTCTATGTACCTTTCACCCGTTTCATGCAAAGAAGTTTGCCATTTAATGCTTCGTGTCAACAACAGAATAATGACCATCTATAGTATGTATCTGTTTCAATGTGCCTTGTATGTGAAAAAAAAAATCTAAATAACCTACAGCGCTGTGGGGATATTAATCTTTACCAAACTCGTTCGGCTCGTAATATTTATGTACCAGATACATCCCAGGAAATAAGGCCGGTGCCTGCATTATGCACCGTCAGCAGAGATAACCAGCAACGACGAGCTAGTCTCAATTGTAAAAGACAAAGCACTTGTTTTATGACCGTGTTATTGTTAACATCTTAAAATAAAGTCATTTTTGTATTTCATTTTGTAATTTCTGTGTTTGTGAAAAAAATTGTTCTTTTTAAAAAGTGAATTTTTAAAATCGAGAATAAAATTTACCTTCACATAACCTCACTCAGGTGAGTAGGGGACCTTTGATTACATCTATTAGAGTTTATAATCATCTTCCCAACCATCTTAAAACAATTCACACCCTCAATCAATTTAAAATTCATGTAAAAATATTTTTTTTAACTAACTGTTTTTATTCACTCTGAATTTTTCGATTATAATCCTAATAACAATTAGTTATCAATTTTAATGTGTAATTTTCTCTTTTCTATGTAACAAAATTAGATGTTTTTTTTTGGTTTTGTTATTCTTTTACACTTTTGTATTATATTGCATGTTACTGTTTATAATCCTTATAATCCTTATTGTGCGTATGTGTATATGTGTATATATGTGTATGCATGTGTGTGTGTATATTGCATGTATATGTGTGTATACATAATATTGTGGCTTTTACACCTTGTGAAACTCTACCTCGGCAATTCCGATACTTGTACAAGTCTATGGAAATAAATATTATTATTATTATTATTATTTTTTTCGGAATATCCGATGCCAGTCAGTCCTCCCGTGGCCTCCGACGCCTCACGGGAGTCGCGCCGGCGCATCAACTACAGCCACTCCCCACATCCCGCAGGGTTAGTGACTGTAGATACCAGAATCGTGTGCCCTAAGCAGACGGAGAGAACCAAGAATGACCGCCTTCTGCATTTGGCCTGCCAGCCACTCGGCTGATTTTTGGCAGGCCGGTATGATCTTCAGTTCCGAGAGCAGCGTAGGCTTTATCCCTCCGAGTACACCGATTATTAGGACGACAATTTTGACCGAGTAGCCTGGGTACAGCACTTGGAGCTCGTACCGGAGATCGCGATATTTGGTCCGTTTCTCCTCCTCCTTTAAGGTGATGTTTTTCTCCGCAGGTGCCGAGAACTTAATGACATACATCACCTTGAGTTGATGGTCGAGGAGGACTATGTCAGGCTTGTTGGCTTGGATTAGCCTGACAGTCGGGAACGAGTAGTTCCAGTAAATCCGGCATTTCTCGTTCTCGACAACGGACTCAATATCTCCGGGGACGTAAGTCAGCACTGGTGTCTGGTCTACCCCGTACGAGTGTCTTAGATGGTAGTATAGCACTCGTAAAGCCGCGTTATGTCGGTGGATGTAGGCCGAAATCGCGTATACGGGGCATGCATATAGTAAGTGCATGAGCGATTCCGGCGCCTGATGGCAGGTCCTGCAGTTGATATCAGGAACCTCTACACGCCACACGCGGCTACGATAGACCAAGGTGTTGATAACACCATCTTGGCAGGCCATAATGAATCCCTCGGTCTCTGACTTAAGCCCGGCCGACCTTAAAAAGGCGAATGTCAGCCTGGTCGATAAACCCAGCGTTTCTATGTTCTCATAGAAGACACCATGCTGGGGTTTATCGACGTGCTGCCGAAACAGATTTTCCTGTTCGGCAGCTCTAATTCGGGCTTTTAGACGATTTGGCTGAAGTTCAGTGACTGACTCAACATCAGCACCTCGCTGGCCTCCTCGCCTGATGTCAAATGCGAGACCGAGTTCATCTGCGGCTCTTTTTGCTGCCTTGAACAATCCTGCTCCCACTCCTACAGTTTCGTGATGTTTTACGAACCGCAAGAGGGGATCTGAGCTCCTGAGGATGTTACATGCCATACTCAGTACCACTCTGCCATGCGTACACTTCAGGCTCAAGAGTCCTCGGCCTCCCCGTTGACGTGGGAGGTACACATGAGGAACGGACGATCTAGGATGAATACTTCTGTGAATATTCAGCATCTTGCGGGTATCTCTGTCTAATTGGCGCAGCTCATCTTCCCTCCACTTTACTACTCCGAAGGAGTAGAGCAGAGTCGGAACGGCAAGCATATTAGTTGCAGACACCTTGTTCTTCCCCGAAAGTCGGAAGACCAAATCTTTCGGAGGCGGTGTCTGTACTTGCCGCGGAGAGAATCCTTTATTTGTGTTACATCTTGGATGTGCCTTTGTTGCACACCCAGATATGTATAGGTTTCTCCGGCATCCAGATATCTTAGGATGCTTCCGTCTGCGAGCTGCGCATATTCAGGGAATTCCTCGCATCGTCCTCTCTTGAGGTGGATGACTGCACATTTGTCCAACCCGAACTCCATACCAATTGCCCGCGTATATTCCTCGACCACCCTAAGAGCGTTTTGTAGTTCACGCTCTCCGGAGGCATAAAGTTTAAGGTCATCCATATAAAATAGATGGGTGACCTTATGCCTCCCGTCGCTGGGTGGCCCACATTGATATCCGCGGGTTTGGCGGAGCCCAACAGACAACGGCAGCAGTGAGATGCAGAAGAGGAGAGGACTCAGGGAGTCACCCTGGAAAACTCCTCTCCTAAATGCCACCTGCTCTGTCGTGACCCGCTGTGCACCTGGTGTTATGGTGAAGCGGGTCTTCCAGAGCGACAGCAGCTGTTCTATGCATCTCACTAGTGGTGCTGGTACCGCAAGACATTCGAGCAAGTACAACAATAGCTCGTGCGATGTTGTATCAAATGCCTTGCGGTAATCAATCCAGGCCATCGATAGATTCCGCTTGTATTGCACAGAATCCTGTGTAATACAGCGGTCTATCAGCAGGCTGTCCTTGCAACCTGCCATGCCCTTCTTGGCACCACGCTGTTCGTGTATCTGCTGGAAGACCGCATCAACAGACCTCAGTGTCCTAGCATACAAGATACGTGTAAATATCTTGTAGCAGGAGTTGAGGCAAGTGATCGGCCTATAATTCCTCGGGTCGGAAAGATCCCCCTTTTTGGGGATAAGCACAGTACGTCCCTCGACGAACCAATCCGGAATCTGCTGCCCCTCGTTCAACCATGAGTTGAAAACTCTGGGTTGCATGGGTTGCAAGCTGACGCCAATTATTTTCTTAAATAAAAACATGGGTACTTATAATAATAATAATAATATGTTTATTTCCATAAGACCATAACAGTATCGGAATTGTCAAATACTAAAATGTAAATTATAAAATGTAGAATATATACACATACAGATATACACACATACACAAACATACATACACATATATAATGGTAGATTACTAAACATATGACATAAAGACAAACAAACATAATTGACAATTCTGACTAAGTAAAGGTACACAATTATTTTTATTATCACAGAATTAATTAAATTAGATTAATTACATTAATTAGAGAGGTAGTATTCCTCATAAGAGTAAAATCACTGCTCCACTAAATATTTTCTTACTAGCTCCCTAAATGTTACCAAATTGTTTGCATTTCTTATAACTTGTGGGAGGTGGTTATACATTTTTATTGAAGAGATAAAGGGATCTTTCTTTATTTGCTCTAATCTATGGCTGGGTACAAAAATATTTTTTGCTGATCTAGTGCTGTACTTATTTATATCACCACATTTTAAAAGATTATTAATATTCTTCCTGACAAAACATACTGATTGCAAAAGGTATATGCAGTAAATAGTGCGTATGCCATGCTGTCTAAAATAATCCCTACAGGATGTATTGTCGGTAAGTTAAAACATACTTCTCAATATTCTTTTCTGCAAAATGAACACTTTTTTTATTCCAGAACTATTTCCCCAGCACAATATGCAATATTGCAGAACCGAATAGATATAGCCGTAATAAAAAGCTTTCAGAGTATCAGAGTTAACAGAGTCTCTCATTTGGAGGAGAGCAAAGTTTTGACTAGCCAGTCTGTTTGTTAGATTCTCTATATGAATCTCTCATGATATAGTCTTATTTATCTGTACACCTAAGAATTTCACAAAATCATTCTGATGAAGATTATGATTACCCCTAACCAAGAGACCAAAATCCAGCTTTGTACCAATTGGCGAGAACATTAGAAATACAATTTTTTGTTGATTTAGTATTAAGCCATTGTTGAGACACCACTGTGACATTTTATATACACATAGAGTAGCATTTTTACTTAAAAAGTCTACATTTGTAGCAGTTATGATAGCAGAGGTGTCATCTGCAAAAAAGAGTTAAAAAGCAGTTATTTATGTTGACTACTAAATCGTTGACGAATATTTTAAACAACAACGGACCCAAGACACTGCCCTGTGGTACCCCTGTTAACATGTTAACACTATCCGAAAGACATTTTACTCCATCTTGTACGATCTTAACTGACTCTCCAATAAGTAGGAATTCACCCATTTCAACGCTAGGCCACGGATACCATATGTTTCAAGTTTTCTTAATAACAAATTATGATTAATGGTGTCAAAGGCCCGTGACAGATCAAAGAAAATGCCAGCTGATCTTAATTTTTCATCAAAATTATGTAAGATTTTATTATAAAAGGAGAGAGCAGCATCTTGAGTTGACTTATTTTTACAAAATCCATATTGTTCAGGGGCTAACAGGTTGTGTTTACTTAAGAATGCATTTAATGTTATTTCAAACGCCTTTTCAAAAATTTTGGAAAATACGGATAAAAGTGCTATCGGTCTATAATTTCGAGTGAGGATCATTTTTTTTTATAAACTGGAATTATCAGTGCTGCTTTGAATTGAGATGGACAGTGTCCATTTAGGAAAGATAAATTTATGAGGTATATTAGGATACTAATCAAGTAAATACTAACTTCTTTAAATAAACAACATGGCACCTCATCCGGGCCAGATGATTTTTTCTTGCAAACAGAGTTGATAATATCCGAACTTCATATTCTGCAATAGGCATTAAAAACATGGAATTATTATTAATTTTTTGTACAGTTGTTACATCAGAGAAGTCAATATTAAATGTGGCGGTAAGGTCATTTACCGAATCAATGAAATATTTGTTAAACCCATTTGCAATATCTTGTACATTGTCAAAACTTTCTTTTTTCGAATTTATTATTTTCGAAGGTAACTGTTTATTTTTACTACTAAGTCGGGACCCGACGAGTTTTTAACACGACTCTTTGGACTCAATTTTGACCCACTTTAAACTGACAGATTTAATTGAAACTTTGTACATTTACGAAGAACCGGTAACAATACAATAACTTGAAGTTTATATCATTATCCTGATCAGGATCGCCAGAATTAAATAATTTCCTTTCCTCACGTATCCTCTGCGTGAGAGCAAGTGGCTTAATACTGTTAGTACATTCCGTGAATCTCAGTTCGTTCGTTGGCGGAGCGGGCTAAGGCGCAAGTCTTAGTCGACGTGAAACGACGGACTCCTCGGGCGTGAGTTCAAATCTCGTCTATGACTGGAAAAATATATATATATTTTTTTCAGAAGTATCCGTTGGATCGTAATATGTTATAATATCAGCATCAATAAGCAATATAAATATAGTTTAAAAAACTACAAAACACGCTTTCATAGCACATCAAACTAAAAAGTGAAAAATAAATATAGTTTAAAAAAACTAAAAAACACGCTTTTAAAACACATCAAACTAAAAAGTGAAAAATAATTATTAATATAAACTGAAAACAATAATGAACGAAAAATACTAGTATTATTGTGAAAAAAGCGTGGGTTGCTCGATATACGAAAAATATGGCACAAAGCGCCCCACCTTTTTTTCACAATAATACTAGTATTTTTCGTTCATTATTGTTTTCAGTTTATATTAATAATTATTTTTCACTTTTTAGTTTGATGTGCTTTAAAAGCGTATTTTTTAGTTTTTTTAAACTATATTTATTGTTTTTCAGTTTATTATTTAGTAAATTTAACAATTCCTCACATACAAAAGGCTCAAGGAAAATTGAATGGTAATTGGAAGAGATAATAAAATTTGTGTTATTATTTGTGTTATTATTATTTGCATTATTAATATTGATTTTATCAATTACTTTCATTGGAGCATCTTTAAAAAATTGATTACAATTTGAGGCTACTACACTGGGACCCTCACAAAGCTTAAGTAGTGTATTATGCAAAGCAGGTTCCTAGTTGTGGAACGTTGTGAGACACACCTATGTTAATTGATACAGATGCTCGATGGACTTGCGGATAAAGCGTGTTATGTAAGACAATCCTCACACTATAGAATTATTTTCTTGTTGCAGGACCCCACCTCCTACCATGATAACATACAGCAACGAACAACTAGCAACAGTGATCGCCTTGCCCACAGTTACCATCCTCCTCATCTGGACCGTCGCGATTTTCCACAAAAACCGCAAGAGATGGGGCCCTTACGACATACCCATAGTTTCCGTCTTGGTGTTGTCCATCACCAGGAACTTCACCATACTCGCGTACCTCCTGATTGCCACTCTGACCGACAGAGACAGCTTCAACGTGGACTATTGCAGTGTCGTGGTTTGGATTTTCAATTCCATCCATACGTTCCAAGCCAGCTCCTTGACGACTATAGCCGTTATAGGGCTCTTTTCGGTGAAGCTGCACAGAAAGCAGCAGAATCTGCGGCTGTTTCTCACGCCCACGCATATAATCTATCACTTGTTTTGTCTGACGACGCTGTGCGCGTGCGTAGGCGTAGCAGCGATCCTTGCTCAGGGCGACCACTCTGGGGTTTTTGAAAGTTTGTCGAACGTTTTCGAGATCAGCCCGTGTAGGTTCATGCCCTTCAACCTGGATATAAAATTTAACGTTTTTATTGTGGTGTTGCACGTGTTCTTAGCTGTGATATCCCTGGTTTGTTTCCTTGTTATTTGCTTCAACTTTTACAAGGTCAAGAAGAACGGATTTGACTACTTGAAAAAATCAAACTCCGACCTAAGTGACATGAGTTTAGGGTTGACTAACACTCTGAACGTGAACGTGGCGGAAAACAACAACAAGCACTTTTACGACACGTACACTATACACCATAGGCAACACAGCGGCGAGAACAACAACTACTACGATCCGAATCAGGCGCCGAATCAAAATCCTCATTTTCAAAACGGTTTTTGCGCGGCAAGAGACGTGAACTGGAACTCGGACTTGTCCAATATTTCTACGACTGTGAGTTCGACTAACTCTAGGAGGCCTTGCTTGGGAAAAAACGTGCAGGATCAGGAGAAGCTGGACCAGAACCGGACCGGTCTGGAGACCATACACCCGGTGCTGATTGTGTGTTACCTGTTTTACCATCTACCTTTGATTGTAAGTATATTTTTTTAAGTACCTATGTTTGGCTCTGTTTTTGTTTATTCGTGAGGGTGAACCGTAGAAATGTTGCCAGTATTTTTTCTATTGCTACCATGTTCTTGGTTGATTGATTTGTGGATGTTACGGTTATTGTAGGCTAGTGAATACTAAGTTTTTACAAATCTACCCGATATTAAACATGCCCTAAAGTTATGGGTTTGTAAAAAGCACTCGGCTAGCGTTTTTGTGTGTCGAGGAGAGGATGGTGAGGGTCGAAAAAGTGGGCGCCAGATCACGTAGTATGATCAGAAAGAAGGAAAGTAGATTAAAATTACGAGATATTTATTACGTACTATTTATTACTAGAGTTGGCAAAAATGCGCCGCATGACATAGGCGGACTTATAATAATAAGTGTTATAAAAGAAAATAACTAGTAATAAAAGCAATAAACTGTTACAATTTATAACAATGTATTCACAACTTACCCTCTTAACTAGCTTGATTATCACAAACTGGAAAAGATCTGTAAAAACTATGCAGCATCATGTATGTTTCTATTGTTTGTCTATGTGGAAATGTCGATTTAAGAGTGTCCAGTTACTATAACATTTAAAATAGATTTTTTTTACAATTTGTCGTCTCGTCAACACATAATCACAGCCATGTATTTTTTAGTACACATTTGATTTTATTTACAATGCTTTCGCTTATAGATGGTACATAGTTACGCAACGTTGTACGATTTGGTAATTTGGGATTGTATTTATTCCAGAACTCCTGAAATGGTTGTTTATCGACTATGGCAGTGGGACATCACAAGCAATCAGCATTAAGAGTAAATCGAACGTAAACTGTGTTGTGGAAGGCACGCTATTTTTTTTTTGTTTTATGTTGCACAGAATTTATGTGACGTTTACAATCACGTTTGTCCCAGCACATTAGGTCTATCTCGGATACCTTACAAATTATTATAGCACCATTTTGGAACAAATCCGGGAATTCACTGATAAATTTATTCACTTCGTCAGCATATGGCCGTTTTCTACCCTTGGGCAGGTCTGACATAGCTTATTATTAAATTAATATCAAGAATAAAATACAACAAATAAAATTACCAACAATACAACGGAGAGGAATAAATTACGTTATACACACCACGAGGCATAACGATAGACTAAAATCAAATGTTGGTCTTTGCAAAAATAGTAAACAAGGCCCGCTTACGTATTTGGGTATTTCTTTACCTGGCACCGCCCGTGACTTGCGGATCGATTTGCCAACCCATTACTATACATGGTCCCAACTAAAAGTAGGCACCCTGAATAACTTTGGAGATAAAATTTTTTTTGAAAAATTGGTGAAACACGTCGACCTTATTTCCAAGGGGGACATATTTTAATGTAATACTTGTATACCTAACATCATCCCTCTACCATATACGGTCACCCCCTCAAAAAATTCAAATGGCAAACGGGGTCGAGTCATCTTTTGAAAGATCTTTCAATTCTCTACATAACGGTGTATTTTTTAAACTTTTATCGATTCGTTCCTGATAAATAATTGTTTCATTATTTTAGGTTCGGGAAATAAAAATAAAAGAAGCAGTTTAAATTATCATATGTATTGTTCAAAATAACCCCCACCAATTTCCATATAGTAGTATCATCTGTCTTGAAATTCTGTACGAACATTTCTGAACACATCTGGAGTCAATAAACGGCATTCTCGAACAATTCTTTCACGTAACTCTTCCAGAGATACGGGTTTTGTTGCAAACTCCTTCGATTTCAAATGTCCCCACAGAAAGAAATCCAAGGGAGTTAAATCGAGTGACCTAGTGGGCCACTCCACAGGACCTCTTCTTCCAATCCATGGCTCAGGAAACCGATGATTCAAAAATTGACTGACTGCTATAGCAAAATGTGGGGGTGCCCCATCCTGTTGAAAAAACTATTCGCCCTTTAAAAGATTATCGTCGTCTTCGAGGAATCATTTGGTCGATGTTATTTTTTAACAAATCGAGGTACCCTTCGTCATTTAAATTGTCAGGAATAAAAAACGGCCCGACAATGTGATCCCCTAAGATGCCAGCCCAAACATTAAACTTCTGAGGCCTTTGGGTATGAGTTTCCATGAACAAATGTGGATTGGTTTCACTCCAATACCTACAATTGTGCCTGTTTACCTCCCCATTAAACTAAAATGTCGATTCATCAAAAAAATTCGTATTGTACAGTAGATTGGCATTACCCTTTAATTGTTCACTAAAAATCTCACAGAATTCAAGCCGACGATCGGGATCATCTTCGTTTAATTTAGCTACTTTCCTGATCGATTGAGTATTATCCATCTGCAAATGACCCAGAACTGCCACTTCGACTGTTTCATTCCTAATCGGTTCATGCTTTTTGTTTCCTACAGAACCCGTTTCCATAAATTTTGTCAACAATTGTAAAACACTGAGAACCAACCGTTCTATCTGGGTGATTTCTATTGAATATGCCCTCCGTAGCTTTAGCACAACTATCGTTTTTAAAATAAATGCTGACAATTTCTATTCTCTCCTGAAGGGTATAAACCATTTTGAGAACTCACTCTGGTAAAATGTATCACGATTTAAAATTGGTTGTGAACAAATTAATGTTCAAGGACTATCAAATAGTTATGAGTCTTTTATTATTCTAAAACTAAACAGACAACAAAAGTGTTTCTTATCGAAAAAATTCGTGTTGATTTGAAAGCACTAAATTTCGCGTACGCCACTGTCCCACGGAACATTTTTGACAGCACTATTCATGAAGGTGTTTCGCATCCTTCTTGTGAAGTTATCGAGACACCCCGTTTTTTTTAAATAAAGAGCAACAAATTCAGTATTACTACAACCAATTAGCAGCTTTTTAACAACAAATTATGAGTCGGTTAAACATTCGATTAGTGTTTCGCTAACTTTATACGCATAATTTCAATTCTGTTCAGTTGCTTTTAAGAAGATTTAATAATAAAAAACGATCGTTCTGAACAGAACTCAGATATGAAAAACATTATTTACAAATATCTGAATCATTTATGCACATAATTTTTTATCGCCTGGTTAAAATCTCGTCACAATAGAATGCGTTAGACATAACGGTACAAATAAATACAATTTGTTGTTAATAGAACAATGTATGCACGTCTAACATTAATTAGACATTGTCTATTTAATATTGTTGTCCGTAACGCCATTGAGCAATAATTTTTTTTAATTAAAAGTAAAAGTATTCTTCTTGATCTTGATTATAATAAAACATGCAATTTGATATACGAGATATCTTGTTTTTTTATAGCATTTCTTGTCATAATAATTGTGTCATTTAATGGTCTCGAGTATGTGAAAGAAAGTGAATATTCTTTCACTTTTGCGTGTGAATTCTGGAATATTTACGACAGCATATGGTCAGGTTTTAACTTTAAATTTATTAATTAAAGAAATTGGTAAAGAATTAGAGAAAACCACTAATAATATTACAACTACATCATTAGTTATAATTAATAACTTGGTAGAAATTACTCTTATACGATTCATATTATAGGTAACCACGAAAAGATTATAAAATAGTTGCGTAGGTATATAGGCTATTTGACTATTGTTTGAAAATTGTTTTCAAATGTGCATATCGTAGTATTAGTTCACAAGAATTTTTATTTCGCTTACTTGAAATCGCTTTCTAGGATAAAATTGCATTCAAAATTTCAAATATATAAATTGGCGCGAAAACTCGAGCCTCCATGTCACTATCAACTGTAACGTCACTCTACAGGGTGGTCCGAAGTTTACCTGACAAACCTCGACACGTGATAGAGGGACATAAAATAAGTCGAAAAGTTCCTATCAACTTACATCCTTAGAGGATTGCTAACAAAGATACAGGATGTTAAAGTTTTGTGAAAAACAAACAATTTTTTTTTAATAACTCTCTTATCTTTGTACTGCCTCCAGAGGCGCCGCCAGAGGGTGGGGGAGATGAATTTTTCGCCGAAACTATGTTACGACACTGTTTTGTGCAGTTGATTTTGAGATTGTTCGATTCAGTTCAATTTGGAAGAAAGAAGGTATCTTTTAGTTTTTTTCGTACAACGCTTACTTTTCGAGTAAAATAGTAAAAAGCATTTTCATGACTAAACTTTATTGAAAGTTTATCATTTATTTCATAAATTACAGAATTTATGTAAAAACTAAGAACATAAATAAAACTCATTACCAAACAGTGAAACACAGGAAATTAAAGAAGTTGCTCAAATTGGAGCCCATTCACTTCAATACTTTTGTGACACCTCTGAATTGTGGAATTGACAGCGGCGGATACTTGATGATGATTTTCCCTCATCTCGTTGCAAGCTTGTTGGATACGCTCAAGTAGCTGATCTCGCGTTATCACCGGTGTAGCATAAACTTTTTCTTTTAAATAACCCCACATATAAAAGTCTAAAGGCGTGAGGTCAGGTAATCTTAATGGCCAGGCCACCGAACCTCTTACAATATTCTCCTGGACGTTATAATTGTTTCCCACACGACCTATCCATCTCTCAGGATAATTAGCGTCCAACCATTCGCGCACCACCCGTCCAAAATGCGCCGGTGCTCCATCCAACTGTATCCAACTTTCATTTCGTACATCAAGGGGAACATCTCCCATTATTTCGAGAAGGTCATGAGTGAGGAAATCTCGAAACAATTCTGCATTTAGCCTAGGCGGCAAGAAGTGTGGGCCACAAATGTTGTTGCCAATAATACCCAACCAAACATTTACACTAAATTCATTTTGAAATGATCGAAGGCGGGTTTGGTGAAGATTTGCGTGTGCCCAAACATGCATATTATGGTGATTCACTACTCCAGCTCTGGTAAACGTCGCCTCATCGGTCCATAATATTTTTTCTTAAGAATTCGGGATTCCCCCTTACAGAGTTAATTAGCCAACGGCAAAAATTTAAACGCTTCTCCGTATCACCGGGATGTAAATTTTGTACGGGATATAAATGATAAGCTTTTCTGTGGTCTCGATGTAATACTCGTAGCACTTTAGACTTGGATGTTCCTAATTGTTGTGCTGCCCTGCGAGAACTTAAACTTGGATTTTCGCCAAAAGCTCTAAGAATTCTTCCGTTTCCATTTCTTCCAATATTTCTTCGATCTTCATTTCTATTTTGTCGGTTATCTCGCAATCCCCTTTCGCAAAAATTGCGATGGGTGTCTGTAAAAACTTGAACATTTGGTCGTCTCCTATTTGGATACCTCCTTCGGTATTCTCGAACTGCCTGTTGAGCATTGCCATCACAAAACCCATAAATAAAATGTATATCAGCATACTCTTCATTGCTGAACAATCTTGGCATCTTGTAGCTTGGTACACAACACTAACACTAGTTTTGACAGGTCAAACATTGACTGACAACACTGTTTCATTGTTTACCAAAGGCAACTAGGATTATAAATTTTATCATTAATGTAGGAAAGGTTTTACTGTTTTAGTAGAGAAAGCAGAAATAGCCGTTTTACTCGAAAAGTAAGCATTGTACGAAAAAACTAAAAGATACCTTGTTTTTTTCAAATTGAACACTGAATCGAACAATCTCAAAATCAACTGCACAAAACAGTGGCGTAACATAGTTTCGGCGAAAAATTCATCTCCCTCACCCTCTGGCGGCGCCACTGGAGGCAGTACAAAGATAAGATTTTATGAAACAATAGAGACTTAAAAATCATCACCGCCCCTAAAACTTCAAGTCGATAGCTTTCGTAATTTTAGAGTTATTAAAAAAATTGTTTGTTTTTCACAAAACTCTAACATCCTGTATCTTTGTTAGCAATCCCCTAAGGATGTAAGTTGATAGGAACTTTTCGGCTTATTTTAAGTCCCTGTATCACGTGTGGAAGTTTGTCAGGTAAACTTCGGACCACCCTGTATAGTAAACAAACAAGAGCAAGTAACGCTCGGTCGAGGTCCGTAAAGGAGTAGATTACCTCTTTACTTTTGACCAAACAGACCATTCACAGCGAAGAGAGTTCACCAATTGGATTCGGGCACAACAAGAAGTGAATGCCGATTTTGCGGACAAAATCATTTTCAGTGGTGAGGCCCATTTACACCTCGATGGCTTCGTTAATAGGCGAAACTGCCGCATTTAGGGCTCAGAAATTCCACGAATGATTCATGAGAAAGCAATGCATCCAAAACGTGTTATTGTTTGGTGTGCATTGTGGTCTGGAGGAATCATTGGGCCGTTTTTCTTCGAAGACGAGGCAAGTAAAGCAGTAACGGTGAATGGCGAACGTTATTGTGCTATGATGGCCCAGTTTTTTGTGCCTCAATTGGAAGATATAGCTCCCGACGACATGTGGTTATAGCAGGATGGTGCCACTTGCCATACCGCCCTTGAAACATTGGCGGTCTTGCTCGAGTCTTTTCCTAGTCTGTCATCTCCGGGTTTGGTGACCAGAATTGGCCGCCATGTTCTTGTGATGTAACACCTTTGGACTTTTGGCTGTGGGGTTATCTGAAGTCACAGGTTTATACCAACCATGTAATCAACACCGTTATTCAAAATTTTGCCAAAAGATTACGCATATGCCAGCAAAGCCGTGGCGTCCATTTACCAGCTGTGTTGTTCCATACACAACTCCCAAATGTCTACATTACAACTCAATAAATACTTCAATACTTCGCTACAGAAAACCATGTTTTATTGAATCTTAAAATATTGCGTTCTTATTAAAACAACCGTTTCTTTTATTTTTATAACTGTCTAATTGTAAGAGCTCCCAATTGCTTCTATAGAATAAATATCGGTTGAAATTGTTCTGGAAGCTAATTGACTTTTCAGGCGTTCTTAAAGCAAAAAGCCAATATCTAAAAAACTGTTTTATAATTTTGCTGTGAGAACATTCTTGCTGCTGAATACAATGTGAGTAAACCCACGATAATGAGTGTTAAAAAACAATGGGAAACCAACCAAACCGTATCCCGTAAAGTTGGTTCCGGTAGGCCCAGAAAGAGCAATAATTCAAGAAGATGAAAATCTTAATTACCTAATAGAAAACCCTTTTCAGACTGCAGTAAATGCAATTTCAGAGACAAATTTCCCTGCTTCGGTATCTACTGCTTGCAGAAGAATAAAACTACAAAGCGACTTGAAGAGTTGTTCAGCGGCTAAAAAATACAAACTTTCAGAAGAAAAGAAGCAGGGTAGGATTATTTTTGCACTCAACTATATAATCAATGATGATGAAAACTTCTGGGGACAAGTTGTCTTTTCTGACGAAAAGGTTTTTAAATCCTGTAACGATGGACATGTTCGCGTATATAGGCCTCCTTCCACTAGATACGACGAAAAATATACTTTCGATCCACAAATATCAGGAAGGTTTTCAGTCAATGTCTGGGCTTGGATGAGCCTAAATGGGTTAGGTGTGTGTTGGAACAGTGGTGGTCATCTCAATTCCATTAAATTTATTGAAATATTAGACAATATTATGTTGTCGTCAGTAATAGAGGTGTTTCCGGAAAATAATTTTATTTTACAACAACACAACTCCTCCATACATACGGCCCATCGTGTCAGGCAATGGTTTCTTAATGAAAACAGAGTTGTTACCGTGGCCATCTAAAAGTCCGGATTTAAATCCAATTGAAAATGTATGAGGACTAATAATGAAACATAAGAAAATCAAATAACCATCCAAATAATGCCCAAGAATTGGAAGGGATAATTGAAGACGCTTGGGAGAACCTGTCGCAAGAAGTTGACCTTGCAAGAAATCTGATTTTGTCCGTGCCTGCAAGACTTCAGGCAATTTTAGACGCTAATGGAGCAATGACAAAATATTAGTTAATTCTGTATTACGTAATTGAAGTTCATTTATTTTATTTTTTTTATTGTATTTTTATGTTCAGTTTGCATTGTTTACATTTTTTTTAATCTCAAGTGGTATTTTTTTGTTCTTATTTTAAAAATAGAATTATCATTATTCAGTTAGTATTTTAATTACAACCATTAGTAGAATTATCCGTAACAAATATTATTTTTTTAAACAATAATATGGCAGGCTTGAAAATGTTTTGAAAAAGTTATTTTCTAATTATTTTTTAAAATTCCATTTGAATAAAATAAAAAAGAAAGGTTTAATAATTTTAAAAACACGAAGAAAACCGATCTCTTCCAAAAGACCCAGGTCCGGGGTAAATCACCTCTTCTCCACCCCCCTCTCGACATGCCTGGCCAGCCCTATTTACAGACATATGCACACAACTAAACTATTCAGATTTTCGATTACTTGTACCAGTTTTTTTTTTTGAAATCAAGTGTAAATACATAATTATTTTCGATTATATGACTTATAACAGTTTCATCGTGTTGCTTGTGACAAACACTATGTGATTGCTATGGATATTGTGTGGTTGCTAGGGATGCCAATAAATATAAACAAACATTTTATTTAAGCAAATAAATTGTAATTTATATTGTCCATTATTAGAAAAAAATGTCTGATTGTGAAGATTTGTCGAGTATACCAGCAGAGGTGGTTGAAATTGCTAACGAAATGACTTTAAATCTTCTACCACCAAAGTCGCGTGAAGTGTACGAGTGCTCATATAATCGTTTTATGCAATGGTGCTCTGAAAAGAACATAAAATCGTATTCGAAAAGTGTTCTATTGGCATATTTTGCCAGTCTGTCCTCAAAAATGAAATGTTCCACTTTGTGGTCACAGTATTCAATGGTGAAATCGACACTGACACTCAAGAATGGCGTAGATATAAGTAAATTTTGTTGAATGCATTTTTAAATAGGCAAAGTAATGGTTATACGAAGGACCAAGTTGAACAGTTTTTGGATGCTGCTCCTAACATACATTATTTAATGATGAAGGTATGTTTAAAATTAAAGAATGAAGTAGGCAAATTTTGTGAATTTTTATTTATAGGTTGCCTTAATAATGGGAATTGCGGGCGCATGTCGTTGTGATGAACTAATTCATTTAAAAACTGATAACATTGAAGATGTTAAGTCTGCTTTACTGATAAAAGTTCCTCATACTAAGACCGGTAAGGGTCGGTCATTTACGGTTCTTGGAGAAAAATATTTCAGTCTGCTCTTTGGCCAAAAGGTTTTGAAGAAAGTCGTTTTTTTTATAAAGTATCAAAATGGAAGATGTCAACGGTCAGTAGTCGGTATTCATAAAATTAGTAGTGTTGCAAAAGAAGTGGCAAAGTATTTAAATTTACCAAATGCAAATGAATATACTGGACACTGCTTACGTCGAACTTCTGCCATCTTTGTTGTAGATGCTGGTGGTGATGTCACTTGTTTTAAAAGACATGGGGGTTGGAGGTCGAACACTGTTGCAGAGGGGCATATAGAAGAATCTATAGAAAATGAAAAAAGTACAGCAAGAAAAATATTTCGACTCGATGAACCTAGTACTAGCACCGATGGGCCTAGTACGTGTAATAGTATCAATCCCTTGAATCTCGATAATACAGCTGCTTGCAATAATGTAGAAAATCAAGGAAAAATTAATCAAGAAATGTGTTCCCACGATACCACTAAGATTCTAACAGTTTCAGATATTGCTACCACCACCGTTAAAAATGTTAACAGTGTCGATTCTTCTGGTTTGTTTAATTTTTATTCAACTAGCTCAAACTGTACTTTCAATATTACTATCAATAAATAATAATGATTGAATGCATTTATATATCTAGCCTAATCAATAAGTTTTGTATTTCATTTCATTGTTTAATAATTTTGGATTGTAAGAATTTCATATTTTAATTTAAATAAACTGAATTAATATGAAAATGCTTAATTTTTATCTAAATATACTTTTAATATTAGGATTAAAAATACTTTTAATCCTAGGATTAAAAGTGTTGACATTTTTATATTAGTAACAAAAACATCAATTTTTGTGTCAGATTTTACCATTAAAAATGATAAGTTTTGTGACGTTTGAAGAAAAAGTAACTTGCAACTTGGGAACCATAACACAGCTGGTATACAACATTATGCAATTTTAGTCTTCGAATTGCAAAATTACCTTGCTACTTTGGGATTTCATATAAAATATAATTTTTTCATTGTTTATGGGCCCCCTGTAAGTGAACAAATATTCAAAACTGTTTAACGTAAGTCATTCAAATGTTAGTAAGTGGTTTCTTATAAATTATAACTTTCCTGTTCTCGAGGTATTCGCCTTTAAAATGATCAATATCAACACATATGAAGTAGTAGAGATAATTGGCAAGAGCAGCTCTGGCTGGCTGGTTGGTATTTAGGACCGCAAGTTCCCCCTTCAACACCTTTACACGTGTAATTGCCGGTGTTTCATATTCATAAAGATGAAAGTTTGCAGCTCTGTGGCATCCATGAATAAACAAATAAGTACCTATCATAAGAAGTAAAAAATAAACGAAGTGGGTCAGAGAAAATTAAATAAATTGCACACATTATAGTTATTGTAATGCAGATATGAAATCGAGATTAGAAGATAGGATACAAGCGGAAGTTGAAAATCATGTAAATGTTTAGGAAATGTCAACCATATTTTCTATTTTCTATTGATGTTAATCTGTAATTACACTTTGTCTCTTATTCTTATTGAACAAAAGTATTAAATGCTCATTAATAATGCAACGCGTATGCCGGCTGTGATAAGCAAAACATATATCTATGTAATTTTAAATGGATAGACACATAAAAAAATAAATAAATAAACTGATACAATGCATAGACACAAATAAGTATACCGAGTGACCACAGGACATGGCACGCCACCATAATAATAATAATAATGATAATAATCTCTGAGTCCTCTCCTCTTTTGCATCTCACTGCTACCGTTATCTGTTGAGCTCTGCCAAACCCGCGGATATCAATTATTGAACCTTAAATTAACATTCTACTATCATTTCTGGATATTTTTGGTTTCTGGTGTCCCCTGTCTAAACCTAATAGTTTATGAGATATCGGCGACTGAATGTTCACATGCACTGTCACAAAGGCTACACAATAAAAAAAATGATGTTTAAACAAAACTTTGATCCAAGAGGGCTGTGTAAAACAAAAGAACTATTTACCGATTTTCATTTAGATTTTGACAGTACTGCTGCATTATTTAAAAATTTCTCTCGACAGTTGTCATTTAATTTTTGCGTTTTATTCTTGATTTACCTTTTAGTAAGTGTTTAAGTGTTATCGGGTTGTTAAAAATGGCTGTGTTTAGGCGCGAGCATCATATTAATATGTTATTAGTATGTATATGGAGAGGTAAGAAGAAACCGAGAGGAAACCAGAGCATTGTATGGTCGACGTTATCCAGAACGCGATCAACCTTGTTCACAATATTTTCCATGGTTGGAAGAACATTTAAAAAGGGAAAATGATAATGAACTTGAGAACACATTTATTGTAAATGAGGAGGCAGAGATAAACACACTGCCTGTGTTGAGATTGATCCAACAAGTTCTACAAGGCAAATTGCCAGTGGTATCGGGATATCTACCGAAAGTGTTAGAAAGATTCTACATAAACATAAGTACAAATCTTTTAAGTACCAAATCCATCAGCATCTTTACGAGGGAGATTAGCAACGAAGATTGAATTTTTGCAATTGGTATCTAGAAACTGACCGTCATCAGCCAAATATAAAATCATGCATTTTATTTTCGGACGAATCTCGATTTACCAACATGGAAATATTTAACAGGAACAATACGAGATATTGGGCAACTGAAAATAACCATCTGTTTAGAGGAGGGGCTTTGCAAGAAAGATTCGGCATCAACTTGGCTGGGTGTTATAGGAACACGCATTGTAGGACCAATATTTTTTGATGAACCTTTAAACGAGGCCCAGTATCTACATTTTCTACAGAACGAAATTCAAAATTTTATTGAAGTTTTACCTGTACAGCATGAACATGTCTTCTATCAGCAAGATGGTGCACCGCCCCATAACGCCCGAGTAGTCACCGACTATTTAAATGAAACTTTTAATAAACGGTGGATAGGTACCAATGGTCCTATACGGTGGCCGGCGAGATCCCCAGACCTTACACCTTTGGATTTTTTACTGGGCCCATATCAAGGAAAATGTGTATAAGACACAACCACATAACATAGGAGACCTTAGAAATGGAATTACGCAAGTGATAAACTCAATTACTCCAATTCAGCTGGAAAACGTTCTTCGGAAATTTAAAGAAAGGATTAATTCTTGCCGAGAAGTCAACGGTGTACATTTTGAACATTTAAATTATGGTATAAATAAATTATACCTACCTATTACTTTTAGTGTTTCACTTTTGATCCTTATTTTATTTTTCTGCTTTGAGCAGATTTGTGACATATTAGTGCAGGTGAACATTCAGGCGCCGATATCTCATAAACTATTAGGTTTAGACAGGGGACAAACAAAAAAATATCCAGAAAGGTTAGTGTAATGTAAATTTAAGGTTCAATACAGTGTTCCATTAAAAATATCGAAATAATTTGAGCCTGAAAATCACTTTTCGTAGTACTTCGGGTCCAGCCGGAAATGAAAATTGTATGACTTTATCAAATTTTATTCACCAAAAAAAACTTAAATAACCGTAACAGATTTGTTCCTACATTCATTTGTTTTATGTGAAAATGAAATAATTTATGATTGATATAACATTTTCAACCGCCATTTTCTCGAAAACTGTCAAAGATAGATATAGGGTATGCTACATGTTTTGGACCTATAATTTCCTGGGAAATCTAAATATCGAATAATATACAGGGTGTTCTATTAAAAATAACTAATTTTATACTGTTTCCGGTTAAACCGGAAACGAAAATCAGATCTTGAAGCAATAAAACTATGCACCGTATTCAACCATACAACATGCCAAAATTTGAAATCGGTATCATTTTTGACAAGGAAGTTATAGGCTGGCTAGTAATATCGTAGGCACCCGGTATAGAAAATTTTTTGTATCGCCATTCGAAATTGGAAAAGAGTATAATTTTGTAAAAATACGGCAAATTGACAAAGTTACCTTGTCGTAATGACTAAATTCTATTGCTGTTTCCATAGAAACCAATAATAAAACAACTAAATATTGAACGATTTAAACGTCGCATTTGACATATTCTACTTTACAATAATTATTATTTGGAACAAAATGAGTAATAATAGTGAGGAAGATTTTAACCCTGGTATTCCTCCGGAAATCAGGGAGCAAGCAATTGCTGTAATTTTAGATTTATTACCAGGGAAATCTAGAAAAGTATACGAAAAAAAATATCATTTATTTATGCACAGGTCTAAGCAGAAAACTGTAAATAACATATCTGAGTCTGTTTTTTTGACTTATCTATCTGAAAAAGCAAAAACTTTAAAATGTTCAAGTCTCTGGTCCAAGTTTTCGATGCTTAAAGCAGTTTTGAATGTAAAGAATAATGTAGATGTATCCAATTATCAAAAAGTAAAAGCTTTTTTGAAAAGACAATCCACTTGGTATAGGGCTAAGAAATCTAAAGTTTTCGACAGAGCAGATGTCGAACGTTTTTTACTAGAAGCACCAGATGAAAAGTTTTTAATGTTGAAAGTTGTATTAATAATGGGCTTGGCTGGCGCTTGTCGTCGAGAGAAACTTTACAATATGACCATTGATGACATTGTGAGAAAAGACCACATGCTGGTCATTAAAGTACCTGATTCGAAGACCTCCATTGAAAGGACTTTTACGGTAATTAGTGAGACAGTTAATGGAATATATCCATTAAATATTTATGATAAATATGCAGCTATTCGCCCTACTCATGTGAATCACAAAGGGGTTTTTCTTCAATATCGAGGAGAATAATGTACGGTCCAACGAGTTGGTTTCAATACAGTTTCAAAAATACCAAGTATTATAGCTAAATACCTTAACTTATCTAATCCTGAGCAATATACGGGTCACAGCTTTAGGAGACCTTCGGCATCACTATTAGCTGGTTCTGGAGCTGATATTCTTACCTTAAAACGGCATGGGGGATGGAAATCCTCAACAGTTCCTGTGGGATATATAGGAGATTGCATCCAGAAAAAAAAAGGAAATTTTAAAACAGATATTTTCAAACAATACTACAGAAATGACTATGTCTGCCGATGTAGTCGTGAAAATCAGACCAACCACCATATTAATATAAATGAATCAAATATTTTGCGCACATCTGAACCTATAATTCCAGGAATAAATATAGATAATGTTAGTAACAGTCCTGTTTATATAAATTTTCGTTAAATTATGAATAAAATTGTTCATGAAATTTGTTAATAATTAATAAAAGTTTGATGTAAGAACTTTAATTTGTTGTCTGTTGACTATTCAGTTTTATTTCACACCGTGAATTAAAATTTCTTTATTTCACAATTTTTCTTTATTTTTCATTTGTCAATAATGACATTGTTTTGATTCATTGTCTAATAAATGTCATTTTAGGATATGGCGTTACAAAAAATAAATGCTTTTGATTAATATTGACTAACGATACAGAGATGAAAACTGATGAAAGAACCAATGATATAATAATAATGAATTTATTGTGGTCAGGTTGTTGTGATCACGTTGTCGGCCAATTTCAACACAGGTGCTCTGTTTTGGAATGTGCGTTTTTAAAATTTAATAACAGTAAAATAGTTTTTTATCTTCGTTCGGAAGAATTATATTATCAAGATATTTCTTATGAGATACAACATAATGTAGTTTTTTAAAATCAAGGCTCATCAAAGAAGACTAATACTTAGATAACTGTTTTGTTAATTGGTTCTGATTGAAGATTTTTCAAAGGTGCACTGTGACGCGGCGTATATTGACTAATAGTGTCTAATTTCTTATATAAGAACGGCTGCGGCCTCGGTTGCGGCTTATAAATTTATCTAAAGCCTTACTACTTGTTGTGGTTACTAGGTCAATAAAAATACGAAAGGATTATAGTGTCAGGATAATAATTGAAAGTGGCGTCACATTAATTAATTTACATTTGCAAAATGCAGAATTTAATTACCTAACACGCGACAACATCATTCAAGATGTTTTACCGATAATTGTAGTATTATAATAATTATAATATTCCTTAATAGATTTCTGAAAATTCCTTAATAGATTTCTGAAGATGATGTTTTAGCCCTAAAAAGATTGAAGCCTAAATGTACTGCTAGTTCTGATGGTATTCAGCTTTCCTTTTAAAGGACTTCACAGTAACACTCGCAATCATATGGAAACAATCAATAATATGTCCTATTTTTAAAAGTAATAACAATAACAAATATGAAATATAAAATTATAGAACAATTTATGTAAGATGATATTATTTTTCCTCATATCAAGCCTCTCATTTGCCCTAATAGCGCAGTCTGCTTACGGATTTGGACCCTTAAGTGAAGATACAGTAAACAAAAATATGCAAAAAATCGGAAATTTTCCGTAGAATTCAATAAACCAAAATACAAACAACTGGCACCTCGGGGGCCCATTGTAAATCGGGCCCAAAGTTGGCCAAAAACGGTTTTTTCCATTTTACTCTGTCATGGTGCCATAAAATGAAAAAAGTTTTATACAAAAGTTGTAGAACTATTAAATACGGATCGATCTGTGGAAATCCGATGTCAAAAAATTAAAAAATAAATTATTTATTTGAAAAAAACCGTTAAAAATCGCGTTTTTTTGAAACGCTCATATCTTCGTGAAAACAAATCATTTTTTCACGAAACTTGGTAAAAGTGTAGCTCCCTACTAACTAAAAAAAGATCGTTTTCAAAAAATTTAAAAATATTGTAAACATTTTGCAAAAATTCGATTTTTTTCGAAAAAATCACGTTTTTTTAAAATCTCGATAGCTCATACACGCTTTCATATTTCTAGTCAATTTTGAGCTTATAATTTGCTTGAGATGTTGTACTAACATAGTTATTTATTGCGCGCTTTTTAAATTGATCGGTAATATGCGAAATATCGGTTGAAAAATCGGTTTTTTTTTTACAAAAAAATCGATTTTTTTTTCAAGAAAAAAAATTTGTTTCTTTCTTGTTAGCAGCATTGAATAGCTGGTATTTTTTTTATAAATTTACAAAAAAAAAATTTTTATCTACGACCCTTTGGAGCCGAGATAATTTTTTTTTTTGAAAAAAAATCTAGTGACGTTATCTTTTAATATTAAGGGCTGAAATTGTGTTAACGTGGATACATCTGTAAAACTGTATGCTCTTATCATACGTACCGTATCGTAGTTTCAACTGCACACAGAGCGTTCATACGATTATGTCTCTTGAACGTTATGTTGATTCTTAAAGACATATGAGTTGACAGGTAAATAATAATTGTTAAGCAACATTTTTTAGTATAAAAATAAAATATTTATTTTACATGAAAGTTCCAAATATTGACAGTGAATATAAACGTGTACAGTACTTAATTGATCCGTAGTTTTTTTTATTGGAGACCCCTCCCCCCCACCTCGTTGTCACTGGTACGTTCTTCGCTGTATGCAGCGAGTACGGAAGAGTCGGCTTCGCTTTTGATCTCATCATCATCATGGACATTGGTCTGTGATTCATCCATCACCACGCAAGACTCATTAAATATATCTTCGTCCAAGTCGTCATCAAGAGCATCTGCCTCCATCGTAGTTATTTCTATATTAGTGCAATTTACATCTGCTTCCGCATCTGCAGGCTATCGTTTTAACGATTTCGTCTGGAACCAGCTGATCCGAGCTGTACGTGGGAAGCAGATTAGTGCCGTCGGAAGTCCAACCCCATTGTTCTGGCTCTAGCGAAGTTCCGAGCCACGTTTGCAACTGCAAATAGGAGCGGTAGGCATGTTGAGCCGCTGCTGCCTTTTCTTGAAAAAAAAATCGATTTTTTTTGTTGTTAAAAAAAAACCGATTTTTCAACCGATTTTTCGCATATTACCGATCAATATAAAAAGCGCGCAATAAATAACCATGTTAGTACAACATTTCAAGCAAATTATAAGCTCAAAATTGACTAGAAATATGAAAGCGTGTATGAGCTATCGAGATTTTAAAAAAACGTGATTTTTTTCGAAAAAATCAATTTTTGCAAAATGTTTATAATATTTTTAAATTTTTTGAAAACGATCTTTTTTTAGTTAGTAGGGAGCTACACTTTTACCAAGTTTCGTGAAAAAATGATTTGTTTTCACGAAGATATGAGCGTTTCAAAAAAACGCGATTTTTAACGGGTTTTTTGAAATAAATAATTTATTTTTGAATTTTTTGACATCGAATTTCCACAGATCGATCCGTATTTAATAGTTCTACAACTTTTGTATAAAACTTTTTTTCATTTTATGGCACCATGACAGAGTAAAATGGAAAAAACCGTTTTTGGCCAACTTTGGGCCCAATTTACTATGGGCCCCCGAGATGCCAGTTGTTTGTATTTTGGTTTATTGAATTCTACGGAAAATTTCCGATTTTTTACATATTTTTGTTGACTGTATCTCCGAAGTGAAAAATTAACATGGGGCCAAAAATAGGCAGACTGCACTATAATCAATATCGATTTATGGTTGGTAGATCCATCACCAGCAACTTATTCTGTATTACAGAATAACTAGCAGAAGGTATTTATACTGGAGGCCAGATCTATGTCGCTATACAGATTTCTCGAAAGCATACTAAGCTTACTAGGTTTTGTTGATTCTCTCATTATGTTTCTTTCTTCCTATTTGCACAATAGAAAACAGTATGTGGTGTACCATGGTTACAAGTCTAGAGAAATATTAGCTAAATCTGGTGTTCCCCAAGGTTCCAACCTTGGACCCCTATTGTTAATAATGTTTATAAACGATATCGTGTCTGACCTTCAATGCATGTCTCTTTTGTATGCAGACGATTTAAAAATATATAGATCCCTAAGAACAATAAATTGCATGTTAATTTTTGTTGATCACATTTTCCCTGTTACCAGTGCGGCTTATAAAAACTTAGGTTTCCTTCTCAGAAACACAAAATATTTTAAAGATGATACCACTTTATTTCTACTCTTTAATGCATTTGTACGCTCAAAATTAGATTATTGTGCTATTATAAGGCATCCTGGATACGATGTTCATGTTAATAATATTGAAAATATTCAACGCAAGTTCCTAAGGTATTTAGCTTATAGACATGATAGAGTATATCCTGAAATAGGGACCTCTCATGATGGTTTGAAAATCAATACGATGTAATAAATCACATTTTAATAGTAAATTTGTAACACGGTTTATGAAGCAGTAAGTCAATAGATAATAGTTTCTATACTAGGATTAACAAAGAATTACAATTTAAAAATAGCAAAGATTGAATGAAGATTGATATGTCTTACTGATTATTAAGTAAATAACTGCCGGAGCAATCGATAGATTTAAACATTTCTATGGATTCTAATAAAATTAATTTTTTAAGCTTTCTTGTACAGGATTCTTCATTATAAATTACCCACCCCTTATCATCGATATTACTGCCTATAAAAAAAAAGTTTTAAATAAAAGTTGTGTGGTTATGACTGAATTTTGTTAAAATGCTCTCAAAAGTACAGTAGCGTGCAGATTTCAGGGGATACAAAAAAACTGTATTTTTTAAATGGGATACACTGTATATTATTAAATTTTTGGAATGATCTTTTATTCCTGATTTCAAAAATATACCATATGTTACCCCTACCATATACCGTTTTTGATTTATTAAACGTCGAATATCTTAGTTAAACTAGTTACTGTAAATATGGAAAAGTTAACATTTTAGCGTGCCATAAAAATTAAGATAGTCTTAATATGATATTCCTGAAAATATACTTGCTGCTGCTAAACTGTAAGATTAGATTTCTTCCGGATAAATCAAAAATTATTACGAAAAAGAGTGTAGTGGCGAGATAGAGAATAGGTTCAAGATGCTGGAGAAACGGTAATACTTGCTATTTTGTGAAACTCTCAAATCAATACTCCCCGTCATCTTTGTGGCCTAAATATTCTATGTTACGAGCTTGTTTGGAGTTGAAGGAAAGAGTGGAAATCGACAAGTATGGCGCTTTGATACGATTCATTAAGAAAAAAAATGTGGGATATAGAGCTAAAAAATCGAAAGTATTCACGAAGGAGCAGGTTAGTGAATTTGTTTGTATGCCCCAGACACGACATTTTTAATGATGAAAGTAGCTTTTTTAATTGGAATTGGCGGAGCTTGTAGAACCAATGAGTTAACGAAAATGTCCATGGAAAATAGTGAAATTCTGGAGAGCAGCTAGTATAATTTGACGAAAAACCAAAGAATTGCGGGGCGAGACGTATCTGTGGCTTTATTAAAAATATAAGCACTGCGTCGACCTAAGGGTTCGTATCATATAGAAACGGAAAATGCACCGTTCAGCCTTGTGGTATCCACATATTTTCTAAAATACCTGAGAAAATTGCTATGTATCTCAAACTTGAAAATCCAACTATGTATACTGGTCATTGTATTAAAAGATCTTTAGAAACTTTTCTTGTTAATGCTGGTGGAGACATATTAGATTTACAAGAACTTGGTGGTTGGGAATGAGCAATGTTGCAAGAGGGTATTTAGAAGATAACTTGAGTAAGAAGGTTTCCATTGCGTGAAAAATTCAAGTTGGAGACGTTTCTGTAAACACTGTATCATGTACTAAAGAGACCATCGAACTGAAAAAGAATGTTGCTAGGCAAGATTCAGTGGACATGCCCATCATTTTGGACAATAATGGCGTATCAGGTGTATTATCAAATTTGAACTGTCAAAACATTCCGTGGTCATAAATAATAGCAATAAAATAAACTTCGTATCTAGGGTATTATCATATGGTAACTAACGTATTATATATTGTAACTAACGTATTATGTGCTACTAAGTTATTGTGAAGTTGTTGTAATGTTATGATATTAATAATTATCAATAAAGATTTAACTTAAGGGAACTTTAATTTTCAATGATACGATAAACGTACATTAAAGAACAGTAAAAATTGACGTGTGTTTTACTGTCTTGTCCAAATAACATTCCCAGAACCCTTAACAATTGACAAATTATTATTGTCCCTTACCCTCATGTGCCCCTGCACGTACGGAAATTGACCAGTGTTATTTATAATTTTTCTGTATTTGTGGATTTGGACTTTCCACTAACGAAATAATATTTGTAGAATTTGATTTCTGCAAACTCCTGTGACAAATACTTTGACTTTTTTTTTTTATATTTTCTGTGTTTTCTTCTTATTTAAAGAAAAATAATTAGCCATGCTAGAAACTAAATAACATAAATAAGCCAACAAAGACAATGTGCGTTAGTGGGGTAAGAGTGTCCTGAAAGTGTCAATTTTACAGCTGCTTACGGTCAGAAATAGGAAAAAATTCAAAAAATTGGCAGGGAGCTAGGCCCTAAGGTGGGCTGAGAAAGTTTTATCGAATATTCGAAAACACTCAGAGTCAAATATTGAAAATTTACTCTTCTTAGTAAAAGAGAAAGGAAAAAAGGGCGTCCCACGGGGGTGGGGTTAAAAACCCGACTTTTTTCTATTTTTGACGGTAGAAAGAAATTTTAGGTTTTATACGTAAAAAAGGTACTCTTGAGGAACATCGATAAAATGACGTTTTGAATAATATCGACATAAAAATTTAAACATGGTATGAGATAGGTATTGGGAATCTAAACTAATTTTTTTATTAATAGTAGGCCATGAATAAAAAAAAGAATGCTTTATGCCGCTATGATATAATTTGATGTTAGAGCTGTCAACAATTAATAAAATAAAGAGTAGAAAAACAAACTCGAAAAATCTAACTTCAAAAAAAAAGAAAAAGTAGGGAACATATCGTACAAACTGTTTTTAAATTTGAAAAACACAAACTTTAAAATACGTAAAAAAAAATTTGGAATATGGCAGCGTGTGTGAGAAATTTTCTTCCTAGTATATTATGGACTGATGAGGCATTCTTCTCTACGGCCGGAGCTTTTAATATGCACATTGTGCATCGTTGGTCGGGGGAAAATCCACCAGTTGTTCGGGCACAAATTTCCACATAGATTTTCGGTAATTTATGGCAGGAATCATTGAGATAATAAGCCCAAAAATCTAACAAACCCCTAACAAATTTCAAAACCGGCCCTTTCCCATTTTGGGCCAATGTTGTTGGTTACATCAAATTTTCCAAGGTGGTCCTTAGTTCCACCCCCCCTTCTCCGGATCTAAACCCAGTAATTTTTACTTGTGGGGTATATAAGGGTTTGTCAATAATATCTAAAGAAAATAGCCGAAAGAATAAAAGAAAACATTAAGACTTTAGGGCTTCTCAGACTTTAGAAGTGGACTGTTATCCAAGAAAATGGAAAGAAACCTGTTACAAAAACTATGTAAAATCAAATTTAATTTTACGATATAAAAAGATTACTGGAATTTTTTTCATATTGAGTAGATATTTCGCTCGAGTTATTCATAAAAAAATATTTTTCACCTATTTTCCAAGCAACAAATTAAAAATATTAGTATGCACTTTATTTGGACATGAAATAATAGACAAAACCATGTACAAGATTTTGCTCTAACAGTGAGCAGTAAAGGTTGGAATAAATCCGTAAAATCGTTACAAAGCAAGTGACAAAAATTCCTCAGACGTTTTTAAATTATTTTATAGAAAAAAATTTTTGCATACTTTTTTAAAAGTTAACTATCGGCAATTTTTTTAAATGGAACCCATTTTAAAAATTCATTTGAAGAGAATTTTTAAGAAAGGAGAAAAGAAAAAACAAAAAGTGAATAAAAGGAAAGAAGAGAAATGGAGAGCAGTCCAAAACTCGGGTTAAATTATTTAACGATAAATACCCGGATCAGATTACACAATCAACTGTTAGCAAAATAGAAAATAAGTTCCGAGTGTATGAGAGAAATAGAGAGGTCGTCTATTTTAGAAAAAAACAAGTTTAGAAAGGAGGACAATTTAACACCTCCAAGAGAAAGAGTTTTAAAATATTTGAAAAAGAAAAAGCACAAAAGTATAGATGAAGAACCAGATAGTTTTGCGAACCGAGACGTGTAATACAATCATTTTCAGTTTTTCTCTGAAGGCCACCTTGCTAAGGGAGCAACGGTCGAACCAACGGAAGAGGACCCATCAGAAAGTAACCTGTGGAATTGCCTTTTTTACGCGATTTGTAACAAACAACCGGGACTTGCCGACTGTCCGGCGAAAACCCTAAGTACCGAGAACTCATATGGTTTCAACAAGATGGCGCACCACCGCATTATTCGGTAATAGTGCGTAATTATTTAAGCGAAATTTTCCCAGACAGATGGATTGGTAGACGCGGTTCATTAGAATGGCCAGCTAGATCTCCGGACCTAACTCCATTGGATTATTTTTTATGGGGTTACCTTAAATCCAAAGTGTATTTTAATAGACCGAATAACATTGAGGACTTAAAAGACAGAATTAGGTACGAATGTGGAAGAATTGGACCCGAAACAATTACTAACGTTTTGCGAGAATTTGAATTTCGGCTTGGGCATTGTCAAGAAGTAAATGGTACGTAATTTGAATATTTAATTTGATTATTTTTTGTGGATTTTTTATTTCTTGTATTTCTGTTTTATTAAACTGTTAAAAGTAGTTTAGATTTTTTTTTCGATAATTTCGTCTAGCAACATGCCTTAGAATTTAGCGTACTATATGCAGAAAAATGTGTTTCTTAAATGAAATTTTTAAAAATAGGGTTATTTAAAAAAATTGCCGATGACGTCATAATGTTTAAAAAAAGTATGTAAAAATTTTTTTTTTAAATAAACAAATTAAGAAATGAATTTAAAATCGACCTGAGCGATTTTGTTACTTGTTTGTAACGTTTTACGAATTTATTCCAACTTTACGTTCACTGTGTTATAAAATTTAAAAAACAAATAGAATTAGTCGTTTTAAAATTTTCAAGTCGATATTATTCAAAAACGGTGCATTTTATCGATATTCATCAAGAGTACCTTTTTTTACGTATAAAACTCTAAAATTTCATATTCTACTGTCAAAAATAGAAAAAAGTTACATACAAAAAATTTGGGGTTATTTTAACCCCACAACCCCTCAGTTTGGGACAGCCCCGGATAAAATTTTCGAATTATTTCCATTCCATCTTATTACACATAAGAAGTGTAGCGGCTGTGTAAATTTTCAATATTTGACTTTGAGTGGTTCTGAAGATATTCGATAAAATCCTTTCTCAAGGTCCCACCTTTAGGGGCCTGTAGCTCCCTTAGGAAGCATTTTTCGACCATTGTTTATATGAACTTTTTTCCTATTTCTGGCCGTAGAGCAGCTGGTAGAATATTGCACACCAATTTCGGGACACCCTGTATGTATGAAAAAAGAACCTTGGTCCTAATATTTTAATAATTCTGACATTCGTAAACGTGATACAGTGTTTTTATTATATGTTTTAATTATATATTTTGTTTACAGTCGTTCGAATTACATCGCTTATACATATATAAATTTTTTTTTGTGTAGATATCCGATATAAAAAAGGTAACAAAGAAATGTATCTGGTTTCTAGAACAATTATGAACGTTTCCCATGGCAATTATCAAGAGGTTCCTGGTAATCATGTTATTGCTCATAATCCGACTAAATTTTAACAAAACCAATTTAAACGAAGGTCGTAGAGTTAACACGCACGACGATGTAGGTCGACAGATGTTAAAGATTAGAGGCAAGTTTAAGGTGTTCACCGATACTTACATTATGTATATTATTCATATACAATAAATAAATCTAACCAAAAAAAATGCGGCTGAGGGGTCAAGTTTCAAGCTGAGATCAGTGTCACGAACATTGCATTGGCGTTGGCGTTGACAAAGAGAATTAAGGATTCTCTTTGGCGTTGACATATCGAATTGTGACTGGCTAGCATCCATGTGGGAATTAAAGTCGGCGTTATATAATATTGGATTTAATTTCTGATGATTCCTGAGTTATGAAACTGACGTTTCATTCGCATTTCACAGTGAGCACGTAAAGGTTGAAATAAATTTCTTAAATTCGTTACAAAGCAAGTGACAAAAATTCGCTCAGATACATCGATATTTAAATGCACATCTCATTTTTCATATGTAAAAAAAATTTTCGTTCAAACATTTTTAAAAAAGTTATGACCATCGATAATTTGATTAAACGGCAACCCCCGATTTTGAAAATGTCATTTGAAAGAGCACATTTTTCTGCATACAGTACGTTAAATTCTATGGCATGTTACGTGACGAAATTATCGAGAAAAAATATCTTAACTACCTACTTATAACAATGTAATAAAACAAAAATACAAGAATTAATAATGTTGTAATGTAGGGACAAAGGGGGCCCTGCTTGTATTATAACACCCAGTAAGTTATGTTATGAGTGTGGAAAATAATGTAAAGTTATACCAGGGATCATTATTGGATTGTTCCGCAATAGTCTGAGACGTGATTTTACATTCGTATATCATAATCGTAATTTAAATATAGTAATTTTGATTATTCTTGTGAAATTGGTGTTTTTCTGCTCCTAATATAGTCAGAAGTGGGATTACCCGTGTGCCGTGTGTGTGTGTGTGTGTGTGTGGTTTTTGTAACAATGGCCAAAACCAAGAAGTCTCGTCGTCAAGAGCACGTCCTCGTCCTCATCCTCGTCCAGTGAATCTAGTAGTACTAAAATGAGCTTTGACGAGAAACAGACTGTAAGTACAACACTGACGTAGTTTTTCATGAAACACCAAAACACTATATACTGCACATCGACGCGTATTTCGTCAACCAAGTTGGCATCATCAGGATATGATTAAAACTAAACAAATGCTAACAATCTATCCTATTTATACCTAAGCTATTTCAGTAACCATTTTTGGTAATGGATTTCTAGAAAGTTTTTTATAAGGACCATTACTAATCAGATTGCCTACCCTTTCATAATAGTCCTCTTTATCTAAAATAACAACCTTGTTGCCCTTATCAGCTTTTAAATAAAAACAATCTTTTTCACGCAACCGTTTGATAATTTTTCTGTCTCTTGTAGATTTTGACTTTTTTATTAACTTTAGTGACAGTGTTTGTTGAGATTTGATTTCTGCAAGCTTCCTTGACAAATCCTTTAGAGGAATCAGGAAGGTATTGAATTGAACTTTCAACACTTGCAACAATCTCATCTAAAATGCCTTCAGAGGCAGGTAAAGCAAAATTTAATCCCTTGTTAAGGAGGTCAATTTCTTCTTTATCAAACGACTGTGAGGAATGATGTTCTACAATGTTGAGAACTTTTTGTTGAACACTTTCTTTTGACCGATTAATCTTTCGAGTTTTTTATTATGTGACGATATTTTCTTAATAAATTTCGCGTTAATTGATATAATCATGTTCCTTTGAAAGTCACACCATTGCCCATGTTCTAAATTATTTAACTTATAGGTACGCTTTTTGTAAAGTCCATATGCTTGTAATTCAAGCGTACTTCGCTTACTGTACAGATACTTTTCTAAATCCAGCCATTTCGGCTTTGCAAACATTGTAATTTTATCTGAAATGTGTGAAGAATTTCGAGGTATCGCACGGAAATGATACGATTCTTTACAGCAACAGCTTTTTGTTTGGGATGCAATGAAGGTATTGTTAGTAAATGCCTTACCTTCGGAACTGAAACTTGGAAAACTATTCGTGGAAGCTGCAAATTATACCTACATACCCGGTCATAAATTAAGTGATTATTGTTTCGAAAAGTATCTAAATTAAAGAAACTTAATTTAGGTATTAGCGAAGTGAATCTTATAGATTTCGTAATCCAAGGTATACAATGACATAACGAGAATATAAAACTGTCTGCAAGAGCCGCAAAATTCGAATCTATAGGGAGTTTGGCAAATTATTTAGATAGTGCAAATCCTGTGATGTATTCTGCAGGCCTACCGGTGCCTGGAACGTCAAGAAGTTTTATCAATACAATTAAAAAGGACTGTAGAGATATGTATTTAAAAAAAATCATGCTTCAATTGTCATGGTAATCAACTGATTAAGAATTGTCCAAAGCCTATTGTTGCTTGTGAGAGATGCAAGAAGACTAACCACACTAGAGAAAAATGTTTCCGCAATAATAATACGGTCTAAGACCGAAAGATATATTCAATCCATGGTAGCCGAGTGGATAAAGCGCTTATAGCTATTTATTCGGTACAGAATATCGATGGTTCGAATCCATCCCGGAACAAGTTAGAAATTTTATTTCTGATTTGTTTCGGATTAAGATGGGAGAGAACTCTCGAAGTCCTAGATGTGGTTCGTACTCCACAATACACTGTAGGGCCTCGTCTGTCTTTAGTCAACACAAAATCCTAGAATTTTCTGGAAATTACTTCGGTGACTTAAGAGGCGGTTAAGAAAACAAAACAGAAAACAATCAAGGTGATCAATAACAAAGTTTATTTAAAAACAGTAATTATCCTGAAACAAATGGGACACGTTTGTGAAAAATATTCAATTGGCAGTCAATTCAACGTATAACAAGGCAATAGGAACATCCCCTATTGAAGCATTAGGGGGATACAAAGCGATGGGTTTGACAGAAGGCAAGTTTCTACAAGATATAGAATATGATTTGACAAGAATTGATTTAACTCAGCTAAGGCCTAAAATTGAAGAACGATTATCAAAGGATCAAGTTAAACAAAAAGAGAGATTTGACAGGACGAGGGCCGTGGCAAAGAAGTACAAAGTAGGAAACCTTGTAATGGTACTGAAGACAGACAGACCTAACACAGGGTTGAGCAAAAAGTTGTTGCCCAAATTTAAGGTGCCATTCAAAATAACCCTAGTTTTGAATAACGACCGATACGAAATACAAGATATGAGAAAAAACTTTAAGAAATTAAGGACGGTGGTAGCCGTAGTTAAGATATGAACTTGAGTAGTTTTTAGAGGTGAGTAAGTTTGATTACAAGGTCAAATTTTCTCATAGCTAATGTAGACAAAAGAAGGTTGTGACTGTTGAGATGGGTGTATATAAAGCACAAGGCTCAATCGCAAATAAGGCTTGCGACTGTTGAGATGGGTGTATATAAAGCACAAAGCTCAATCGCAAATAAGGGTTGTGACTGTTGCGATAGGTGTATATAAGTCACAAGTCTCAATCACAAATAAAGTTTGTGACTGTTGAGATGGGTGTATATATAAAGCACAAGTCTCAATGACAAATAAAATCTGTGACTGTTGAGATGTGTGTATATAAAGCACAAGGCTCAATCGCATATAAGGGTTGTGACTGTTGAGATAGGTGTATATAAGTCACAAGGCTCAATCGCAAATAAATTTTGTGACTGTTGAGATGGGTGTATATATAAAGCACAAGTCTCAATCACAAATAAAATCTGTGACTGTTGAGATGCGTGTATATAAAGCACAAGGCTCAATCGCAAATAAGGCTTGCGACTGTTGAGATGGGTGTATATAAAGCACAAGGCTCAATCGCAAATAAGGGTTGTAACTGTTGAGATAGGTGTATATAAGTCACAAGGCTCAATCACAAATAAAGTTTGTGACTGTTGAGTTGCGTGTATATATAAAGCACAAGGCTCAATCACAAATAAAAGTCTGTGACTATTGAGATGGGTGTATGTAAAGCACTAAGCTCAATCGCAATTAAAGTCCGTAACTGTTGAGATGGGTGTATTTACATTAAAGCACGAGACCCAATTATGGTAGCAAAATGGAACTTTATGATTGTTGAGGGGGGTGTAGTTAAGCACAAGGCTCAATCATAAGTTCATAGTAAAAAGTTTAGGTTTAACGTTTGTTAAGATTGTGTCTGTTAGGATAGGTATTTAGAAATATAAATCCTAAACACAAAATAAAAAGATAGTGACAAAGAGTCTGAGGACAAACCCGAAAGTAGGACTGCCGAATGTTAGTCTACGTTTCAACGGCGTAACTTTATTGACACTTAATGCAATCAGTGTTTATTTTAAGGAAAGAAATATGATACTTCTAGTGTTGGGAGAAAAGGAATCCTGTTTGTATTATAACACCTATTAAGTTATAAATGTGGAAAATAATGTAAAGTTATACCAGGGATCACTATTGGATTGTTCAGCAATAGTCTGAGACATTTTTACATTCGTATGTCATAATCGTATTTTTAAATAAAGTAATTTTGATTCTTCTTGTGAAACTGGTGTTTTTCTGCTCCTTATAATAAATACAACAAAAATAATAAATTAAATGTTCAAATTGCATACCATTTGCTTTTTGACAATATTCAAGCCGAAACTGAAATTCTCGCAAAACGTTAATACTTGTTTCGAGTCCAATTCTTCCTATTTCGTACCTAATTCTGTCTTTTAAGTCCTCAACATTGTTCGGTGTATTAAAATAAACTTACGATTTAAGGTAACCCCATAAAAAATAATCCAATGGTGTTAGGTCTGGAAATCTAGCTGGCCATTCTACGGATCCGCGTCTACCAATCCATCTGTGTGGGAAAATTTCGTTTAAATAATTACGCACTCTTAGCCAATAATGCGGTGGTGCACCATCCTGTTGAAACCATATGGAGTTGTCCGGTACATTAGGGTTTTCGTTATTTTGACACAGTGCGGCAAGTCCTGGAATTATGTTTTGTTGGAGCAGCTTCAAATATTTTTCACCAGTTAATGAACCTTCTATAAAAAATGGACTCAAATTTGTAGTCCCAACAATTCCAGCCCACACGTTAGTTTTCTGAGGAAAGTAGGTATGTGCCTCCATGATCCAGTGTGGATTATCATGTGGCCAATATCGACAATTTTGCTTATTTACAATTACAGCTGCAAATCGTTTCTGTGTATCATGGTCGTAGAGTACAGATGTACTTACTGTCGCCGGCATTCACCTTGACCGTGAAACTTTCTCCAGTCCAGTCTATTATTAGCTTTCGAGTTGTGTACACGTTAAGTCACTTGGGCGTATTGCATATTGTTTTTGTGTTTTTATTTTATTTGTTGTACTGTATTGTTGATATTAATTTAACAATAAAGCATGGCAGACGTACGCAGGAGTAGAAAACGGCCATTTGCTGACAAAGTGAATAAATTCTTAGGTGAATTCCCGGATTTATTCTATGATGGTGCTAAAATAATTTGTAACGTGTGCGAGAAAGATTTGATGTGCTGGGATAAGCGTGATTGTGGACTTCACGTAAATAGTGTACACCATAAAAATAAAAAAAAATGGCGTGCCTTCGATAACACAGTTTATGTTTGATTTACTATTAATGCTGATTGCCTGTGATGTTCCGCTGCACATACTCGATAAACAACTATTTCGAGAGTTCTGGAATAAATACAATGCCCAGGTGAAGTTACCAACTCGCACAACGTTATGTAACTATCTACCAACTGTACACGTAGACATGGTAAATAAGATGAAATGTGAATTAAAAATTACACGGCTGTGGTTATCTGTTAGTTGATAACATACTGTAAAAAAAAATCTATTTTAAATGTTATAGTACGAGTATTGGACCCTCTTAAACCGACAGTTCCACTGTTACTAGCTATCAAAAGACCAAGTCAGTGTACTAGCGAAACAATTACCAGTGTGGTGCTGGAGACGTTAGAAAAATTTGAACTGTCAAAAAGTCAAGTGTTGATGTTTGTGACTGATGGTGCCGTGACAATGCGTTCGGTAGGCCGTTCTTTGCAAGAACAAGGTTGTACGTTTATACATGTTACGTATAAAGTGCATGCTTTACATCTTGTGGCAGAAACTATTCGAAAAGGTTTTCCAGAGGTGGATGCATTAATAGCAAGTACAAAAAAAGTGTTTCTTAAATCTCCTAAACGTGCATTTCATAGCAAGTGTTCAGCAATACCGGGAGTATTGCTGAACCACCATAGCCAATTCTTACACGTTGGGGAACATGGCTGCAGGCAGCTTTTTATTATGCTGAATATTTCCAACAAATAAAAGCTGTGATACTACAATTCAATCCAGATGAGGCTGCAGCTATTAAGGAAAGCCAGACAAAATTCGAAGATATTTCCGTTGGAACAGCTTTAAAAAATAAACCATTACATGAAAGCATAAAAAAATTAGAAAACAGTGCTTTGTCGTTAGCGGAGTCACTGCAAATAGTGGGCGAAGTAAATCTACTGCTACACGCTATAGGTGACGTAACAAATGAGCGCGTTAAAGAAAAGTTCGCAAGTGTGTTAAATAAAGACACCAGTTTTACCAAATTAAGACAAATATGTGATGGTGCAGCCCCAGATCCGTTAAGTGCGTTCAAAGACCATTTTACGTATGCGTGTATTACATCAGTAGATGTCGAACGGTCGTTTTCAAAATATAAGAATATATTTTCACCAAGGCGAATATCACTCATGGAGACAACCATAGAAACATATCTGATGCTGCAAAATGGCTACACATCTTCTCCAGTTTATGATAAGCAAGCTAGTTAAGAGGGTAAGTTCTAAATACATTGTTATAAATTGTAACAGTTTGTTGTTTCTCGTATTAGTTAATTTCGCATACGCCACTGTCCCATGGAACATTTTTGACAGCCCTATTTATGATGTCAGAAGGTGGGTCCTATAGAATTTTGAAGAATCTCTTACGGTTCTCTCAACGTTTTGGATGAAGGGTCGCGGCACACCTTTTTTAAAATGTTTTTTTAATTTTTTTGTCATACTTTAGAATCTGAAACTTTGTATCGTTATACTCAGTTTTTAAATCTGAACAACTACCAAACATTTTCAATCACTACCTAATTACTCTCAACTTCTCACCTCATGTTCTAGGAATAATGACGCCTATTTTCCAAATGTGTAACACACAGGGTGTTGTCGCACATTTTTAGAGTTGTTGGCATTTTTAAGACACCCTCAGCTGTGGTCTGGAACGCCTTGTATATAAATGCAAATGTGAACATTCACATAAATTATATTAAGTAACATTAAATCAATCTGTTCTAAATGTCAATAGTTATTTTTTTTAGATTAACTGTCGATAATTACAGTAATGATTAATTGCTTTTCTTTTCTAATTCAATCTGCATATTAATGAGGTTACAAATAAATTGTTCAGATATTAATCTTATCGGTAAATGTCCGGATACAAATATGTATGTAGAAGTGTATAAAAAACGTAAAAATCTTTAGTTTCTGTTTCATTTTAAATGTTGCATGCATGTTTGTAAAACCGTGCTAGATTGTTATAGACCGAGAGCTCGCGTGAAAAAAACCATGTGATAAGCAGGGCCCAGACAGCGATACAGAACTATAGAACCAAATGAATGAGTTGCGGAACAATGAAATGAAAGTAAACTGCTTACTCATCGTTCCTTAAAATATTTACCGCTTTAACTTTATTGTAGAATGGATTAAATCTCGCATTTAATAGCTCATTGACCAATGAGAGTATACAGATTCTCACATCAGACTTTGTCTGCCAGTGGCGTATAATAAAGTATGCGTAAATATTTATATTAAACAAGGCACCAATGCATACAAGGCATATATAATGAATACATACATACAGTGGAGGATATATGTCTCACCTTCAATAGTTATTCTATCCTATTTATAGTAGACCACAATTTTAAGAGACACATAAAAAATCTCAAAGCTTTGCCGCGATGCTCCTTAGGATAGAGTGGGGCACGCTTTATTTTTCTACAGCATATTAAATAATAAATATAATGTATTACTTAATACATAAAACATCATTATTCTCAAATAAAGTATGTTCTGGCATGATTAAAATAAGAAATTAGCGGAAACACGTCTGTATCAATTATAATTTCAAATTATTTTGATGTAATTACGCCGGCGTAATTACATGCGACCCCATATGTATTGATTGTACCGTTGGTATCTCATTTTCTTTATACTTGCTATAAATTAAATCTCTTAAAAACTTCACCATGGACGAATCTAATACTCATGATGTTCCTTTGTCCGATCTAACTTTTGGATTATGTACCTCATCCTTTATTAATCTATAGATAGTTCGTTCTGAAATTTTTGTTAGGAGGCCGGTTTTTCCACGGCTTCTTTTCACTTTCTTTTATATTTCTATAAATAGTTAAAACCATGTTTTGAGTATGTTCACATAAATATTCTCTGGACATTTTCTCTCTAATTTGTGAGCCATTACCATTCCCCATATATTCGTGAAATTCTCTGCATTATCACAATATTATTTTACCACAGCTACTTATAAATGGAAAACACTCGAATAATTCACCTCCTGCCGGAATATTTATAAAGATACAATTACATAAAATACGCTTAAACACAAAGGAAAATTTCACTTATCTGTTAACGTATTATACATTCTAAGCTCTCACAATCCAAATAAAATGGAAACACTGAAGCACACACTGTATTTATAAAGCACATAACCTATATAAATTCTAAAAGGCACGAATAGTTCGATGTTTCGCGGAAGAATAACCGTCTGTCCCTGCATGCTTTCTCGTTATTAGGCTTTTACAGCTGGTTCGGTAGTAGTAACCGTTAAATCGTAAAATATTTTAGGAGGAAGTTGCGTTGTTATATCAAAATAATTTGAAATTATAATTGATACAGGCGTGTTTCCGTTAATTTCTTATTGTAATCATACCAGAACATACTTTACATGAGAATAATGATATTTTATGTATTAAGTAATACATTATATTTATTATTTAATATGCTGTAGAAAAATAAAGCATGCCCCGCTCTATCCTAAGGAGCATCGCGGCAAAACTTTGAGATTTTTTGTGTCTCTTAAAGTTGTGGTCTACTATACAACATACTTTGACACACAACAAAAATTTAAAACTAGCCCATCGCTCACATAAATTATCATATTTTTCCATATTTTCTCCTGAAAATGTAAAGACATTTCTTTAGATTCGTCTGGTATTTTACGTTTGCAATATTTTTCCATAAAACTCTTAAATTGCACATTATTCAGTTTATTAAAAGGAATATTTGCAGAGATAAGGGTTTCACAAAGATCACTAAAAAATTCGCTGTCACTAGGTGAAAATGATCCTTGAGACTCTACATTATCATTATGCAATTTAGAATTAACATGTCGATCGATATCGCGTTTTCTAGTACACTTAAACATTGTTTCACAAATACTATATGTCAAGGAAGTACCATCCTCCGATTATATAAGAAAGACTGAATATTGTGGAATATATACACCAAGAGCAACGCGAGACATTTTCTATTTTGAAAACTTAGGGAATAACAGCAGTGTGGTCAATCCAACTAAAAGAATTACAAGCATCTAGTTATACCGGAAGTCGATACCAACTTGCTTATTATAAATGGAACACCCTATATATTTTAGGGTTTTCGAAAGGAGCATAAAAATTCTAAATCAAAAACCTGTAGGATACCCTATGCCTAAACACAGCCGTTTCAGATATATTTGATATTTTAAGAAAATTTTGACAGATGTATTGGTTTACAATAACCTTTATAACTTTCTTCGACTAAAAGATACTCATTTGCTTTTTGGTATGCAGAAAGACCATAAGATGAGCTACGCTCTACAGTTAAAGAAATTCAATAATAATATACGAAATGTTCCATTTTTGACGTTACATTTTGTAAACTTCAAACCGCGAAAACTTGCCTAAGTCAAATGGAACACCCTGTATTTTTTTTACATCAAGTTATGTATAATTAAATTCCTTTTTTTCTGATTGAAGCATTGTGGGGGTTTAAGTTACAACTTTTTGAAATATTTGCGATTTTCTTAGAAATTCAAGAATTTTTAGTAATAATTTATTAAATTAGCCATGAATAGAAACAATCAGTAATGTCAGTCATTCTCTTATATCAAAAATGCCACCACGTTTAAATTACACCCACGAGGACTTTTTGAAGTTGTTTATTATTTGTGGAGAATGTGATAAAGTAATATCAAAAACTTGTAGTACATTTGTTACTAATTATCCACAAAAACGGAAAATAACACTATTAATTGGATTGACGACACTTTGCATAAACTAAAATAGCTAAGATAAAATCAACTATTTAATAATTGTTCAAAATTCCGCCCTCGAACCTCCACACAACATTGTTTGCACCCTCGGATTAGTTCTTCATGGGTAGCTCTTCCAATTGAATCCTGTGATAAGTTTTGAAATGCATTTCTTACTCTCTGCATACAATATTCAATAGTTATTAATGGGCTCTCATAAACTTTATTTTTAATAGTTCCCCAAATAAAATAATCTAAAATTGATAAATCGGGCGAGCGAAGAGGCCATAGGAAAGGTCCATTATTGGCGATCCATTAATCGTAAAAAGTTTCTTGTAAAAAATTATTTATCAAATACGCGTTATGTGGGGTGCACCGTCGTGCTGATAAAAAATGTTTTTATGTTCGGCGAGAGGTAAATTTTCTAAATAGTTATTATTCAAATTTTGTAAAAAATTTTTAATTATCTTTCACCTAAAAAAAAAACAGAAAATGAACTATACATATTAGCAGAAGAAGAAATCTTTGTAACTTTCTGGTTAAATTTTACTGATAAAATTCTAATGCCACCACTCTATCGTTTCTTATGGCACAGTAAACATTAAACTGCCAACTTTCTTGAAAATTTCGCTCCCTGAACACATGAGGATTCGAGTCATTCCAATAATGCGAATTGTGTCGATTAAAAAGTCCATTTTGGTAAATTTAGCTTCATCTGACCATATAATATTTTCCAAATAAGAATCGTCGCCTACAAACCTTATTAGAATAAATTCATAAAAATTTTCTCTTCTTAAGAAATCTGTTTCTTTTAATCGTTGAATTATTTGTAATGAAAACGGGTGAAATTTACGTTTAATTAAGATTCTGTGAACTGAATACTTGCATAGTCCCGATTCCAGAACATCTTGTCCTAATGACATCATTGGAAATGCATGAAAATATCCCAGAATTGCTATTTATACGTTTTCATTATCAACAATAGGCTTCCGCTTTTGAATTCTTCCCTTGGCAGAGCCCTAGTTTTTAAAATTATTCAGTATGCGTTTTACAGTGTTTGGTGACGATTTCCGTTTTTGTGGATATCTAGTAGCAAATGTACTACAAGTTCTAGATATTAATTTATCACATTCTCCATAAATAATAAACAAATTCAAAAAAGTCTTCGTGGGTGTAATTTAAACGTGGTGGCATTTTTTGACATAAGAGAATGACTGACATTACTGGTTGTTTCTAATCATGGCTAATTTGATAAAATTTTTACTAAAAATTCTTGAATATCTAAGAAAAATATTTCAAAAAGTTGTAACTTAAACCCCCGCAATGCTTATATCAGGAAAAAAGGAATTTAATTATACATAACTTGATGTAAAAAATACATGAGTGTTCCATTTGACTTAAGCAAGTTTTCGCGGTTTCAAGTTTACAAAATGTAACGTCAAAAAAGAAACACTTCGTATACTATTATTGAATTTCTTTAAGCTGTAGAGCGTAGCTCACCTAATGGTCTTTCTGCATACCAAAAAGCAAAGAAGTATCTTTTAGACGAGGGAAAGTTATAAAGGTTATTGTAAACCATAACACCTGTCAAAATTTTTTTAAATGTCAAATATCTCTGAAACGGTTGGGCATCGACTTCCGGTATAACCGAGGGTGCCAGATACTTGTAATTATCTTAATACACTGAACTGAATCTGCGGTTGTCTGCTTGTGAAACATTATTAAAATTATTACAAATAAAGAAACTTTTTTGCTTTTAAAAAAAATATTTTGTTAAAACTCTACACGTGTTTCGGTTTTCTTAGACCTTTCTCAAGAGTACAGATGATACTAGATTTTAAATCGTGTTGTTTACTTATATATAACATCTGGGCAGTACAATACAATTGTAAAGTATTAAATTTTATGTTTCATATATTTCATATGTTTCATACCATAAAGTTTAATACTTTACAATTGTATTGTACTGCCCAGATATTATATATAAGTAAAGAACACGATTTAAAATCTAGTATCATCTGTACACCTGAGAAAGGCCAAAAAAGCCGCAACACGTGTAAAGTTTTAATAAAACATTTTTGAAACATTTAAAAGCAAAAAGTCTCTTTATTTTTAATAATTATTTTAGTTGGATTGACACACTGCCATTAGTAATTGCCTAAATTTTAAAAATTATCTGGTGCGTACTTTTCCCTATATCGATCGATGCAGTTCCTGGTGACACACCCTGTTATATAGTGTGGAACAGCCAAATGGAATAAATTCAGTATCTCAATTATTGTGCATATTTATAAAAAAATCCCGAGATACGTCGATTTTGGATTCGCAAATGACATCCTGCAACGTAAAAATTTCATCCCTAAATTTAATCCCCTTCGAGTGGCAGTTGCAACCCTTACATTTTTTAAATGGGGGGGGACTTAAGTGGGGACTTGTAATATCTTATTTGAAAGATCTTTTCATTCTCTATTCAAAAATGCTATGGTTATAATATTTATTGCAATACTTAACAGTAAAAAAAATAAATTCATCTGCTTGACGAAATTCGCTACAGAAAACTAAAAAAAACTTAATTTCAACGTAGGAGATGTTCAAAATGAGTTCCTTGAACGTCTTGGCAACATCCTAGTCTTAAATAAAAATGTCTTCTAAAGTTTTCCAACATCTCAGGCATGAAAAATGTCTTCTAAAGTTTTCCAACATCTCAGGCATGACCGACGTTACCGCAACCGTTATTTTTTCTTCTCAAGTCAGCTATATCGCTTGACTTAGTTCTGTATACCATATTTTTTACATGTCCTGATAGAAAGAAAGCTAAGGGTGTAGGATCAGGAGAACGTGCTGGCCATTCTAGCGATCCTCGCCTCTTTATCCACCGATTTGGAAATGTTACGTCGAGGTATTGCCAGACATTGATTCTGTAATGTGGTGGTGCTCCATCCTGCTGGAACCATATCACATCGGCTGGAACTTGTATGTTTGCTTGAGCAGGATATAAGTTTGCCAAAGTTGGTACGACATTATTTTGGAGCAGAGCTAAATGATTATCTTCATTCAAATTACCATTAATGAAAAAGGACCAATGACATGGTCTCCAATTATCCCCGCCCAAACATTAACCTTTTCAGGATTTTCCGTATGTAATTCTCTCATCCAATGAGGATTTTTATTAGCCCAGTAGCGACAGTTTTAACGATTAACATGGCCGTGAGGAGTAAAAGTGGACTCATCAGAAAACAAAACATTTTCTTGTTGAATAACATTATTATCTAACCTTTGCATCATTTGTTCTGTAAAATACGTTCTTCTGTCAAAATCGTGTTAACTAAGCTCCTGAGTTCGGGCCAGTTTATAGGGATGCATTTTATTTTCTTTTAATAGGCGAATAATCTTCAAACTCAAGCAGTATATCTAATTTGGTATCGTTACTCATTACATTGGAAGTTTTTTTATCTGCCATTCATGTCCATTTTCGCGAAACTGCTTTTCAATTTTCTAATTGTACCTTGGGATATAGGCGGTATATCAGGAAATTTTTGTGCTATTGAGTCAAATGACGCCGATTTTAAGCTACAGCTGCAGCGAAGCATCCTCGAGGTCTTTTTTCAACGGAACACTCATATTTTTATGTGTTTGATTCAGTGAAAAATCGCTTTTCCAGCGACCTCCAGATTTATGGTTTTTGATGTGGCGTTCACTGGCGGTTCTTCTATAGGGTCATTTGGTCAATGACCTCCCACATACAAATAAAAAAATAGAGCTATTCATTTTCTGAAGTTTAAAAATATATAATATATATATTTTTAATATTCTTAAAAAATATATTAAAGTTTCTAGTTCATTCTATGCACAATACTATTCAAATATCTAGATCGCAGGATTTCGTATCCTCTCCGAGCACCGAGCCTCTACATTCATATTCATTACATTATATTATATTATAGAATTTAAAAATCTTGGGTCAATCCACAACTTGTCCTCAAAGCTAGCAACGGACCGAATTTACAACGAATTAAAGTGAAATAGACTTATGCGCGAATCGTCAGAAAGCAAAAGAGACAGAAAACGCTGGCGGAGACAATGTCCCTGACACATTTTACGGAAACGGTAACGCACGATCGCACGAAGTTCAGTAGAGCAGTCTTAATTCTGACTAGGTATGCGTTGGTCGATAAATTCTGTCGTGTTGTTTTCAATGTTTTTATTTGTGAACATTTTATTAGTAAATATCTACTTGTCGTAAAATTAAGTAAAACAGTGTTTTTGGTGTTTACTATTAAATATGAGTGTTGTACAAAATATATTAATACTGAAAGATGGACATAAGTTGGGTTATGAAGACCGAATGAAATTCAAAAGTTAAATTTATACCTCGCCGTAACAACATGTTAAGTTTTATTGCAAGTACATAAACGTCATTAAACAGTTTGTGTGTTGTTTCATTTTTTCATCCAGTTAGTCAAGAGCAAATACAAACGTATGTGGTTTAATTAACTCACAACATATTACATGGTCCTTCTAGCCGATATGGTATGAACACAAGAAAAATTAATTAATAATTGTAATTAACATCAGTTAATACAGTGATATTATTCAACAAACATTTGAAATAAGCACAAAGAATAAGTGTCCTAGTGATTCATCAGAGCATTGTTGCATCAGGTGTCGCATCAACCATCAGGGTATCAGAGGCGGCGAGTTCAGCAAAAAATAAGGTCAGATCCATTTTATCCTATATTCCTGTTACTTATATAAAATAATTCATACAGGCAGATTAAATTTGTACCTCGTCGCAACAACATGTTAAGTTTTATTGCAAGTACATAAACGTCATTAAATAGTTTGTGTGTTGTTTCATTTTTTCATCCAGTTAGTCAAGAGCAAATACAAATGTATGTGGTTTAATTAACTCACAACATATTACATGTTACATATACATATTACAAAATAAAATAATAGACTGTGTATTATTCTGTGGAGCTTTTGAGCTAGCACTACGCGGACATGACGAAACTGAGTCCTCTGATAACCCGGGAATATTTCGAGGTCTAGTAAATTTTGTATCTGAACTAGACGCCATTTTTAAAGACCATTTGCAAAACAGTACTGTGTTTAAGGGCACTTCGAAGGCAATTCAAAATGAACTTTTAGATTCGATACTGGCGATTATTCACGAAGAAATAAAATCTGAAATTAATCAATCTGACTTCATTGCAGTTCAAGTGGATGAAACCACAGATAGTTCCAATAAAGTACAAGTAGTTTTTGTGTTTAGATACGTTTTAGACGGTGTTGTATGTGAGAGATTTTGGAAATTTATTCAGCCTCAAAGAACGACATCGCAGCAATTGACAGATGTAATTTTAAAAGAGTTAGAATGTCTGAAAATTAATGAAAGTTCTGAAAAATTGATAGCACAAAATTACGATAGACCATCAGTAATGAGTGGTGCTTTTGGAGGTGTACAAGCCAAAATTAAAAAAAGTTATCCTTCAGCAAATTTTATTCATTGTTACCGCTCATCAACTAAATTTAATTTTACAAAAAGCGTCAAGTCAGGAAAAAAGCATAAAAATTTTGTTTGCTAATTTACATAGCTTTTCTTCATTCTTTGGAAAATCGCCAAAAAGAACAGCCGTGTTAGATAATGTTGTTAAGGTGAGATTACCTAAAGCGGCTCCAACACGATGGAATTTTAATACAAAGTGCATAGAGACTGTTTATACCTATCGAACAGAATTATTAGATTGTTTAGAAAAAATCATTGATAATGAATCAGAAAACAATACTCTAAACCAAGCTATTGGTTTAAAAAACTACTTACAAAATAAATATTTTTTTACTGGTTTTTCATTTAGTTATGCCTCATTGTGATATATTGTTCAATCAATTACAAAAATATAATATCGATGTCATAACAGTAAATAAGTGTATTGGCGTTTTTAATAGTAAAATTGAAGACATCAGAAATAAAATTTTGAATAACTATTTGGAGGAGACATCCATGCAATCTGCCCAGAGATGTAAAACGGAAGAATCAAAAAGGAGAAATTCATTAGAAGTTAGTGATATAATTACATCTGAGATCAAAAACAGGTTTGGCTTCAGTAATCATTTAGCAGTGTCTCAGTTATTTCAGGCAGATCGATTTAAAGATTATAAAAAAAAGCTTTCCTCAAGATGTGTTTGAATTAGTTAAAACGGAGTATCCAGTCATAAATCATTTGAAACTTAAAACTGAATTAGAAGTATTATATAGCCGAGAAGATTTTTCCAATAGTGAAGGTGCAGTTGCTTTGTTACAGCATTTTATTAACAATAATTTGTGCAATACTTTTTCTGAAAGTGTCAAACTGTTAAAAATCGTATGTACTTTCCCTATGACTACCGTCGAAAGTGAACGTTGTTCTTCCACCTTAAAAAGAATAAAGACATTTTTTAAGAAATACCATGGGTCAGGAAAGGTTATCTTCTTTAGCTATGCTTACCATAGAAAGGGCATTAATAAAGAAGATAAAAGACTTTAATGAAAAAGTAATTGACCACTTTGCATCTCAAAAAGACCGAAGGATCGACTTGGAATTTAAATCACTTTAAAAGGTAGGTAATACAGTAAACTTTTCTAATTGACCTCCCTATCTCTTGACCCACGAACCGCCACTGGTGGCGTTGCCGAGTTATACGAAAAAATATGAAAATTTGTTAGTATGAAACTTTATATATGGCGCCAGAATCAGTCACTCATTATAAGATATGAACAATAATCCACTCTGTTATTTATTATTAACGCCGAAGTCTGAGGTAATAATAAAAATTTTACGTGGACACTTTCACCGACGACATGCTCTCATGCTCGGGCGCTTTAATTTCAAAACATTACACTCACAAGAAAAATAATAATTTTGCTGCGCCTCATTCATTTTACCGCATAATTCACTTGTCATATTACGCTGGCGACAATGACAGTCATTTACCTTTAATTAAGAAATTACGACACGGTAGTTAGAGCTTGAAGGCCCCAGGCCTAGATCCACTTCACGGCGTGTTGTCATCGATGCGTGTTCTGAAGTGGTTTTGAAGTGCCTTGTGAGAACACAGTGACTAGTTCTCTTTAATTTACAGATGTGGGTCACTGGGGAAAAATACAGGGCGGAAAAAACATCGTTACTAAAATTTACATTGTAGCTTACAAGGAATTAGTATATTATAGTCTAAGCAATAGCATGCAAATTCAACGATGAAAAGTTACCGTCTGCCAGTCGGTAATCAAAGAGACCATATTTTTTATCTTGAATTTTTTGGTATGGCCGCTGGATACGGAGGGGGGAAACATTTTTTTTTAATCGAATGGTTACCGATATTTGTCCGCATAAGTAGTGAGTATATGTAATCCGCATACCCCAATTACGCTAGCAGACAAAACTTTCAATCGGCACACAGTGGGGCCAAACCAGACAATTCTTGACAAAAATTCTCAAACTCATGAAATCAACCCATAATAAGCTCGTGAATGCAGCAAAAATAACGAAAAACATTTTACTGAATAGTTGGGGTAGTTTTGATGGGGTGGAAATTGAATTTACCGCCTAAAATTCTGAAACTTTGGATTTGTATAGAAATTGGCCTCCAAAATATTGAAAAATTAGTGAAATAAATCCCTATGGTGAAATAGGGTGGTTTTTTAAAGGGCGGAAACACGAATATTTTGAAACTCGCGTAACCTATGCAATATTCCAATAGAAGTACTATCATAAACAATAAAAATGGTCAATAAAAAAGATTAATAATTTATTGTGAATAAAACTAAAAATATTATAATAAAGATTAAATGGTACACAATATAATAATATCTAATTTGCATAAAACAATATTGTAATAAAATATATGTCATATGCATAATAAAATATTTTTTCAAAAACTATCATCAGAATCCGAATCAGAATGTAATGATTCTTCATCATCATCGTTATCGTCTTCATTTTCATTATCATCTTGATCTAATAGATCTACAGCTTCTCTTGGCAAGTATCGAAATTTCTTTTTAGGATCCGAACTCAACAAAAATAAAGTAAAAATATCCTCATTGGATTTTTCGCGACTGACTTTTCTGGAATAATGTTCACGAAACTTTTTTAAAATCTTTATTTCGTGCTTCTTGAACCTCTTCTGATAACTGGCCAATGGATAACAAAGCAGAGGATATAATGTCTGGCCCGTGAATAAAAAATGTATGTAGTGTGGGAGGCATACAGTACCAATCATACTTTTTTCACAAAATATCTAGCAGTATTACGTGTATATTTTCGGAACTTATCAATATTAATTGAATGTCCACATGATACCACAGTTAATATAATATGCGTTCTTTTAATTAATTCTACATCGATTTTGGTGGTTTCTGCAGAGACTTCGGGATTAGCAAAAAAACGCCTGGCGGTGTTACCATCATTTGAGTTTCCAAAACCCGGTTTAGGGACGTCCACGATTAACCCAGTTTTCTCCCTAAATTGCTTTTGGATACTTTTTTTGGTTTCAGCAACAACTGCTTTATAATTTTCACCCCGCGCTTGCCACTTTTTAATTGGAAGTTTATAGGACAAGTGTACTAGGCATTCAAAAAATCTTATCCAGCCATGGAGCACCAATATTCCAAATTGCAAGTTATCAGTTTTTATTTCTCTACTAATCATTTTATCAATTGAATTAAAATCTCTCGATGATGCGCCACAAACGTAACACGTCTGTGTAGATGAGGTATCTGTAAAAGCGTTACACACCTTACCATCAACCATTGCAAAAATTAGTTTGTGACAAACTGATATAAAACTGTCGTTGTAGGTGAAATCACTATTATGTAGATTCATTATTTCTTCATCTACAAGTTTTTTTCTCTGTCACAGAAAGTTCCGTTGATTCTCTTAAGAATGCAATTTTTAAAGGTCTGCAGTACCTGGTAGAAGAAGGACGAGGGTTTTGCCAAATAATTTTATAGTTCCTGCTATCTATGTTACATACTAGACGAATAGGAACGAGGGATGTTATAAGTACTGCTGAATCACTAGCCTCACTTCTATGAAATACCTGTTTATAAGAACTATGACCTGAACTGCCATCGAAGCCCTCACTTTGACACCAAACATAGTTTTTCCAATTCCTCGTTGCTTAGTGATGCTATAACATCCTTCTATACAACAATTAAACGTTTTATCGTATGATCTAATAGTACTTGTAATTGCACTTCTACCGAAGTCGCATTTATTTTGCTGTGCTCTTTATTTGGATAGCATTTTTTTTTCTCCGATTGTACAACCTTATATGATGGAAATCTGTCAGGATTGCTTAATCTTATCAAATTATATTGATGCCTAGATAACTTAGCATCAACCAATAATGCTAGGGCATCTTCACCTGACATTTGGAGAAATGTTCTATAAGCCTGTCTGATATTACTTGCTCGTGTAGGAGTGGTTGCGGTGGCCTCTTTTACTAATTTAGATGCTTCTATTTGGCCAGATGCTCTTAGAGTCATCTGGGTAGCGTAACTTAATTCTTCAATACTGGTAGATTTTCGTAAGTCTTCAGTTTTTTTTGCGCTTAGTGCGCTCACTACTTTCTCCAAAAGAAATTCTCGGACGTCCGCGCTGCTTTAATTTCGAAGGTTTGTAGCTTGTAAAAGAAATTGAAGTGTCCAGCCAATTACCATATTTCTTTAAAAACCTAGCTTTCGATCTTCCCACTTTCATCCACCTCGACTTAAATTCGGACTTAAAATGGCATATTTTGCTTTGTAGGCACTTTATATACCGCTCAGGACAACCTGTCATTTCTTTGATATGTGTTTTTAGATAAATAAATTGACATTCAATATTTTTCTGACCAGAACCTTACAAAATGTCGAAAAGTTCTTTTCGGCTCATGGTAATATTGTCAGAACTTATTCCTGAAATCAAGAAAACAATAACTATTAAAATGAATCCACTTTCATAATTACCATCATATCCGTAAAAAAATATTTTTTTATCATAGGAATCGCAAAAAATCGCAAAATATCTGAATGTCCCTAATTTGTACATCGAATATACAATATAATAACGCAAACGAAAGTGCTCGATATGGCTCGATACACAACTAAAAGTTTCTCTATTTCTACGAACCCACTATTTTTAAGAAAATTTTATAATAATGACTAAACACTTTTATTTAACAGTGATCTATTTCTTTTCTTACACAATAGAAATTGTTAAAAATGTAATAGGTACCTGAAGTTGACGGCTCCATAACAAAACAGTGGAATTTTAAGAATTTATCACAAAATGTAACGTTCAAAGTCCATTTAACAAATCGGCTCAATCAGAATACACGTGCGGTCTCCACAAATTACTGCTTTTGACTGAACTTTTAAGGGCATGGCGGGGCGTTGTAATTTCCGATAATGTCGCTGTCTTATGCGCCCAATAGTTGGCTACACTAGCATCATAAAATCAAATGTGTTCACTGCACTTTAGTTTTTGAATTAATACCAACTTTTAGGGGTTCTGGCCCCACTGTGCCGCGCCCGGAAATTGAAAAAGAAAATTTTTATTTATCGGACCAAACCTAGCGCAAAATGTTTGTTTTGGTGTGTACAGTACTGTATTGTAGTGGCAGACATTTCTATCAGTCGGTTTTTGGGCAATTTGCCATCAAAGTAGGGAAAAAATGGTTCAAAATTTGAAATGTTGATAAAAAAAATAGTTAAAATTTAAAAGGATATAAAAATTGATTCAGTTTTTCGTCTGTACTTTTTTCTTATAACTATTAAAAAAACGTCCTTTGGATATGTTATTACAGTAGAAAATACGAAAAATTTGAGCTTTTTTAACCCTCTAAGGGGTGGTTTGGGTGGTTAAATTTGGCAAAAATACTTTAACTATTTTTTATCAACATTTCAAATTCTGATCCATTTTTCGCCACTTTGATGGCAAATTGCTCAAAAACCAACCGATAGAAATGTCTGCCACTATAGTACAGTATTGTACACACCAAAACAAACATTTTGCGCCAGGTTTGGTTCGGTAACTAATTTTTTTTTTCAACTTCCGATTGTTTTGCCTGCCAGCGTAATAACTGGAGTATGTGGAGTACATATACTAACTACTTATGCGATTAAACCCCCCCCCTCCGTATCCGGCCGCCATACCAAAAATTTCAAAAGAGAAAAAGTATGGTACTCATATGGTCTCTTTGATTACCGACTGGCAGACGTTAACCTTTCATCGTCGAATTTGCACGCTATTGCTTAGATTATTATATCAAAAGAGCATAGGCACCCTTACAGTTTAAAATCTTTAAATATCTGGAAAACGGACAGAGCTAGACCAAATTTAAAAACGGCATCGAAACGGTCATAGAATTGTCAAAAAAGTCCCCATTTAACCGTTTCTCTATCTCTACTAATAACCGAGATAGCAATGCATGCACCCCCAATTTGGGACACGGTGTATAACTACCTACCTTTTTAATTTTGTAAATTAGTAATCACTGAATGCACTGTGCTACTAATTGTACACTATATACAAGATAAAATTTTAGAAATGTCTTTTTAAAGGCACCTTATCTCGAGGCATTGCAGCATTGAACTAAATTAAATAAACCCTAAGTAATTCTAACAAGTCCGAAACATTTCTTGTATGGTCTTGTTTATGCGAGTTTTGACAAACAAAAAATAATTGAAAAGGGAATTTTAATTCAAGTAATTGTTTCAGAGTGCAAGTATCACACAAATATTTACCTGAAGTAGCGATACTTCAAGAATATTAGGTACTTGAATTATGATGTAATACGTCAAGTGTTGTTAAGAATATAATAATAATTTCCAGACCACAATTTAAATACTAAGTACAAATTTTTTAGGTTATTAGGTCCAATGTAATTAAAACACTACTGTATTAACTTGCCGACGTTTCGGTATAATTTATTACCATCCTCAGGGCACTGTAAGATATAAATAAATTGATTGTAAGTTATTCTATAACTATATGGGTGATAAATTCTAATCCAAACTAATAGTGAAGAAATAATATTGAACAGTTAATTAATTATTCTATAACAGATTGTTGGAAACATGTACTTATTTTAGGCACTTCAATTATTATTTAGAATTACCTAGTTATAGGTTAGTGATATATAAAAATTATAAACAAATACCCACATTAAAATTTAGTGTTTCTCGTGCATAAAAAACATAATGGCAGGAACATACTTCGTAGCTATAATATTGAGTTTATTGAAAAATACTCAGTATATCGGCGCATACAGAAATGAGAAATTGTTATATACGTCTTGAAATGTGTATTATTCTCGTCGAGGCTGTGACACTAATGAGATTATTTTTTAGCACTGTTAAACTTACCGTAGATAAGGGATGAATAAGTATTTGGGAACTAAAATGGTTGTTTATATAATAAGTAAACAAGCTTAAAGTAGAAAGGAACGAAAGATGTAAATAGGTTGATAATGTTAAAATATCTAATGTATCATAAAGTTTTCATTTTATTAATTAGATTGAAATAACAAGAGTTTAAATTTTCAGTGTCTTTTCTTGAATTTACTGATACGAATTTTTTAATGTTTATCATTCCTTGAAATTTTCTTTTTTTCTAGATTAGATTGTTTACCCATTACTGCGGTTTCGTCAAAGTTAAATTCATGATTTAAAAATTTACAATGTTCTACCAAAGATGTGATATTAAGCTTATTTTTATTTTTGACAACTCTCATATGTTCTTTTGTCCTTGTTTTTAGATACCTACTTGTTTGACCTACATAACTTTCATTACAATTTTTACATGGTATTTTATATATTAAATTCGATTGTAAGTCTGTTGGTGTTTTAGTTTTTAATTTGGTAAAAAAATTCTTTTTGATCGTATTTTCACTTTTAAAAGCTATATTTATTTTGTTTGACATGAGGACCTTTCTTAACTTTTCCGAAAGATTTGTTACATATGGTAGTTTATAATAAAATGTTGGTTCTGTTAGTAAAGGTCTAATTGGTCGACTATATAGTGGCTCCGTGGTCTAGAGGTAACGTACTTGCCTCGAAACTTCGGGGTCCCGGGTTCGATTCCCGGTCGAGAAACTGGGATTTTTCTGCAAGAGGGAGATTAATCGGATATTGGGTGTGTATCCATTGTCTCTAAATGTGTAGCCCTCTCCCACACAAGGTCATTCTAGACCTTCAAGGATAAAGGGGGTTGTAATTTCATGTGGTGTTATTATATTATATTATTTTGTTATTCTTTAATATTCTATTGATTAATGGTATCGGAAAATTGTTTTTGATAAGATACATGTAATTAGTTGTAAGTTTTTTTCATGAAATTGGGGATTGACGAAATTTATAGCTTTGTGTTTTAAATTCTTAATTACATTAAGTTTAGTTTTAATCGAATGTTGGGAATTGAAATTTGGTACCATAAACCAACTTCTTCAGAAAGGTTTTTAAATTTCAATTCCCAACATTCGATTAAAACTAAACTTAATATAATTAAGAATTTAAAACACAGAGCTATAAATTTATCCAGTCCCCAATTTCATGAAAAAAACTTACAACTAATTAAAATGTATCTTATCGAAAATAATTTTCCGGTATCATTAATCAATAGAATATTAAAGAATAACAATAATAGTCGATCAATTAGTCCTTTACTAACAGAACCAACATTTTATTATAAACTACCATATGTAAAAAATCTTTCGGAAAAGTTAAGAAAAGTCCTCATGTCAAACAAAATAAATATAGCTTTTAAAAGTGAAAATACGATCAAAATGAATTTTTTTTACCAAATTAAAAACTAAAACACCAACAGACTTACAATCGAATTTAATATATTAAAATACCATATAAAAAAGTTATGTAGATCAAACAAGTAGGTATCTAAAAACAAGGAAAAAAGAACATATGAGAGATGTCAAAAATAAAAATAAGCTTAATATCACATTTGGTAGAACATTGTAAATTTTTAAATCATGAATTTAACTTTGACGAAACCGCAGTAATAGGTAAACAATCTAATCTAGAAAAAAGAAAATTTCAAGAAATGATAAACATTAAAAAAATTCGAATCAATAAATTCAAGAAAAGACACTGAAAATTTAAACTCTTGTTATTTCAATCTAATTAATAAAATGAAAACTTTATGATACATTAGATATTTTAAAATTATCAACCTATTTACATCTTTCGTTCCTTTCTACTTTAAGCTTGTTTACTTATTATATAAACAATCATTTTAGTTCCCAAACACTTATTCATCCCTTATCTACGGTAAGTTTAACAGTGCTAAAAAATAATCTCATTAGTGTCACAGCCTCGACGAGAATAACACACATTTCAAGAAATATATATACATTTCTCATTTCTGTATGCGCCGATATCCTGAGTATTTTTCAATAAACTCAATATTATAGCTACGAAGTATGTTCCTGCCATTATGTTTTTTTGCACGAGAAACACTAAATTTTAATGTGAGTATTTGTTTATAATTTTTATATATCACTAACCCATAGGTAACTAATTCTAAATAATAATTGTAGTGCCTAAAATAAGTACATGTTTCCTACAATCTGTTATAGAATAATTAATTAACTGTTCAATATTATTTCTTCACTATTAGTTTGGATTAGAATTTATCACCCATATAGTTATAGAATAACTTACAATCGATTTATTTATATCTTACAGTGCCCTGAGGATAGTAATAAATTATACCGAAACGTCGGCAAGTTAATACAGTTGTGTTTTAATTACATTGGACCTAATAACCCAAAAATTTGTACTTAGTAGTTGCTAAGAATACTTAAAGTAACTCACTTGACAAAATCAAGTAAAAAGTCTTTTTTATGTGAATAATTAAAAACAAGTACAAATATCTACTCAGATAAGTACTTAAAGTAAAGTACTTCAAGTACTAATAAATACTTGAAGTATAATTTCAAGTATTTTACTTTAAGTATTGACAACTCTGACTCCCTCTATATCATTTTTCAGGTTTCACCTAAAATTACATCTTGAAACCGAGACCGAAAACAAATAATCATAATGTGTTTCAAGTATATTCGTATATTTTACGTGGACAATTTACGGGAACAAACAGCAGTGTTAACTCTCGCGTAGTATGGCACACTAATTACGATAATTAAGTGTCATAATTAGCATTCCTTGTGCACAGTGATGCAGCGGGAGACATCGTAAACAATAAAAATTACCTTGAACGCTTTTGTAATACATAACGTCGTTTACAAAGAGTTTTTATTTACGAGTGTCGGAATGTTTGTCTCTATATTAAGACAGAGGTGATTAAATTTATTACTTTGTACTTTTTATGTTATAGTCTACATTGTTTAAGGTTTCTCTCTCGGGTATTTCTTAACTTTGAAAACTAATAGAAATAGGACTAGAAGATGAATTATTGCATCAAATATTAGTTTTGAAATTAGGTAAACAAAAAATATTTGACGAAGAAATAAATAAAACGGACAAAATAATAAAAATGTTGAAATAAATAATATGGTTATCTTTAAAGTTCTTTTTTTTTAATTAATTTTAACGGTTTTAACCAAATATGACTTAATCCTAAAGTGAGTCGGAACCTTTAATATATCTACACGACTATCTTACGACTTTTACAAAAAACTAAATGAAAAGACAGAAACCATATTTACAAACACGAAAACCAAACACATTAAAAAAATCAACAGCCTAATGAACACAAGAATCAAATCAAAACCACTTGTAGTTAACCAAAACTGGCTTAAAAATTTAACAAAAATAACAATACCTAATAATGTAAAATACATATTAAGTCTGGGACCAAAATTCTCTCTGCCTTGTAATACTTTTCCTATCGATAAAATAATTGTAAGTGTAGAACAACGTTTAATAAATATTAACAACGAAAATAAAATCGAAATTAGAAACAAAATCTGTAATATACTTACAAATTATAAAAATAAACTAAAAAATGCAAATAATAGAACCAAAAACCAACTAAATCATTACATTAAAGAAACAAAAAATTCTTAACAAGAAAATTCAAATATTTTTATACTAACAGCCGACAAATGTAATAAAACAGTAATGATGTATAAAACAGAGTATGAGAGAAAAATGAATAATATGCTTAATGACGAAACAACATACAGAAAAGAAAAATCACAACCCAACAAAAAAAAATTCAAAATAAGCTTAATGACCTCATTAAGTCATGGCGCAGAAAAAACCTAATTAGTGAACAAGAAAAAAAATAAACTTATTTGTCACAATGGCCATGCTCCCTTCATATACGGCCTACCAAAACTGCATAAAGAAAACATTCCATTGAGACCAATAGTTAGCAATATAAATAGTCCCACATATAATCTTTCAACAGTTTTTATCTAAGATAATAAGTAACGTTTTAGGAAAAACTGAATCCTTTGTTAAAGACTCATGGCAATTTTGTGAATTTATAAAAAAAACAGACAGTTCCCAGAGATCATATCATTATTTCACTTGATGTTACCTCACTATATACTAATATTCCAACAGATTTAGCAATAGAAGGTATAAAAAATAAATGGTCCGAAATTAATAAATATTCACCCATTACCCAAGACGAATTTATCAAAGCAATAACCTTATGTCTAAACTCTACATATTTCACGTACAACAATCAATTCTTCTCACAAATTTTCGGAACCGCCATGGGGTCACCTATATCGGCCACTATAGCAAATTTTGTAATGGAAGAATTAGAAAATAAAGTATTAAAATCACTAAACTATAAACCAAAATTCTACAAAAGATATGTAGACGACTGCATTATTTGCTTACCAAAAGATAAAATAGAATATACTGTTAATATTTTCAATAATTATCACTCAAGGTTACAATTCACTAAGGAAATAGAACAAAACAATAGCATAAATTTCTTAGATTTAACAGTTAAATATAATAAGGATGGTATTATCGAAACCAACTGATACACAAAAGAAGTATGGTCGCAAAGATACTTAAACTTTAAATCCCACACATCAAACAACTACAAAAAAAGCGTCATCAATAGCCTAACAGATCGTGCCATCCAACTTCCACATCCAAAATATAGACCAAATAATTTGAAAAAAATCAAAAAAAGTTCTAGAAGCAAACTCCTACCCTAAACACTTTTATGAACCAATAATAAAAAAAGCATACACAAAACCTATAATAAAACAACCCACACACCAAATAATAGTAATAATAAATATGTATCCATGCCATACATACCAACAGTATCCGAAAAATAGCAAGCGTATTTAAACAACACAATATAAAAATCGCCCATAAACCATACAATTCCACGAAAAAATTTTTCACAAAACTTAAACCTAGACTACCAACCGAAGACGAAACTAACACTATATACAAGATAGACTGCAACGACTGTAATGGTACCTATATAGGCCAATCTAAACAATATTTACATAAAAGAGTATACACGCACAAATATAGCATAAAAACTCAAAACCAAAACACGACAGCACTAGCCAGACACGCCATAGAACAAAACCACCGATTTAATTTTAACAACATACAAATATTAGAAAAAGAACCTAATTATAACCGAAGAAACATACATGAAATGCTGCAAATAAAAAGACATACCAACGTCATAAATAATTGCACTGATATAGAAAATTTAAGCGAAACCTATTTTAACTTAATTAAATGATTGGGGTACATTACAACATGAAATCAATTTTTACATCTAACCGATACAAAATAATAATTCTTGAAATAAAATATCTTATTATATATTCATTATTTAAGCAAAACACCCACAATAAACCATATACATTCCAACGTTATCTCTGTAACATAAACAAAACTTTAAGAGCCCACAAACTATGTTAAAAAATATCTCAGTTGCGTTAAAACAGACAACCAAACAACATGTAATAAAATTTTAAAACAAATTCCTAATAATTAATAGTGTAAGTAAATTTTAATGTAAAATAATCATAACTATGTTTTTAAAATATTATACTAATTGTAGTTCTCTGATGATGGTGTAATAAACCGAAACGTTAGAAAAAAAAATTAAATTAGTTATACCTGACCGAAATCCCCACAAAAAAAGAAACTATCAATATTAATTAATATATAACTACTGACATGGATTTTCACAAAACACCATAACCACAGCCAAGTTGGCATCATCTGGAGACAATTAAAACTAACCTTATACATCATTTTTACAATTTGTAATTTCAAGCTTAAAACTGCATCCAGCCATCTAGTTTTTGATACATTCCTAATTAATCCTAAATTGCTAGTATACATTTTATGGTTGTTGTCAAATGCATGTTGGGCAACACTGGACTACCATATTTGAGAAAAGCCATATGTTCCTTGAATCTAGTTTGAATTGATCGTTTAGTTTGTCCTACATTTGCAGCTAATTTCGTAAATCCCCGACTTTTCGTTTGTTTCAATTATGTCTTTTGGATTTCCTAAACAATGTTGTAGTTTATTTCCGGATGAATGAACTGACTACCTATATCCTTAAAAAATTATACCAATACCACGGGATATCGTATGGAATCGATACAAATTTCAAATTTTCTGTTACATTTTGAAAGATCGAGGAATTTCGAAGCGTCTTTAAATTTACGTTTCCTAAGACACCACATCTCTGATAGATCCTATTTTAACACGCTTTTATTAGCTTCATCTGTATGTTTGTTTGTAACCGACTCTTTGGACTCAATTTTGACCCACTTTAAACGGACAGATTTAATTGAAACTTTGTACACTTACGAAGAACCGGTAACAATACAATAATTTGATAAGTTTATATCATTATCCTGATCAGGATCGCCAGAATTAAATAATTTCCTTTCCTCACGTATCCTCTGCGTGAGAGCAAGAGGCTTAATACTGTAAGTACATTCCGTGATTCTCAGTTCGGCCAGGCACAAGTCTTAGTCGCCGCGAAACGACGGACTCCTCTGGCGTGAGTTCAAATCCCATGGCTGAAAAAAAAAATTTTTTTTTTCAGAAGTATCTGTTGGATCGTAATATGTTATAATATCAGCATCAATAAGCAATATAAATATAGTTTAAAAAAACTAACAAACACGCTTTTAAAGCACATCAAACTAAAAAAGTGAAAAATAATTATTAATATAAACTGAAAACAATAATGAACGAAAAATACTAGTATTATTGTGAAAAAAAGCGTGGGGCGCTTTGTGCCATATTTTTCGTATATCGAGCAACCCACGCTTTTTTTCACAGTAATACTAGTATTTTTCGTTCATTATTGTTTTCAGTTTATATTAATAATTATTTTTCACTTTTTAGTTTGATGTGCTTTAAAAACGTGTTTTTTAGTTTTTTTAAACTATATTTATTTATAAGTGATCTCAATTTAATAACCGAGGCTGGTACAGTCAATGCAGATTTAATATCAGATCATAGATTAATATACTGTAAAATAAAAGTTGCTTCTATAAAAGTTGTTCAAAATATGGTTACATTTCGTGATTTCAAGCAATTCAATTTAGAAAAATTCAGAGAAGATTTGTCAAATTTTCAGTGGGATAATATTACTTATAGCTCCGACATAAAGCAAAATGTATTAATTTTGACAAATAATATTACAGACATCTTTTCCATTCATGCGCCATTAAAAACTGTTCGGGTTAGTAAACCTCATGCACCTTGGTTAACCGACCATTTAAAATTAATTTTCAATGAACGTGACAAAGCTCTTAATGTTTATTAAAGAAATAAATCCAGTGAGAACCTATATAACTATAAACATTTGCGTAATTTCCCATTGGCCTCACTTAGGCGAGAAAAAGCTGCATATTCAAACTTTTTTTACAAAATAAAAATTCTCATAAAGATTCATGGAAAGGTTTAAAAACTCTAAATTTCGTCTTAAAACCAACCCTTCTATACCACAACACTTCTGATGAGCCAAATGATTTTTTTGCATCTGTTTTTGCAAAATCTAACAACTGTACGAATAATGCTGATTATTATAACAATACAAAATATGATGCGAATATATCATTTCATTTTAGATTAGTTACAGTTGAAGATATAAATAAAGTTATCCTGTCTTTAAAATCGAATGCTTGTGGACTAGATAAAATATCATTACATATGGTAAAATTGTGTCTTCCAGTAATTACGCCCTACATTACAAACATCATAAACTGTTGCCTGGAGTATGGTTATTTTCCAGTACACTGATTTGTCCTCTGTCTAAAATAAATGATTCACAAACGGTTTCCGATCTACATCCCATTAGTCTGTTGCCAGTTCTATCCAAAATATAGAAGGAACGGTACACATTCAAAATATTTATTAGCAAATAACACTTCCTGCATAGCAACCTGGCTTTCGCAAAGAACATAGTACTACCACATCACTTCTCAATTTATCTGACAATATACTAAGAAATTATGATAAAAAGCTTGCAGTATTAATCTCTTTGGACTTTTCAAAGGCCTTTGATACCATTGATCACGATTACTTTGTGCCAAATTAAACTTTTATGGCTTTGGAAAAAGAGAAATAATGTTCTTTAAATCCTATTTATTTCATCGATATCAGAGAGTATCTATATGCGATCAAATATCTACAACAAAAATTGTTGTCTCTGGAGTGCCACAAGGGTCAATATTGGGCCCGTTTTTGTTTTTAATTTATACGTCGGATGTTATAAAATCTGTGGAGACTGTAAATCTTCAAGCATACGAAGATGATATACTTCGTCAATATAATTTCGAGGCAATGGAAGTACAAACGATTTCATTACAAATTAATGAAGAACTTGAGTCTGTTTTTTCCTATGCAACAAAGCATAATTTGAAATTAAATCCAAACAAAACTAGTATGCCCCTATTTTGTTCAGAGAAGGTATAAATCAGTTAATACGCCTTAATATAAATAACGTACTCTTAACTCTGTCACATGAATCTAAAATACTGGGTGTCATTTTTGACGATAGCCTTAGATGTAAATCTCATGTTAGTAAATTGCTTCAAAAGTCCTTCGTAAAAATAAAAGTTTTATTTGGTAATAGACCCTTAATAAATTACAAATTTAGGAAAGAATTCTGCGAGTCACGCATGTTGCCTATTTTCAGTTATTGTGATTTAGTATATTTTCCCTGCTTGGATCAAATGACAAAAAAACGGTATACAAAAAGTACAAAATATATGTTGCCCTTTCATTGGCAACTTAAGAAAATTTGATCATATTTCCGCTGCTTTTGCTAATCTCAACTGGCTAAATATGGAAAAAATTGTTAGATACCACTGTCATGTTTTTATTCAAAAGCTTCTAATAAATTTGTCACCTACCTACCTTAAAGAAAAGCTTGTTTTCAGAACTGCCATACACAATTTAAATATCAGATTTCTCAACACATAATCTCCTTACACAGTACGGCTATGTTCACCAGATCATTTAAATTCAATGCAGTACAAATTTACAACATAATTTTTTTAAACTTTTATCGATTCGCTCCTGAGAAATAATTGTTTCATTATTTTAGGTTCGGGAAATAAAAATAAAAGAAGCAGTTTAAATTATCGTATGTTTTGTTCAAAATAACCCCCACCGACTTCCATACAGTAGTATAATCTGTCTTGAAATTCTGTACGAACATTTCTGAACACGTCTGGAGTCAATAAACGGCATTCTCGAACAATTCTTTCACGTAATTCTTCCAGAGATGCGGGTTTTGTTGCAAATACCTTCGATTTCAAATGTCCCCATAGAAAGAAATCCAAGGGAGTTAAATCGGGTGACCTAGCGGGCCACTCCACAGGACCTCTTCTTCCAATCCATCGCTCAGGAAACCGATTATCCAAGAATTGACGGACTGCTATAGCAAAATGTGGGGGTGCCCCATCCTGTTGAAAAAACAGTTCGCCCTCGAAAAGATTATCATCTTCTTCGAAGATTTGGGTAATCATTGGGTCGATGTTATTTTCTAACAGATCGAGGTACCTTTCGCCATTTAAATTGTCAGGAATAAAAAATGGCCCAACAATGTGATCCCCTAAGATGGCAGCCCAAACATTTAAATTCTGAGGCCTTTGGGTATGAGTTTCCATGAATAAATGTGAATTGGTTTCACTCCAATACCTACAATTGTGCCTGTTTACTTCCCCATTTAACTGAAATGTCGATTCTTCAGAAAAATACGTATTGTACAGTAGATTGGCATTACCGTTTAATTGTTTACTAAAAATCTCACAGAATTAAAGCCAACAATCGGGATCATCTTCGTTTAATTCGCGTACCAATTTAAATTTATATGGATGAAATTTGTGGGCCTTTACAATTCGATGAACACTGCTTCATGATACACCGGAAGCCTCAGCTACTTTCCTGATCGATTGAGTATTATCTATCTGCAAATGACCCAGAACTGCCACTTCGACTGCTTCATTCCTAATCGGTCGCTGAGATTCATGCTTTTTGTTTCCTACAGAACCTGTTTCCATAAATTTTGTCAATAATTATAAAACATATTGAGAACCCACCCTTCTATCTGGGTGATTTCTATTGAATATGCGCTCTGTAGCTCTAGCACAATTATCGATTTTAAAATAAATGCTGACAATTTCTATTCTCTCCTGAAGGGTATAAACCATTTTGAGAACTCACTCTGGTAAAATGTATCTCGATTTAAAATTGGTTGTTAACAAATTAATGTTCAAGGACTATCAAATACTTTTGAGTCTTTTATTATTGTAAAACTAAGCGGACAAGGAAAGTGTTTTTGTCGAAAAAACTCGTGTTGATTTGAGAGCACTAAAAAATGCAGTTTTTTTATAAATTCTAATACTCAGTGCCGTGTATTTTAGAATTTTTAAACGATTTCGATTGTGTGTAATCATGAAAAATAAAATTATTTTCCTTAAGAACGAATCGATACAAGTTTAAAAAAATACACAGTTATGTAGAGAATTGAAAGACCTTTCAAAAGATGTATCACTCGACCTCCCTTGCCATTTGAATTTTGAGGGAGTGGCCGCGTAGGGTAGAGGGATGTTGATAGGTATACAATTAAAATATGTTCCCCTTGGCAACAAGGTCGATGTGTTTCACCAGTTTTTCAAAAAAATTTTATCCAAAGTTATTCAGGGTGTCTACTCTTAGTTGGGACACCCTGTATATTAGTATTAGTATTTTTACATTGTTGTGTTTTCGTACTTTATGTATTTTTAACACGCTTTTTTTTATTAACATGCTTTTTTTTATTTATTAGCTACACCTGTATGTATCTATGTATGTATCTATCTATGTAACGGAATCTTTCAACGTAATTTTTACCAACTTCAAGACGTCTAATTACATTGAAAATTTGCACACGTATTAAGGACCGACGACAATACAATAATTTGAATACATATCGCCTCATTTCTCTTAAAAAAAATTTACATTCTCATTCATTTGTAGTTCAGTATTTGTACTTTAAATTCTTTGACATAAGTTAGTGAATACAACTTGTGGGTTCGTCCTGTATGTATTCCATATCATAATAAATAACTAAATAAATAAATAAATGTTACACCTGGTATAGTTTTCATTGCGCAATCCGTATTTAGATTTAAGCATACGGAACAACAATCGGGGGCGGAGGACACGCTCGACTCGTAGTAAACTTCTAGTAAAATGTGAATACTTAACCAGTTTGAATGATTAGCGTGCGGCACAAAGGTGAGTAAATCCAGGTCACAACGTGTGGTCGCACCTTTAGGCATTGGGTCACAAGTTTATATTCCTTTTCCGTCGTGGGCATGCCAGCTACAGCGTGTGTTGAGACTATAGACGGTTTTTAATTTTATACTCTCCAAACAGATGTAAAACAATATGTGCCAAAAAAATACAACACAAACATGTCCTATGCCCTGAAAGTAAAAATAGGTGTACGGGGTTATTCATTATAAATTACCGGTTGAACCGGAAGTGACATCAACTTTTTTTTTAAATGGAATGACTATATTTTTTTGAGACGGTTTCTCATTAAGCATAAATTTCTAAGTGCAACAGTTTTTTTCAGATTTTAAAAATTCCAAAAAATAAGTGAGATACGAACAATTTTTTAATGTTTTCAAAATGGCCGCATCAAATGAATACGATGTAAGAAAATTACTAAGTAGGCTATTTAAATTATTAGCAAGGTTGTAGACTTGTCTGTAAAGAAGAAAATAGTTGTTTGAATTACTGATAGGTACTAGTATTTTTAGGTTTTTTTTTTTTTCAAAAAACGGAATTTAATTTTCATTTTCATTTCCGTAGGGGTCCTATGGAAATTTTTTTAATACAACTGTGCTTTTTTTTCTTATTAATCAGAAATAATGATTCATAAACTATAATTTTTTCGCCATTAATCATTTCTTAACGATATCCTTCGTAATAATAAAAGTATTTTTAAAAGGTAAGCGCCAACAAATCATTTTAATAAGGTGCCTATCTACATTTAAATCCAAAATTGCAGATAGCCATGAAAATGACAGACATTCGCAACAATTGAATTATTCTTGACTTATTCACTAATTTTCTGAAGCAACTGTATTAAATTTGTTATAAACAAGAAAAGTAATATAAAATGGATGAAAAATATTCAAGAGATGAAAAAGTTGACTTGTTTATTATTTATGGGGAGACTCAACGTAATGCAACTAGAGCACAAACTCTGTATGAAGAGAGATGTCCAGAAAGAAGACAATCTCGGAGAAACTATTTCGCCCGGTTGGAGCATTAATTTAGAACTGAACCTAATATAGAAATTGAAGAAAGATTTATCGCGGATGAAGAAACGGAAATTAATGTATTAGCTTTGGTGCATGTTGACCCAACCATTTCGGTAAGACAAATTGAACATGAATTACCAGTTTCCAAAGAATCAGCCAGGAAAATTTTAAAGAAACACGGCTATCGTTCTTATAAATATCAATTGCATCCATTTTTGTATGAGAATGATTATCAACGAAGAATAACCTTTTGTAATTGGTTACAGTTACGCCAATTAAGAAATGATAATTTTATCAAAAACATTTTGTTCATTGATGAATCGAGATTTACAAACCTTGGGTTATTTAATCGAAACAACACTCGATATTGGGCAATTGAAAATCTTCACATTATGAGACAGGGGCGGTTTCAGGAGCGATTGGGCTTCAATGTTTGGTTAGGCGTACTGGGCGACCATATCATAGGTCTAATAATTTTTGACGGAACTCTAACTGGCCCCAGATATCTAGAATTTCTTCAAAATATAATAGTTCCACAGATTAATCAAATTCCCAATACCAATATTGACGAGGTTTACTTCCAACAAGACGGGGCTGGACCACACAATGCTATTATCGTTAGGGATTACTTAAATCAATTGTTTCCAGATCGTTGGATTGGGACCCATGGTCCAGTCAGATGGCCTGCAAGGTCGCCTGACTTAACCCCACTCGATTTTTTATTTGGGCGCATTTGAAAAATAGAGTCTACATGACTGCTCCAACCACAAGGCAAGATCTGGAAGAAAGAGTTCGACACGAAAATGCACAAATAACACCTTAACAATTACAGAATGTTAGACGTGCAACAATAAGTCGCGCTACTCTATGTATTAATTAAAAAGTGAACAGTTTGAACAATTTTTATAATGGTTTATTATAATTTAGGTTTTAAATAGTTTTGTTATTCTATTTATTCATGGTTGTAACGTTTTATTAAAATTATTTCTTGTTTAATTTGTGTTTACCTTTTAAAAATACTTTTATTATTACGAAGGATATCGTTAAGAAATGATTAATGGCGAAAAAAATTATAGTTTATGAATCATTGTTTCTGATTAATAAAAAAAATAGCACAGTTCCATTAAAAAAATTTCCATAGGACCCCTACGGAAATGAAAATGAAAATTAAATTCTGTTTTTTAAAAAAAAAAAAAAAACTTAAAAATACTGGTACCTATCAGTAATTCAAACAACTATTTTCTTCTTTACAGACAAGTCTACCAACTTACTAAAAATTTCCATAGCCTACTTAGTAATTTTCTAACATCGCATTCATCTGAAGCGGCCATTTTGAAGAAATTAAAAAATTTTTCGTATCTCACTTATTTTTTGGAATTTTTAAAATCTGAAAAAACTGTTGCACTTAGAAATTTATGCTTAATGAGAAACCATCAAATAAATATAGTCATTCCATTTAAAAAAAAAAGTTTATGTCACTTTCGGTTCAACTGGAAGTGATATTTTCATTCCTGTTAGTATAAAAGAAGCCCATTATTGTCTAATTTATGTGTACCAAAAACCAAATTTTTAAATTCAAAAACAACCAAAATATTGGGGGCGTACATTGACTCGTGGCCACCCGGTATATGGAAAAGTTAACATTGTTAAAGTGAGCTATGAAAATGACAACTATTGTGTTTGATAAGTGATATTTCTTTAATGAGATCTTCAAAACGGTTTACAGTGAGGAAGAAAAAACCAAATATTTATACAAAATAGATAACAAAGATTTATTTAGGAAATTTAAATATAAATAAATGATAACTCATAAAAGATGTTCGATGTGTGCACCATTATTATCAATGCATAATTGATGACGTCTTCTTATATTTATAATTGCACCGGAAATGGTTCATTATTTACATTCAGATTGTTTATTTCAAGTCAAATAATGTCTTTAATGACTTGATTACTATCATTATTATTATTATTCACAGTGTCTTTTAGAACTCCCCAAAAAAATTAATCCATAGGGGTCAACTCCGAACGTTAGGTGGCCATTTAGTAGGTGCATTATTCCGTATCCATATTGGGAATACATTATTCAAATGATCTCGAACGGGGAGGACACTATACAGAGATTCCCCATCGTGCATCCAAATCATATCATCAAGTTCGGCTTCCGGAAAATTTTCCAAAAAAATATTTTCTGCTTCTGAGATAATTATTTCCAGATAGGTAACTCCAGTTAAAGGATAATCATAAAATATAGGCCCAACAATTTTGTTTCTGAAAATTCCACACCAAACGCTAATAGTTTTTCTTCCTGATTTTTTTATTTGTTTTACCAATCTTTTCTGTTGTGCTTGTTTTCCCACGACCTTCGATTTTTCCTATTAAAAACTCCTGCCGTAGAAATGGATGATTCATCAGTCCATAATATGTTATTAAAAAATTCGGGATCTTCATTCAACTTTTGAATCATCAGGCGGCAAAAGTCCAGCCCTTTCCTTTTATGAGCCTCTATTAAAACTTGTACGGGTAAAATTTTATATGGCCTGAAGCTGTTATTTTTTAACGTACGTTGGATTTTAGAATAACTTTTGCCTAATTGATCGATTGCATTATTTATACTACATTCAGAATTTTCTAAAAAATAATACAATATTTAAAAAAAGTCTATTCGTGAATAAATATGGATGGACTTACCATCAAAATGAAGCAGTATATCTAGCTGTTCTTCCTGGTTTGCTTGAACTACACGCATTTTTCTATTAAAACTGTATTATCACCTTTCGGTAAATGATTTTGAACGTATTTTTCTGATGGTGTTGTTCGATTTGGATACAACACCCGATATGTTCTTTTTTGCTGCACGTTTCTTTTTGTTATTTTGTATACAACAAGTAAATATTTGGACTTTTTCTTCCTCATAGTAACCCATTTTGATCATTTCTTTAATGAAATTAGTCGCTTAAATGAATACAATACGATTACGACACGATATGACTTGGTTCTGCGCCGAAAAAAAAAAACATTTCCGACTAAGAATACTGTAATCTATAGACATTTTTTTTACAAAACATCCTCTGTCCTAAGTTATGACATGCAGAAATGGGGACATTTTGAAAGGATTATGCACTAAAATGTGATATTAATTTTTAATTAATTTATTTATTATTTAACCTTTAATTCTTAAGGACGGCAACGGTACATAAATTTTGATTAAAATATTTGTGTCAACGGATAGAACACATAAAAAAATGGTAACCTTTTTTATATTCCGCTGCATTTGTGGTTACTATGCGCACTTTTATGTTGATATTAAAAATCAATTTTAATATTGATATTCTTTTACTGTTATTTTTGAATCAAGGGCGACCGTAAACTAATCCATAGTTTAAACTTTTCCCGGAACACTAAAAATTAAAAACCAACAATTTTTTAAATTATGTTTTGGCTTTGAAATAAATAAACATGATAGAGGTTATTTGTTTCGTAGGGAATTACAAGGTCTCGGCACAAGATTAACAGTTATTCTTGTGGTCTCGGAATGTGAACTGTTTATCTCACATTGTTGATAACTAAAATTTAAAAAATGAAGAAGTCAGCAGTATTTCGCTTTTTAATGTTATGGGCGAATCTAATTTTTATGTAATTGTTTGTTAAGTATTTATTATTCTTTTGCCCCATTGTTACAGTTTCCTATGTTTTTTAATATACAGGGTGTTAATTAAGTAGGTAGACTAACTTTCAGCGGTAATTTCTTGTATGATTTTAAGACAAAAAAGTTGATCTAAACATACAAGTATGTCCTAAACGTCTAGGGCAATAAAGTTTTTTTTTTTTAGTTTTTTTAAATGTTCCTTATACACTTTTAAGGATAATTAAATCAAAGTCGGTACGTATAATAATATTAACAATACCCATGAAACAACGTTATTAACTTTTGAAACAATCTACAGGGTCCTAATTTCTTTGGGGTCATTCTCCTGGAAACTCCCCCTAATTTGTTTACGACGACCGCTGTATTACACAGGATTCTGTGCAATACAAGAGGAATCTATCGATGGCCTGGATTGATTACAACAAGGCATTTGATACAACATCGCCCGAGCTATTGTTGTACTTGCTCGAATGTCTTGCGGTACCAGCACCACTAGTGAGATGCATAGAACAGCTGCTATCGCTCTGGAAGACCCGCTTCACCATAACTTCAGGTGCACAGCGGGTCACGACAGAGCAGGTAGCATTTAGGAGAGGAGTTTTCCAAGGTGACTCCCTGAGTCCTCTCCTCTTCTGCTTCTCACTGCTGCCGTTGTCTGTTGGGCTCCGCCAAACCAGCGAATATCAATGTGGACCACCCAGCGACCGGAGGCATAAGGTCACCCATCTATTCTATATGGATGACCTTAACCTTTATGCCTCCGGAGAGCGCCAACTACAAACGCTCTTAAGGTGGTCGAAGAATATACGCGGGCAATTGGTATGGAGTTCGAGTTGGACAAATGTGCAGTCGTCCACCTCAAGAGAGGACGATGCGGGGAATTTCCTGAAGATGCGCAGCTCGAGACGGAAGCATCCTAAGACATCTGGATGCAGGAGAGACCTATACATATCTGGGTGTGCAACAAAGGCACATCCAGGATGTATCATAAATAAAAGATTCTCTCCGCGGCAAGTACAGACACCGCCTCCGAAAGATTTGCTCTTCCGAACTTTCGGGGAAGAACAAGGTGTCTGCAACTAATATGCTTGCCGTTCCGGTTCTGCTCTACTCCTTCGGAGTAGTAAAGTGGACAGTAGAGGAGCTGCGCCAATTAGATAGAGATACTCGCAAGATGATGAATATTCACAGAAGTATTCATCCTAGATCGTCCGTTCCCTTGTGTGTACCTCCCATGTCAAAGGGGGGGCCGAGGACTCTTGAGCCTGGAGTGTACGCATGGCAGAGTAGTACTGAGTATGGCATGTAACATACTCAGGAGCTCAGATCCCCCTCTTGCGGTTCGTAAAACATCACGAAACTGTAGGAGTGGGAGCAGGATTGTTCAAGGCAGCAAAAAGAGCCGCAGATGAACTCGGTCTCGCATTTGACATCAGGCGAGGAGGCCGACGAGGTGCTGATGTTGAGTCAGTCACCGAACTTCAGCCAAATCGTCTGAAAGCCCGAATTTAGAACTGCCGAACAGGAAAATCTGTTTCGGCAGCACGTCGATAAACCCCAGCATGGTGTCTTCCATAAGAACATAGAAACACTGCGTTTATCGACTAGGCTGAACTTCGCCTTTCTAAGGTCAGCAGGGCTTAAGTCGGAGACCGAGGAATTCATTATGGCCTCTCAAGATGGTGTTATCAACACCTTGGTCTACCGTAGCCGCATGTGGCGTGTAGAGGTTCCTGATATCAACTGCAGGACCTGCCATCAGGCGCCGGAATCACTCATGCACTTACTATCTGCATGCCCCATATATGCGATTTCGGCCTACATCCACCGACATAACGCGGCGTTACGAGTGCTATACTACCATCTAAGGCACTCGTACGTGGTAGACCAGACACCAGTGCTGCCTTATGTCCCGGGAGATATTGAGTCCGTTGTCGAGAACGAGAAATGCCGGATTTACTGGAACTACTCGTTCCCGACTGTCAGGCTAATCCAAGCCAATAAGCCTGACATAGTCCTCCTCGACCATCAACTCAAGGTGATGTATGTCATCGAGTTCTCGGCACCTGCAGAGAAAAACATCGCCTTGAAGGAGGAGGAGAAACGGACCAAATATCGCGATCTCCGGTACGAGCTCCAAGTGCTGTACCCAGGCTACTCGGTAAAAATGGTCGTCGTTATAATCGGTGTACTCAGAGGGATAAAGTCTACGCTACTCTCGGAACTGATGATCATACCGGCCTGCCAAAAATCAGCCGAGTGGCTGGCAAGGCCAAATGCAGAAGGCGGTCATTCTGGGTTCTCTCTGTCTGCTTAGGGCACACGATTCTGGTATCTACAGTCACTAACCCTGCGGGATGTGGGGAGTGGCTTGTAGTTGATGCGCCGACGCAACTCCCGTGAAGCGTCGGAGGCCACGGGAGGACTGACCGGCATCGGGAAACCGGAAAAAGAATGTATCTTTATTAGCTAAAAAGCTACAGTTGGATCATAACAATATATATATATATATATATATATATATATATATATATATATATATATATATATATATATATATATATATATATATATATATATATATATATATATATATATATATATATATATATATATATATATATATATATATATATATATATATATATATATATATAACATAAGTACATTAACTTTTCACTAGTTTATCTTAATTCTATGCCTATAACAGAAATTGTATAAATATTACCAATCTTTTTGTATTCTAATATAACTTATCGTAACATTACATAACCTACTCACAATATAATAAAAATTCTTTTTTAAAATAACTAACATATAATTTAATGAAAATATTATATTTTTCACAATATTTCATTTCCATTGGCAAACCGTTAAATAATTGAATATCCTTACAAAACAAAGATTTCGGTTCCTTTAAATTATCATACCTCTCTACCACCATATCATTTACACTACTTGTGTTACAACCATGAGTATCTCGGACGAAACTCAATTTATCACATAAATAATTTGGAGCCATACCATGCTTTATATTAAATATAAATTGTAGTGATTTTAAAACTATACGTTGTCTAACATTTAAAAAATTTAAAACATTTAACATTGTGTCAATAGGAGTATACCTGTTACATTTTAATATTATCCTCATAGCTTTGTTTTGCATATTTTGTAACTGTTGTATCTTATTGTTATTTAAATATAGCTGTAGCGTTGCACAATATTCAAAATGTGGAGCTATTATAGATTTATATACTAATATTCTTGATAACTGATAAATAATTTGAAATTCTACGTAAAAAATAAGTCTTCTTTGCAACTTTTTTAATAATGTAGTCACTATTACATTTGAGAGTCAAGGACTCATCTATTAAAAAACCAAGGTATTTTATTTCCGAAACTTTTTCTAACTTTTTTTTTTAATACAATACTTTCCCCAATTTGTAGTCGGCTTAGTACATGTTTTTTGCCAAGAATCATATACTTACATTTTTCGATGTTTACTTTTAAGCTATTCTCACACAACCACACGAATATATCTTAAATCTTAGTTAATAGCATTACTAACCTCATTTACATTCTCTCCATACAAATAAATTAAGGTGTCATCTGTAAATAAATGTACCTTACAATTTTTTATAGATTTCACTATGTTTATAAATAGTACAAATAATAAAGGTCCTAGCACTGATCCTTGCGGTACTCCAAATTCATTATAGAATAGAATAGAATAGAATATGGTTTATTGTGCAAATTAGTTCATCTTAAAAAAAAATAAAAATATATATATATATATATATATATATATATATATATATATATATATATATATATATATATATATATATATATATATATACAGTACATACTAAATAAATAAACTATACACAAATAGGTCGGTGTTCGCATAAGCTTACAATCTTCCACACCACCTGTTTCATTTAGTGAAATGAAATTAAATAACAGCAATAAAATTAATAAGTTGATCATAGTGATTGTACAATAATTATCTTTATTATAGGTAGCAACATACGAATAATATTTATTGTGTCTGTAGTTGATTTTGATATAAAAATTCTTTTAATTTAATTTTGAAACTATTTTCTATTAATCCTAAAAAATTTAATACGATATTTAATAAAGTAGGTGCTTTATATGAAAAACATCCTTGAAATTTAGATAGTGAATGTTGTGGTATTGTAAAATTATTCGTACGTACATTTATGCTATGAACATTTGATCTTAATTGTAATTTGTTGTACAGATAACTTGGTATAGTGCTTTTCATTAGTTTATAAAGAAAAATACAATAAAGATACATGAACCTATTAGGTATTTTTAGTTCCTTACAATTGTTCAAAAATGGTGTAACATGATGGGTATAGGGTATTTCGAATACAAATCTCATGCATGAATTTTGCAATTTTTGCAATCTAAATTTATTTTGTTGTGTTAAAAAATCATAGTACACACAAGAACAGTAATCCAAATTAGGATAGATCAGGCTTTGTATAAGTTTAAGTTTAGTGTTTGATGATAATGATTTCTTCATTCTATAGAGCATTTTTAGTTTCATAAATGATAAGCTAATAATTTTATTTATATGTTTTTCAAAATTCAAATTATTATCAAATATTACTCCTAGGCTTTTTAGTGGTATCAGACAAGTCTATATTTATGTCATTGATATCATTGAGATTCATTTTTGAGTAATTTTGACGAGTACCAATACACATCGCAACTGTTTTTTCTGGATTTATACGTAATCCATTGTCCGTACACCAGTTATATATATTACATAGATCAGCATTTATTTTGTGAATTGTTTCAGCCATATTATCTATTGTGCAAGATATGTAAATCTGTAAGTCATCAGCATACAGGTGATATTTGCAGTAATTGAGACATTGCGGTAAATCAAAAGTGTATACTGAAAAAAAGGATAGGTCCTAGGATGCTCCCTTGTGGAACGCCACTTTTAGGTTGTATTAAATTGCACGTAGTCTCTTTATATTTAACGCTCTGAACTCTATTAAATACATAATTGTTGAACCATGTACTGGCGTTATTGTCACATCCTATATATTTTAGCGATTAACACATTAAAATCTACTAAATCAAATGCCTTGCTTTGGTCAAGAAAAATAATAAATGTAATTTGCTTATTATCCATAGCAGATATGATATCATCTACAATTTGAAGTAGTGCTGTTAGACACACTATTTATATATCTTGTTTTCTGTTGTCTCTCCATTCGGTAGGGTTAGGTCCCGCTTTTTTACATTTCGCCCAGTTTGTGCAATGTATATATCATCACAGTCACTACATTTTAACTCATATACTACTGTTCTTTGTAGCTTTTCAGTTTTGTCTTTATTACTAATTAACATTTTGTGTAAAAAAGCGATTAGAGGAACACAAGAAATCTGTTGTAAAGAATGTATATAGCACGGGCATGTCAACACATTGCCTAGAAAACAGTCATTTTATAGATTTAAATAATGTCAAATTATTCCATTCCGAAAATAAAGGAAAAAAACTTGATCTATTAGAACAATTAGAAATAAGTAAGGCTGTAAAAACTTAACGAATGAACAACAAATTTTTTACCGGCCACCATATTTTAAATAAAATAATTTAGATTTAAAAAATAAAGTAATATTCAACTTATAAAAACATATTTTACAATAGTTTTATAGTAGGTACCAGATGTGGTTATATATAAGCAATGAACACAAATTTTACTGTTCAGTATTCCCTGTACTTTTGACAAAGGCCTAAAAAGCCGAAACACGTGTGGAGTTTCTAATAAAATATTTTTGAAACATTAAGAAGCAAATTTCTTTCATATATTTAAAATATTTAATGATGTTTCACAAGGAGCCAACCGCAGAATCAGTTCAGTGTATATAAGACATATGTTAATATAAACTTTTTACCTTAAAATCATACAAGGAATTACCGCTTAAAGTTTGTCCACGTACTTAGTTAACATCCTGTATTTATTGTGTAAACTTATCCTGTAATTTGGTTTTATTATAAGTAAATAAGAAATAAATAAATAAACAAATGAAAAGTAAAACTGTCATAAACTGTCGTTCATGACAACAGAATTGATATTTTCCACAGCCTCTTCTAATTTAAAAACATTTGGAATATAACATAGACAATTTCACTAGCGGTTCTTCTTTAGGGTCATTTGGTCAATGACCTCCCACATACAAATAAAAAAATAGAGCTATTCATTTTCTGAAGTTTAAAAATATATAATATATATTTTTAATATTCTTTAAAAATATATTAAAGTTTCTAGTTCATTCTATGCACAATACTATTCAAATATCTAGATCACTACATTATTCATTTATAGAATTTAAAAATCTTGGTTCAATCCACAATATGTCCTCAAAGCTAGGTACGGATCGAATTTACATCGAATTAAAGTGAAATAGACTTATGCGCGAATCGTCAGAAAACAAAAGAGGCAGAAAACACTGGCGGGGACAATGTCCCTGACACATTTTACGGAAACGGTAACGCACGAAGTTCAGTGGAGCTGGAGCAGTCTTAATGCTGACTAGGTACGCGTTGGTCGGTAAATTCTGTCGCATTGTTTTTAATGTTTTTATTTGTGAACATTTTATTAGTAAATCTCTACTTGTCGTGAAATTAAGTAAAACAGTGTTTTTGGTGTTTACTATTAAATATGAGTGTTGTACAAAATATATTAAAACTGAAAGATGGACATAAGTTGAGTTATGAAGACCGAGTGAAATTCAAAGGTGGTGGCCGTCAAAAACCTAATATGATGATAAAGCAAACATCTCTTGATAAGAAAAAGATAGGTATTTTCGAAATTCAATGTACGATTTATCCGAGTGGATTTGGGGATGCGAGGTAAAAAATGCATTTTTTTGTTTCCCATGCCTGTTATTTGGTGATGGTCCTGATCCTATATGATCCAAAATAGGTGTAACTGACTTGAAACATTTAAAAATAAAAGTACAGAAACATTCACTCGCATCAAGTCATATGAATAACTGTTGTAGTCTAGCAACACTTGATACAGTTGATATTAGAATGCAGTTAGACAGTGCCTATAGAAAAAATTTAAAAGCTTACAATGAAAACGTATCTAAAAATAGATATATTTTATATAAAATAATAGACTGTGTATTATTCTGTTATCCTTCAGCAAATTTTATTCATTATTACGCTCATCAACTAAATTTAATTTTACAAAAAGCATCAAGTCAGGATAAAAGCACAAAAATTTTTTTTTGCTAATTTACATAGCTTTTCTTCATTCTATGGAAAATCGCCAAAAATAACAGCCGTGTTAGATAATGTTGTGAAGGTGAGATAACCTAAAGCTGCTCCAACACGATGGAATTTTAATACAAAGTGCATAGAGACTGTTTATACCTATCGAACAGAATTATTAAATTGTTTAGAAAAAATCATTGATAATGAATCAGAAAACGACACTCTAAACCAAGCTATTGGTTTAAAAAACTACTATACAAAATGAACATTTTCTTTACTGGTTAAATTTTTTTCATTTAGTTATGCCTCATTGTGATATATTGTTTAATCAATTACAAAAATGTAATATCGATGTCATAACAGTAAATAAGTGTATTGGCGTTTTTAATAGTAAAATTGAAGACATTAGAAATAAAATTTTGAATAACTATTTAGAGGAGACATCCATGCAGTCTGCCCAGAGATGTAAAACGGAAGAATCAAAAAGGAGAATTTCATTAGAAGTTTGTGATATAATTACATCTGAGATCAAAATCAGGTTTGGCTTCAGTAATTATTTAGCAGTGTCTCAGTTATTTCACGCAGATGGATTTAAAGATTATGAAAAAAGCTTTCCCTCAAGATATGTTTAAATTAATTAAAACGGAGTATCCAGTCATAAATCATTTGAAACTTAAAACTGAATTAGAAGTATTATATAGCCGAGAAGATTTTTCCAATAGTGAAGGTGCAGTTGCTTTGTTACAGCTTTTTATTAACAATAATTTGTGGAATACTTTCTCTGAAAGTGTCAAACTGTTAAAAATCTTGTGTACTCTCCCTATGACTACCGTCGAAAGTGAACGTTGTTTCTCCACCTTAAAAAAGAATAAAGACATTTTTAAGAAATACCATGGGTCAGAAAAGGTTATCTTCTTTAGCTATGCTTACCATAGAAAGGGCATTAATAAAGAAGATAAAAGACTTTAATGAAAAAGTAATTGACCACTGCATCTCAAAAAGACCGGAGGATTGACTTGGAATTTAAATCACTTTAAAAGGTAGGTAATGCAGTAAACTTTTCTAAATGACTTCCCTATCTCTTGACCTATGAACCGCCACTGGACAATTTTCATTCGATGATAATTAACTTCCAATGGACTCCAATATGTACGTGAACGATATGCAATAGTGCAAAATTTTCTATCAGCAATACAAAAGTTGGGTTTTAAAGTGTGCATAACCGATTGGATAACCCTGTGTATGGTATATACACAGAATAATAACCCCCAGAAATCGTAATTCGTAGCTTCCTCGATGGTACTCTATGATTAGCGGTGCTTTCGAAATCGACACAAACTGTAATTAAAAGTATTGGTTCCGGCATACAGTATTGCACAACTAGCGATACATTCGGTATATTCTCAATTCGTTGCGGATGGAATTTCGTATTATTTCTGCCGCCTTGCTCCAATAACTTGATTGAAATCATAAAAATACTGAAATTATACGCCGTAGTAGTATATGCGTGTGTTTAATACGCGCTGGCCAAAATACGAAATCTTCCGGATTGCTTCACTATCAATTTCGTTTGACAGAATTGGGATACTTTTTAAAATATCTTAGAAATTACTTTCCAATAATCACTGGCGGACAAAGAAATGTATTTTTTTTGTAACATGTACCTGAATAGCATATTTCACTGAAATAAGGCCTTCTGATTACAGAAATGATAAGTAAAAAGTCATAACATGTTTTCTTGTTACATTAATAAAACATTACGGGCAGGATTAACATTATTGTTAATTTTACTAATCTATTTATTGCTATATATTAATGACACATATAACATATATTAGGCTTACATACAGGGTGAGTCTTAAGTGTGCAGTTATATTTAAACCACCGATTCTTGACATCTGTAGAAACCCTCTGAAACATTTTTTTTCAATTCCCACGTTTAACTGAGTTATCGACTTTCAAAGAAATATGATGAAACTGATTTGGAACTACTGGTTACTGGAAACATTCTATATCTTAGCAAAAATGATGTAATGAACTGAAGCAACGTTGCCGCATATCTTATGCAATCCTCTAGGCGTAACCTTCAACATAAGTTGAAGGTTACCTAGCATTATATTTTCACAAAAATCGATGAAATTCCAATACAAACCACTTCAACTAAAAGTTACTTTAGCATAAAATATTTGTTGCTATAACCACTTCCAAAACAAATGTAAAATTGAAAAAATTCGAATTTTAAAAGTGTGAGTTTAGCTAACCCACGATTGAAAAACCGAGCCTTAGCATTAAGTTCATTCCCGAATTTATAATAACATTGGATGAAATAATTAGCTACTTAAACGATTAATTGCTCCATTTGAAATAATTTTTAAAGATTTTGAAATACCTTTCAATGTGAGAAATGTACAATTTTGACTTTTTCTTGCACCAATCAACATTTCTTGTTAAGCGTTTCATACGGAATGTACAACTAAAACTAAATTTTCCGATGAACAGTAAAAGTTTTAAGGAATCTCGAGAGGAATTTAATGTTCCCATCTCATTTTTTCAAAGTTTATAAAAAGATTATTATTTTTAAGAAGTAGGTACTTACCCTCTGCTATTACAATAATTTGAAATGTGTAGGTGTTCAAGGAATAAATCAGCTCTCCACTATTTCAATTGGCCTCTAATAATAAAAAGTGAAAGTGCAACACAATATCAGGTGATGGAAAATAATTTGCAGTATTTTCACACACTTCTGTCACTTCTTACACTGGTCATACCCAACAGTTTGCATTTTATTCCTCCATAATACTCTGAACGGTTAGGAGGATAGTATACGCCATTTTTTATAAAAAAAGATCAATTTTTTTATGAGAAAACAGCACGTTATTTGGGATAGGCCATTACATGATAAAAATTCAACCACGCCATAATGTGAACTGCGATATTAGCGTCGCATATGTAACCTATGATCTTCACACATCTAATCACGCACCTAATCAGTGTTGTCAGACATACCATTTTCATGGTATTTATACCATTATTTTCCTTGGTACCTGCACTTTTTTTAAGTAATAAAACTATTATTTAAAAATTTCTACCATTTTACACCAATATTAGCAAAAGTTGATAAAAAAGTTAAATTTAGGTCGTCAGCCCCGACCTCGGTCAGTTCTTCCATTAAAAAAGAATAAACTGAATTAAATTTTATACCGTGTACGTAGATCTTTATAAATCGGCACCTCGCGTAAACAGCGCTAGATGTGCAAGCCCAAATAAATAATAGTCTTTTGCTGCTTTCTGTTGTTTCTGTTGCAATGGTAAGACCCGTTTTTTCAATGCTCAGTTACCTGAATTAACGGGCAGTTAGGTCAATAGAAATTTTATGAAAATCATCATGATTTATTTATAATGAAATTTATAACCTATGTGAAAATCTCACACATCTGGCAACACTACACCCCATGTAAAAACCAGTGATGTTGATAGTTCGCGACGTTCGCGTAACTGTCTGCATTAGAATTTAAAAAAATGTGTTTAATACCGTTATTTATAGTTTTTTGTGATTAAATTTGTGATTCGAAGTTTTGAGTTACTATGTTATCGAAATTTATTATTTATAATTTGTTCCTTTGGTGGTTTATTTTGTGAAAATTAATGATTAACCATAGCGACTAATTTTATTATTTTATTGCTGGATATGTTAAAGGCATAATTTCAAGTAGATGAAAATGCTAGACAAGCAAAACGGCTATGGAATGCTATCCAAACTTCAAGCCCATATGATATATTCATGTAGTAACTGTTGTATTATAGTGTAGTAAACAAATCTGCTTTTTCGTTCTTTTAAAGTAAATGCGTCTTTTTAAAATGATTATTTTCAACTTTGATTCATTTTTAGAAATGAACCATATTAAACAAACTATGAATTAGAGACAATAATAATAATTTAAAATACACAGAAAAAGTATTGCATATTTTTAATATTTGGTGCTTACAGGACGGGTTCTGTTTATTTATAAAAAAAGTGTCAGGATTACCTAATTTTACAAGGAAAAATAGATAAACAGATACTTTTAACACCTTTTATTTTAAGAGCAAGCTACAAGTGTCGCTCTCCACAAAGCACTAATCAATCGCGCCTTGGCCGTCTTAAAGTTTATATCTTATTTTCGGCCGGTGCGTACAGATATTATGCTTTCTTAAAAAAGAGCTCAATGTTTTATAAACTCTTAAATTTCTTTTGGTGCGGCGTCTACACTGATATTAAATAAGTCTAATATCGTCTCACAAAATGCCCGTGACAAAAGGGTAATAATTTTTTTAAAAATTCAAAATTTGCAATTCATGCAATGCATGCAATTATAGGATAATTGTGATGACGAACTCTGGCAGTGGCAACACTGCCTTTAGTTACGTCATTCCTGTGAACAGCGTTTACAAAGTTATCCAGTGACTATCAAAATGTCAGTGGCTGGAGGACGAAAAAATTATCAGAAATTAAAAAAATTCTTTTGTTCAAAAAAAATTTTTTGACAGTGCCAATCAATTGTACACGACGAAATATATTGAGGGTTAAAATAAAACTACGCATTTAAAACTCGCCCTGTATAAAAATAATTACGTTGGTTTTAAAGTTTTAGTTCATTAATGCGTCGGTCTGACGAGAAAATAAAACTAATATTCTAAATAAATAAACATAGAGAATCCTGAATATATTAACATATTAAATAAGCGGCCAACTAAGTTAAAGTGAATAATTGGCTTTTTAGACATCATTTTGATAGACATAGTGAGTGATAAGTGTATACCTCTGGTGGTCAGTGCTAACATCGACCTCTAATCCTGGTGGGCTAAACCATATACTAAATAAGATTTGCACGAAACACCTACTCAGCGGACAAAAGCCCCCGACCTGCATTGAATTAAACCAGCAATTTTCTCAATTTTTTTCAAATGGAACACCCTGTTTATTTTTGGACGATATGATGTAGAATTGAAAAGCGAACATTTTTAATGAGTACATCCCTATGGCTATTTGCAGTCATTGTTCAACAAATTGAAAATGGTCACAAATCCCTAATAGCACAACGTAGTCCTATGGACATCCGATGAGCGTCCTCAGCGGACATTATAGATAATTCAGGACGTCCCATGGACAGCCTTTTTTTAGTCCAAAGGACATCTTATGGACGTCTTTGGGATGCACAAATGTCACAACTTTGAACCATAATCGGACGTCCATACGGGACATCCGAAGGACGTCTATAATGGGACATTACTTGGATATCTTTTTAATACCCCATAATACCCATATTAGTTTATTTTTCTTTCTTGGGTCTCACTATCACATAAATCATTTTTCCAAACATCGATTATCTAAAAAAATACAGTTATCCAGTTATGACATTAAAAAATACTCCCTGTCTAAATTATTAAGGTTTTTTTAAACTAGACCAGACAAACTTTTTTGCAGTATCACACTGTATTTTTTTTAGATAATCAACCTTAGAATTATTCGTGGGTAGCCAAGCCCCAAGAAATATTAAGAGAATGCTACAAATAACATATTAATACCCCAGAATAAATCACATTTAGATTTGTATTGTTATCTACTTCTATTATGCTGTCGACTTCAAAACGTTAGTACCTAACTTAGTAGTCGTTTCGATGTCGAGTTAACCCAGCGTTAAAGAATATACTTACGATAATATTTTATATTATATTTCACAAAATCAAAATAACTATACAAACTACACCAAAAGCGAAGCAAAATCTAGCAAATAAACTGCCAAAATTATTTATCACTTTTTCCAGAAGGACGCTTACTTAGCATTGTTGCCAAATCAAATACCTTCATTTCCCGCCACAGCATAATTTTTGTTCATAAGATGATAATAATTGTAACTGTAACATCTCTTTGTATAAAAAAAATAATAGTAAATGACGATAATACCTGATACATACGATTTTATTTAATTGTTTAGATATTATCTGTTGAATGTTGAAATCAATTGCTAAGAATTCCGTCCGTCAGACGTCCATTTTAAGTCCTTTGAAGTTGATATCTTAAATGTCCAAACATGGACGTCCATCGGACATCCATTTTATGTCCTTAGAAGTTTGTACATTTAATGGTCGGATACGGACGTCCTTCGGATGTCCATTTTATGTCCATGGACGTCTGTACATAAAATGGACTTAGAATGGACGTCCCTAGGACGTTGTGTGCTATTAGGGATAGCCATAGGCATATGTACAAAAAAATGTTCGTTTTTTAATCCTATATCACATCGTCTAAAAATATACAGGTCTAAAAATATACATTTGAAAAAATTGAGAAAATTCAGTTCAAAAAGTTGTAAATTTTAAAAAAATTGGCCACCCTGTATATTTTTAGGAAGTGGAAACAGCTCAGTGTCATCACACAGATGTCTCATAACTGGTACTAACATATTTTTTCTTAAAATCGATAGTTGTGATTGTAGTGATATTTTTAATATACATGTGTAAATGGTACAACCAACAAAAAAAATCATTACATCCAAGTGGTTGGGACAAAGTCAAGAATAATACAGGAGTGAACGGAGGCCACAAAGAGGTTTCAAAAAATGTTCTGATATATATGGCATTTCATTTCAAAAAATGTTACTTGACCCTGTATAATAGTCTTGGCTCACCCTGTATATCCGAAAACAATAACTGGCTATAGACATTTTTGTCTAGGTTAGTTATGTTTTTTAAATCAAGTTTCTAGCTATCATAGAACTCGAGATATCAAAGTCGGCCCTATTGCACTATTGCCCCACTATACAGGGTGGTCCGAAGTTTACCTGATAAACTTCGACACGTGATAGAGGGACTTAAAATAAGCCGAAAAGTTCCTATCAACTTCCATCCTTAGGGGATTGCTAACAAGGATACAGAATGTTAAAGTTTTGTGAAAAACGAACAATTTTTTTTAATAACTCTAAAATTACGAAAGCTATCGACTTGAAGTTTTAGGGGCGGTGATGATTTTTAAGTTTCTATTGTTTCATAAAATCTTATCTTTGTACTGCCTCCAGTGGCGCCGCCAGAGGGTGGGGGAGATGAATTTTTCGCCGAAACTATGTTACGCCACTGTTTTGTGCAGTTGATTTTGAGATTGTTCGATTAAGTGTTCAATTTGGAAGAAAGAAGGTATCTTTTAGTTTTTTTCGTACAACACTTACTTTTCGAGTAAAATAGTAAAAAGCATTTTCATGACTAAACTTTATTGAAAGTGTATCATTTATTTCATAAATTACAGAATTTATGTAAAAACTAAGAACATAAATAAAACTCATTACCAAACAGTGAAACACAGGAAATTAAAGAAATTGCTCAAATTGGAGCCCATTCATTTCAATACATTTGTGACACCTCTGAATTGTGGAATTGACAGCGGCGGATACTTGATGATGATTTTCCCTCATCTCGTTGCAAGCTTGTTGGATACGCTCAAGTAGCTGATCTCGCGTTGTCACCGGTGTAGCATAAACTCATTCTTTTAAATAATCCCACATATAAAAGTCTAAAGGCGTGAGGTCAGGTGATCTTGGTGGCCAGGCCACCGGACCTCTTACAATATTCTCCTGGGCGTTATAATTGTTTCCCACACGACCTATCCATCTCTCAGGATAATTAGCGTCCAACCATTCGCGCACCACCCGTCCAAAATGCGCCGGTGCTCCATCCAACTGTATCCAACTTTCATTTCGTACATCAAGGGGAACATCTCCCATTATTTCGAGAAGGTCATGAGTGAGGAAATCCCGAAACAATTCTGCATTTAGCCTAGGCGGCAAGAAGTGTGGGCCACAAATGTTGTTGCCAATAATACCCAACCAAACATTTACACTAAATTCATTTTGAAATGATCGAAGGCGGGTTTGGTGAGGATTTGCGTGTGCCCAAACATGCATATTATGGTGATTCACTACTCCAGCTCTGGTAAACGTCGCCTCATCGGTCCATAATATTTTTCTTAAGAATTCGGGATTCCCCCTTACAGAGTTAATTAGCCAACGACAAAAATTTAAACGCTTCTCTATATCACCGGGATGTAAATTTTGTACGAGATATAAATGATAAGCTTTTCTGTGGTCTCGATGTAATACTCGTAGCACTTTAGACTTGGATGTTCCTAATTGTTGTGCTGCCCTGCGAGAACTTAAACTTGGATTTTCGGCAAAAGCTCTAAGAATTCTTTCGTTTCCATTTCTTCCAATATTTCTTCGATCTTCATTTCTATTTTGTCGGTTATCTCGCAATCCCCTTTCGCAAAAATTGCGATGGGTGTCTGTAAAAATTTAAACATTTGGTCGTCTCCTATTTGGATACCTCCTTCGGTATTCTCGAACTGCCTGTTGAGCATTGCCATCACAAAACCCATAAATAAAATGAATATCAGCATACTCTTCATTGCTGAACAATCTTGGCATCTTGTAGCTTAGTACACAACACTAACACTAGTTTTGACAGGTCAAACATTGACTGACAACACTGTTTCATTGTTTACCGAAGGCAACTAGGATTATTAATTTTATCATTAATGTAGGAAAGGTAGAAATAGCCGTTTTACTCGAAAAGTAAGCGTTGTACGAAAAAACTAAAAGATACCTTCTTTCTTCCAAATTGAACACTGAATCGAACAATTTCAAAATCAACTGCATAAAATAGTGGCGTAACATAGTTTCGGCGAAAAATTCATCTCCCCCCACCCTCTGGCGGCGCCACTGGAGGCAGTACAAAAATAAGATTTTATGAAACAATAGAGACTTAAAAATCATCACCGCCCCTAAAACTTCAAGTCGATAGCTTTCGTAATTTTAGAGTTTGTTAAAAAAAATTGTTTGTTTTTCACAAAACTTTAACATCCTGTATCTTTGTTAGCAATCCCCTAAGGATGTAAGTTGATAGGAACTTTTCGGCTTCCCTCTATCACGTGTCGAAGTTTATCAGGTAAACTTCGGACCACCCTGTATAAATGGTTGGATAGAGAATTTTAATCCCAATGGGAAAATCACAAAAAATATACGGTGAGTCATTTAAAATAAAAATAAAATGGTCGCTTCCGATCGACTGAAAGATAAAACTCTTTTGTTCAAAGGAAGCCTCTTCATGTGTTTTGGAATTACTCTTAAGTTTCAAAATAATATTTAGAAAAACAAAGAAATGGCGGACTGCTACTTGCGTTCTGTGTTACTCGGTATATTATCCCAAAAAATGAAAGAAAACATTAAATTAAATATGTAATAATTATAAAGAACAGTTAGTAGGTGAAAGAAATTAATCGACGTTTTATTAAATAAATAATAATAAAAAAAAAACAAAAAAAATAAATGATTATATTCGGCCAAAATTAAGAAACGTCTAAATTTACTGTTTGATTATTACAAAATGAGCGAAACAGATCATGCTGATTACTATTCACAAATAAATTAGAAAAAAAAACAAAAAAAAAAAAAACTTCGTGCTACTCGCACATTGCCTCCTGTGAGGATTGAACTCACGACCCCTGGTTTACAAGACCAGTGCTCTGCCACTGAGCTAAAGAGGCTCTTGATTTTCAAGCGAGAAATGACGGGTACATGAACTACTTACGTTATTCATTAAGCATATTGATGAAAAGTTGAATTGAAGATATCGTTTCTTTATGAAAATCTATTTTTAAATTAAATAGTTACAAAACACCGTCTTTTTATTTCTTTTTTTTTGTACTTTTACAACTAGTTTCATCCTATTTGGACATTTTGAAGGAGATAACTAAAATAAATCTAGGTACAGAAATATTCTTTAGATATAAGTCGAGAAACAGTTTACTTTATTGATGACTTATATGATGTGTTGTACATGTGTTATATCTTAAAAGCGTAGGGGGTTTTGGTGAGGTCCTAAATTTATATTTTAGGTTGAATTTCTATTATCTTATTAACAGCAATAAATTTACTAAACTGGTTCAGCTTAAACCTGCCCCTTAATATACCCCCATAAAAATAAGTCAAGTGGGTTGAGATCTGATGATCAAGGAGACCATGTAATTGGCCCACATCTTCTAATCCAACGGCCAGGGCAATTTCGATAGTAAAATTCAACGAGGGGATGCAAACGTGCCTTAATAGCTGTGTTCTGCTAACATTACTCTAGAAATAAAGGAGTTTGCTAATTGCTAGACGTTAGATACCTCCACTTACCGAAAGTTTAAAATCTGTTTTTTTTTTTTACTAATGTACAAGGTCATCACGCGAAGATGTCCTTTTGTGAAATAAGTTATATAAGTTTATGTTATCGAGTTAACATGTATCGTGTTATCTCAAGCTGCTTTTGAGATGTTTAGATTTTGGTTTTAAAATATCGTTGATGATTTTGTTAAATGTGGTTGCCTTTGAAAAGGAGAAGAGGAACCATGACAAATGCTGATTTTTGAAGAATATTACTTTGACGAGGAAACTGCATCTTTAATCAGAAGTGCAGCTAACGGGTCTTCATAAACGATCGTACACCACGTGATCAATTAGTTACCTTTAACAGCCTCGTCGAGTCGCACCGCGAGCAACAGATGGTTGAAAACTATTCCTTAGACACATACGTATGTGCACAAATCCACATCTACAGTTGGCAAGTCGTGCGGCTATTCAGTAATGAAACAGCAGGTAGATAGATATCTGGTGAGGCAATGACCGGCTGGCGGACAAATCGAGGTCCATTGTTGTGTGTCGTAGTGTTTACACGCTAATTTATTCCTTTCCGTTATGGCATTGTGCGAATGGCCACGCAGCCACAGCCATACTCTTGATTGTAGATAGACATATTACTCTCCTTTGTATTTTATGTTGTTGTATTGTTAATAATTTTATTTGTTGTATTTTATTGTTCATACTAATTTAATAATAAAATATGTCAGATGTGTGCAAGGGTAAAAAACGGCCAAACGTGATTTTAAACGTCACGTAAATTCTGTGCAACATAAAACAAACAAAAAAAATGGCGTGCCTTCGAAAACACAGTTTGTGTTCGATTTACTCTTAATGCTGATTGCCTGTGATGTTCTGCTGCACATACTCGATAAACAACCATTTCGGGAGTTCTGGAATAAATGCAATCCCCAAGTGACGTTACCAAGTCGCGCGACGTTGCGTCACTATATACCAACTGTACGCGAAGGCATTTTAAATTAGATCAAATGTGTATTAAAAAATACACGGCCGTGGTTATGTGTTGGCGAAACGACAGATCGTAAACAAATTCTGTTGTAAATGTTATAGTACGTGTACTGGACCTTCTTAAACTGACATTTCCACTATTACTAGATAGCAAAAGACTAACTGAGTGTACTGGCAAAACAATTACGCGGGTGGTGCTGGAGACGTTAGAAAAATTTGATCAGTCAACAACTCAAGTGTTGATGTTTGCAACCGATGGTGCCGCGACAATGCGTTTGGTAGGCCGTCCTCTTCAAGAACATGGTTGTAGGTTGATACAGGATACGTGTAAAGTGCTGCTTTACATCTTATTGCAGAAACTATTCGATAAGGTTTTCCAGAGGTAGATGCATTAATAGCAAGTACAAAGAAAGTGTTGCTTAAGTCTCCTAAACGTCTTCGCGCATTTCAAAGAAAGTATCCCGGTATTCCCGAACCATCACAGCCGATTTTTACACGCTGGGGATCATGATTGAAGGCAGCTTTTTATTATTCTGAATATTTTTAACAAGAAGCTGGCACTGAAAAGAAATGTAAAAGTGGTTACCGACAACGATAAATAGCAATTAAACGATACAACTTCTGAAAGAAATAAGATCAAAGTTTTACATCAAAATGTACAATGTATTAGAAAACAAAACTGAACAACCAGAAATGTTGTTAAAATCAGATAACATTTATAATGTTGCTTGTTTTTCTGAACATTGGTTAAAACAACATGAAATTAATAGTTTCAATATTAGTGGTTATAGTTTATGTAGTATTTTTTGTAGAGCTAGTTTTATAAATAGAGGTACAGCTATTTTTTGTCAAAATCATTTGAAAAATAATACGCGAGAAATTGATTACCTAAAAAAATTTTGTAAAGAAAAAATAATAGAAATATGTGGAATAGAACTAACTTTACGTCAGACAATTATTAAAATAGTGTCAATATATAGATCACCAATTGACTCAAATTTGGAATTATTTCTTAAGGAATTAGATAATATTCTAACTTTATTATGTACCAATAATGAGGTGCAAATAATATTATGTGGTGATCTAAACATTAATCAGCTGAATTCAGATAATGCAATAAAAGTTCGTGCAAAAAAAAGAATTAAGACAGTTGCTCTTGTCTTATAATATTAATACATATATGTAAAGAATCATGGCATAAAGTATATAATAATAACAGTGTTAATGAGGGGTTTGAAATATTTATTGGTACATTAAAATATTATATAGACATTGCATTCCCACTTAAAAAAATCTGTCTTGAAGATAAAAATAACAAAAGCCCTGGATACAAGAAGTCAGGGGCGGTCAGTCCATGGAAGCAAGGGAAGCAGTGCCTCCCTTGGAATTATTAAAAAAACACATAATTAGAACCTAATTATTATTTATCACATATATTAATCGTTAAAATTTACTTTTACCCAATTTCAATAGACACGGCCCTGCATTTCAACAGCTGAGATAATGTTGCACGATAAAACCGTAACGATGACGCACTCGATTAATCGAGCCAACACGAACTCGCGCGACTTCGATATAAGCAACTTCTTGAAGTGCATCCCATTCCCACTTCATATCTGAGCCGTATAGCACGGTAATGCATCTTGTTTTATAGATTTTAATCTCGATTTTAATATCGATTTTAATATTATACTTAATATTAATCTTCCTAGTATTATTCTCAGCTTTTGTGCTATATTTGTAAAAACTTTTTTGGTGTTTCTAAACCTGTGGTGCGGCGACAAGTGATTTTTAAAACGTTGTGAACATTAGTGCGCGTATAAGCAGTTTTAGAATTGCTTATTCAATATGGAAGCTGGTCCTAGCACTGCGGAAAATATCATTTGCGTTTGTGTGGTGTGTAATTTGATGAAAAAGGGATTTTCAACATATCCGTTTCAAGATAAACTGAATATTATTAGAAACGCGAGACCAACACCTGATTTAAAACTTTTAAAAACGAAAGTTAAATCATGCTATAGGTACTTTAATAGTGAAATGTACAGTGCTAATCAGTGGTTAACGGGTTGTGAAAATTTGTGTAAATTGTTTTGTTGGCCATGTGTACTTTTCACAAACGAAAAAGGTGTTTGGAATAAAAACGGCTTTTCAGATTTAAACAACATTCACAAAGTGACAAAGAGGCATGGTAAGTGTGAAACTCATTTGCGAGCGGTGCTAAAAGAAAAAACATTTGGAAAATCACGAAGTGAACATTCATTAGATCAGCAGTTGAAAGAAAGTGACCGTAAGCATATTGAACTTGTAAAAAAAAATCGAGGTGTTAAAAAAGACTTATTGACATTGTTTGTTTTCTCATCGAAAATGAAGTTGTTATAATACTGAATCTCGGAACGTCATCAATTTAGTTGATTTATTAGCAAAATACGATACAATTTTAAGTAACCATCTGGAACACTCCACGGTATTTCGCGGTACATCAAATTATATTCAAAATGATTTAATTCAGTCGATAAGCAATATTGTTTTAGGAAAGATCAAGCAAGAAATAAAAAAAGCTCTTTTCGTTGCAATTATGTTAGATGAAACAACCGATATTACGAATATTAGTCATTTGTCAATCGTAGTACCTACGTTACATAAATCCAAATGGAAAAGTCCAAGAGCGCTTTTTAGGATTTTTAGACATAACAACGCAGAGAACGGCCGCAGCTTTATATGCTATAGTTTGTCAGATAGTCGATGATCTACAGTGTGGTGCTAAATATTTGTACATTGTTTTGCGCATCGATTAAATTTAGTTCTTGCTCAATCTGCAGCGTGTTTTAAAGAGTGCAAAGTATTTTTTTTCAAGTATTAGTGGAATGGCTGCCTTTTTTTCAAAATCATCAAAATGGACACGAGCTTTAGATTTGGAAGTACAGAAGAGACTACCCAGAGTTGCTCCAACACGATGGAATTACAATGGGAGGCTAGTACAAACTGTATCTGAATATCGACAGCCTCTAATTGATTTATTTGAAAATATTTTACAAGGCAAAGATGATAGGGACACTGAGACTTTGAATGTGTCCAGAGGTTACTTAGATTCATTGAAAAGAGACTTTGATTTTAATTTTTTGTTAAATATTTTCTCCGAAATATTCCCATTTACTGACAATTTATTCAATATTTTGCAAACTAAATCAAGTGACGTTGGATTTTGTGTAAAGAATATTGAACAATTCAAAAATTTGATTTGTAACAAAATAAATGAATTTGAAAAGTTCTGGGAGAAAACTAGTAATGACAATTTAGGGCCGCAAAGAAAATGAATACGAACTGAATTTATAGTGGATCGTAGAACTTCATATCGAAGACTTTTTATCGAAATTTTGGACAATATCACTGGGCAACTAAATAATAGATTTAAAAATTAATTGTAGTGATATACAATTTTTAGAATTGTGTAATTTTAGTGAATTTAAAAAAACAGTTTCCACAAAACTTACTTCAGTCATTGAGTGATAACTACGGAAATTTTTTTGATATAGTTGGGTTACGATCGGAACTTTCAGTTATTTATGCTACAGAAGATATTAGTCAGAAACATAACGCCAACGAACTGATTATCTTTATAAAAGAAAATAGTCTGGATCAGGCCTACTCTGAAGTGTTGAAATTGTGTGAGTTAGTGTTGACGATACCTGCAACTAGTGCTTCGGTTGAACGCAGTTTTTCGACCTTAAAAAGAATAAAACTTTTTTTCTAGAAATTCAACCAGTGAAGAGCGGCTTTCAAAATTGTCCCTGTTGACAATAGAAAGTGACTTTGTGAAGGAGATGTCCCAAAATTCCAACTTTTACGACGAAGTTATTTCCAACTTCGCAAAAAAAGAAGAGGCGGATTAAACTACATTATAAATAGGTAGGTATGTGCATGTTAACTACTTAACTAGCCGGCTCGATTTATAGTTGGCTAGAGAGTGCACGATGGCAAGTGTGACTGAACAAACTCTCTATTTCGCTGCGAGTTCAATCCCCGCCACCGGCACTGGCAATGTTGGTGGGTATGGTTGTGTGTCTGCGTTTTTTTCATAAGTGTAACCCTCGCCCGTGCAGCTTCGGCTTTGGAATCGGGGGTTGTCTAATTTTTGTGGTGTTTTTATGTTTTATGTTTATTGAGGAGTGGCGGTCCTACAAGTGTACTTTTTTTCTACATATCATAACTTTGAGGCTTTCGACATTTGCTTTAAAATGAATATACGGAAGCCACGCCCCTTTTCTTAAAAAAAAATTTTGCCTCGCTTAGCTCGAGGCTTCGCACTACCCATCACCCTATATCACAAACTGCTTCCCCTGTATCAAAACTCACCGCACGCCCCTGCAAGAAGTATCTATATTTCGCGCCAGAGATTAAAGGAATTTTATACCAAGATGTGTTTTACCAAAAACTCTAATGAATAGAATTTTATAAAAAGTATAAACATATCTACAGGATAGTACTTAAGATAGCTAAGAAAATGGACAACGATAATCTTTATTTAAATGCTGAAAATAAATCTAAGGCGGCGTGGAATATAATCAACAATACAATTAAAAGTGAAAATAAAAATTATAATATTACTGAAATTAAAACAGAAGACAAAATAACATACGGCAAAGAGGAGATTGCCTGTCACTTTAATTAATTTTTTACTGAGATGCCAAAATAATTTCATAATAAAATACCTGATTATGAATTTATTGAGTTAAATAATATTACATATTTTCCGACTATGTTTATAAAACCGCTTAGTGAAACATATAAGTTAGTAAAACAGACATTTTTAATATAGTAACTGATTCAAAAAGTTCTAATTCTGTTGGTGTGGATGACATCAGTGCTAACATCTTAAAATACTGTGTAAATTTTATTTTGGCTCCTTTAACTTATTTTGTAAATATGTTGCTGTTAGACGGTACATTCCCAGGTATTTTAAAAGTAGCAAAAGTTGTTCCAATTCACAAAAAGGGGGATACATCTAACATAGAAAATTATAGACCCATATCATTGTTATCTATAATATCAAAAATTGTAGAACGAGTTATATTTAATAGAATAATAGATTTCATTACTAAATATGATATACTACATAATGCGCAACATGGGTTTAGAAAGAAAACCTTGATAAAAATAAAAAAACCGTTGGACTTTTCATGGATTTGAGGAAATCTTTCGATTTAGTAGACCATCAAATACTATTAGAAAAACTGAGTGCTTATCGAATGAAAAGAAAAATTAATAACATAGTAAAGTCATATCTTTCAGGAAGGTCTCAGTTAGTCGAAATTGACAAAATAAAATCTGAACAATTAAATATTGAACATGGGGTACCGCAAGGGTCCATACTTGGACCGCTGTTATTATGTTATGTTGCTGTTAGTTATATATACAATAAACTTCCTCTGGAAATAAAATCTGAAAATTCGTTCAAGTTATTTAGAAATAAACTGAATGCTGTGTCTATGACAACCGAGTTTCTTAATTTTATGTAATTTTATGTTTTACTCTGTATTTTATGTTCTCATGTATCTTACCTTTTATATATATTTCTGTATAAATTTGATTTGTTTTACACACTTTTACTTTTATTGTGACAAAACCGATATTGTTCTCGTAGCAAGATTTATCGTTAATAAACTTATTTCTATTTCTATTCGACATTCGACAACCTGCGACTTCAGTCTGTAAGCTACCCAGTGCCATTGTGTTTAGCAAATAAAATCCTTGCTTCGATATTGTTTGGCTGTGGAACTAAAAGTCCTGCGGCTACAAACAGCGCTCCCTGTATGCATAAGAATTTGTGAAAGGAATTGTTTGTATTCTTGACCCGTTCGTGATATAAAGAAATATTACAGAATATTTCTAGTCATAACTATTAAAATTTTACTTGTTCTCTCCAATTTAATTATGGAAAGTTGCGCTATATAGCTCATTAATTATTGAGAAAATTTTAATTATGTTTAATTTATTGATCAAATAAGGCAACCTATAAATTTGTTTAATTATTCACTTTTTACTTTTCATTAGTAGGCGAGCAAGTTGCCCTTATTTTTCGGACTTGACTGACCAATCGCGATCAGCGGGCTAATTTAATTTTTAATTGACAGTATACATCAGGCGGAAGATGACCATGTGTGTTTTATTTATTTTTAAGTGGGGGAACTTTAGAATTAAATAGTTCTCTACGAAGCAGAAGGCCAGAAAATTCGAAAAGCGGTCAAAAATCCGAAAATGGGCTGAAGGGCTTTAGAATCCTAGACTTTACCTGGAAGAAATAATTTAAAAAAATAAATTATCCGAGGGTAACTTTTAGGAGGGTATAATGTTATTAACTGAATTTACTATACTTTTTGATCATTGTGCAATAAACTACTTATAAACAAAGAAATTACTGACAAAAATAATTGAATCCCAATACAATACGTTACCTATTACTAAATACAGCATAATTAATATTATGATTAATACTAAAAATCTATGTCACTGTCGTCCTAGTCTTCCTCGTCGCATGAAGAAATTTCGCTGCTTCGTGTCTCAGGCTGTGGAACTCTAGGAGATTCTGATTCCGTTGATTCTAGCGAGGGTGCCTCTAATAACGAAATAACTTCAGGGGATATATTCGAATATTTTCGTGGTGTACTTTGCCGCAAAGATGAAATTACTGGATTGGAACTTATAAGGAGTCTGTTCAGCAAATCTTGGTTTCCTGTTGTACGGGAAATTTTTCGAGTGTGTTCCTCCCTAAAACTTTTGAGATCCTTATTTCTTGATTCTTGGGCCTCTTCTGACAATTGACCGATGGGTGGAAAAGCTTCTGTGATTATTATGGCTTCATGAAGTAATGTTTTATGTACACTTGATTTTAAAAAAAACTGGTACAACTCTTGTAATCGAAAATCTTAATAGTTTAGTTGTGTGCATATGTCTGTAAATAGGGCTGGCCAGGCATGTCGAGAGGGGGGTGGAGAAGAGGTGATTTACCCCGGATCTGGGTTTTTTTGGAGGAGATCGGTTTTCTTTGTGTTTTTAAACTTATTACACTTTTCTCTTTTATTTTATTCAAATGGAATTTAAAAAAATAATTAGAAAATAACTTTTTCAAAACATTTTCAAGCCTGCCATATTATCGTTTAAAAAAATAATATTTGTTACGGATAATTCTACTAATGGTTGTAATTAAAATACTAACTGAATAATGATAATTCTATTTTTAAAATAAGAACACAAAAATACCACTTGAGATTAAAAAAAATGTAAACAATGCAAACTGAACATAAAAATGCAATAAAAAAATAAAATAAATGAACTTCAATGACGTAATACAGAATTAACTAATATTTTGTCATTGCTCCATTAGCGTCTAAAACTGCCTGAAGTCTTGCAGGCATGGACAAAATCAGATTTCTTGCAGGGTCAACTTCTTGCGACAAGTTCTCCCAAGCGTCTTCAATTATCCCTTCCACTTCTTGGGCATTATTTGGATGGTTATTTAATTTTCTTATATGTTTCACCATTAATCCCCATACATTTTCAATTGGATTTAAATCCGGACTTTTAGATGGCCACGGTAACAACTCTATGTTTTTATTAAGAAACCATTGCATGACACGATGGGCCGTATGTATGGAGCAGTTGTCTTGTTGGAAAATAAAATTATTTTCCGGAAACACCTCTATTATTGACGGCAACATAATATTGTCTAATATTTCAATATATTTAATGGAATTGAGATGACCGCCACTGTTCCAACACACACCTAACCCATTTAGGCTCATCCAAGCCCAGACATTGACTGAAAACCTTCCTGATATTTGTGGATCGAATGTATATTTTTCGTCGTATCTAATGGAAGGAGTCCTATATACGCGAACATGTCCATCGTTACAGGATTTAAAGACCTTTTCGTCAGAAAAGACAACTTGTCCCCAGAAGTTTTCATCATTGATTATATAGTTGAGTGCAAAAATAATCCTACCCTGCTTCTTTTCTTCTGAAAGTTTGTATTTTTTAGCCGCTGAACAACTCTTCAAGTCGCTTTGTAGTTTTATTCTTCTGCAAGCAGTAGATACCGAAACAGGGAAATTTGTCTCTGAAATTGCATTTACTGCAGTCTGAAAAGGGTTTTATATTAGGTAATTTATAAGATTTTCATCTTCTTGATTATTGCTCTTTCTGGGCCTACCGGAACCAACTTTACGGGATACCGTTTGGTTGGTTTCCCATTGTTTTTTAACACTCATTATCGTAGTTTTACTCACATTGTATTCAGCAGCAAGTCTTCTTATGGACCAACCATCTTCAATTTTAGAAACAATTCGAAATTTTTGACTATCTGTTAGATGTCGAACCATTTTTAATAATGATGCCACTGATTAACGTCAAAGTGACATTTGTAAGATTATTTATATCAATCAAAGAACGAATGATTTACATAGCTAAAAGAAAGTGTACCAGTTTTTATTGAAATCAAGTGTACGCTAGCGGGCATATAATACCACGGATATTTAGCGACATTAAATTTTGCGGTTTCCAAAGCATATTCCTCAAACGCTATCACATCGATTGCATAACCACAAAATAAGGTGCGTAATAAATATCACACCAAAGTTCTTCATCTATGCCCGTAATTTCACTGGAAAGTGAGGGGTTAGCACAAAATGGTCGAGCCGTGTTGCCTTCATTAGTGGTTCTGCTACATCCACTCTTTGGTATATCCACGAGCAATCCTATTCTATCTCTGAAGTTCTGCTGTACGGTACGTTTCTTGTTTTCGAAAACTGCTTTATTTTCAGATTCCTCGAACTTGCCAAACTGTAAGTTCTAATCTGTACGAAATGTTCAAAAAACCTGATCCAGTCTTGACAATCCAAATTTTAAATTTTCCCGGACAACTGTTCTTTTTAATACCTTTTCGATGGCATTTATATGTTTGGGAGTTGCTTTACATATAATTTGCCGTTTATCATCGTCATCACACAAACATGAGAAACTGCAATTTCTTCATCACCTAACATATCAGTAGTCGGTCGAAGTTCCGAAATTTGATTTTCTGTGTATGCTGTCTCATGTACCGTCAGTACTTTTGTTTCTTTCTTGAATTGGAAGCGTACATGTCTATAAAATAGAGCTGACGATGGACGGGGATTTTGCCGCACAAACTTTTTATCTTTCCCAGGTTGCTCCGCATGCAGTTGTAATGGCACTATGGACATTAGAAACAAATCGCCTTCACCAAGACCAACCTCGGCGAACATTTGTTTGTATTGTGAGTGACCTGTGCTTCCATCGCTTCCCCATTTTATCAACTATTTCAAATTCATCAGAAGATCACTTGATAATGAAAGAATAACCGGTTTTTGCAGTTCTAGTATCCGTTTTACTGCATGATCCAAGAGATCTTGTAATAAAATTTCTGCAGACAATTCAGTTACAATTTGCCCTTCTTTTCGGGGATAGCAACGTAATTTTGCTTCCCGGAGCTTGTGACAGGAGGGATAGATATCGGCAAAATATTCTTTTGCTATCCGTCTATGAACAAGATAGGAATGTTTGCTGTCTTTCGCTTCAATCATTACTGACAGAGCTTCGTCTGGAGTAAGTGAAATTATTTCATTTGACTTCTGACTCTTTTGCCAACTTTCCTCATTTTACTCGAGTCGGAGTGGTTAAAATTGCTTCTGAGACAAGTTTTGCGGCAGCCTCTTTTCCTTCGTTCTTGAATTTTTTTGCTTACAGCCGAAGCTAGCTCCTTGCTTTCAAACGTCGATGACAGTGTTGCAGTCTTTCGACTTTTAGTTCTTTCACTGTTCGCAGAAAATTCTAAAGCTGGACGACCACGAGCACGGCTCCTCTCACCTCCAGACGAGATTCCTGGTTGTGATTCAGCATCAGGATCAATTTCTTCTTGGGTTTGTTCAAATACAAATTGAACACTTAACCACGCCTTATTTTTCTCCAAAAATCTATACTGTTTCGTGGTCTCATTCCTCTTGGTGGTTTTTTAAAAAAATATATCTGAGGTGGCCAGCACATAACTTTCTTATACCAGTATATATCATCCTGATCTAAAAAAATCATTCTATTTAATTCTGCACTTACCTCAATTAAATTTTAATAGCGTACCTTGAAATGTTTCATTACAATTTTTAAATAATTAATTCAGCGTCATTCTATACCCTCAATAATAATAATTCATGTTATATATTTTAATAATTTCTTCTTATTGACATTGACCTTTTTGTAACTAAATTGGACATATCAAATGTCAAACCGTTAAATTTTATCCTAACTCCATTTTATGTGGTCAAATGTATAAAAATTTTAGTTTACTTCAGCTTTATTTAAGTACTTGGAAAATATATTTTATTGGCTTGATATAGTCGACTTGATTTAAATTCTTTCTTCAAGAATATATATTTTTAATTTAAAAACAAATTAAGTTCCTCTTCTTGATAAAAGTTAAAATATAGAGTGGAATGAAAAATAATATTAACTGAAAATTTTTTGTTAATTATTATTTACTAACTTTTACAAATCTTATCACAGATAAGTATAACATATATCTTTTTAAACAACTATTTTAACTTTTATCAAGAAGAGGAACTTAATTTGTTTTTAAATTATTTCATTGACCCTAAGGGGTATTTCCACTATATAATTTCAATTATTCTGTTCTCTGAAGCCATTAATGTTTATTACATTAAGGTTTACAAGTTTCCTTACTTTGGATTCTTTAAATGTGCTGGCTACCCTGATGATGCTATATTTTAAAGTTTTTTAAAGTGAGTGTCAACTGGTGAGTACCTTGTGTTTTATTTATTTTTGGTTTTACTAGACAGAATAGTTTAAATTAAAAATAACATTATTGAGTCACTTGTACTGAACATAATGTGCATATTATCTTTTTTTGTAATCCAAGTTTCAGCGTTTTGGCAAATAGCCGGGAAAATAATTGTTTAAAAAGATATATGTTATACTTATCTGTGATAAGATTTGTAAAAGTTAGTAAATAATAATTAACAAAAAAATTTTCAGTTAATATTATTTTTCATTCCACTCTATATATATTTTTTGTAAAGGCAAATACAAAAAGTTTGGGTCCCGTGGGCCTCGTTTCAGATGACTAATTTTGCTCTTCACCGAGTTTATCATTGTTTTTGGCCTTTAGAGCATGTCTAACAAATTTGAAATATTCATCTCAAAAACTGTGGCTGCTATCGTGATACTACAGATATACAGACAGATTTTTTTTCTTAAAGTTATGTTTTTTCATTATAATTCGTCAAGATTAGTCCAGAAATTCTATACAAATTTTAAATTTTTTTCTCCAAATTGTACCTTTTTTCTTCTTTCATTCCTCATGTCTCTTTTAGTGGTACCACATTCACTAAATTTAATGTGTTACCTAAACTGTTGTTGAAAATCATAACTGCCAAATTTGGGAAGTTTCCCATTGGTATTTTTTGAGTTATCGCGGATACACACACATACACGCACACGCACGCACGCACAGACGCACGCGCACACACATACACACATCCACACACACGCATCGACAGAGATCAATCGAAAAATAGTCAGAATGGTTGCAGGAGGGTTCAAAATGTATATATCAATCAAAGTCTCGAAGAGAGATATAAGATTGGAAATGCCTTTAAATTCTATCGAATTTACTAAATGGAATTGCAATGTTTTATCATATTAATGAAATCCACGTAATTCCTCCAATTTGCAGAATTTTCCGATTCATCGTGACCCGAAAACCAAGCTTATGTTTCCCTAAGAAACACACCACATCTATAAATCTTTATAGGATTTCGCGATTTTTTTCGTACTTCTTGATTATGTTGTTCATGGCTTATTCTTAATTGATTGTCCAAAGCATTCTCTGTTCTTGTTTTAGCGACAGTTTTTTCTTTAATAATGAGCTGAATATTTGTTATAGACGGCAAGTGTGTTTTTATTAATTTGTGCAAATTATTTAAATCGGAAAATCTATTTTTGTTCCACAATTTTTTTTAATTTGAAAAAGAAGACATGGCCAGCAAAATAAAAGCGACTTGCAACCAGTGAACCATTCACATTTTTCATAATTTTCCGTTTGGAAATGTCTTACTTATAATTTAGTCTGTTTGGTTAACTTTGTTGAGGCTGCAGTTGGCCTACCTTTTAAAATAATTTGTTTTTTACCTTTAAAATTATAAATTGAAATTCCCTTATCACTGAATTGCACACATCACATTCACATAATACAGCTTCCGTGTTTCAGAACTATGTTCCGAAGTTGAGGAGCCCGGTGTCTCCATTACGATTAGCATGTAAGCTATCTAGCTCATAGCTTACATCCGCACTATTTTTAAGTTTGTTTTTAACGTCTCTTGGATTATAATTGCACTATATTTTAAACAATAAATAATTTCAATATCTGAAGTCAATATAAACATTAATAATGCTGAGTAACCAGCAAAAAAACACATTAAGATAAATAAACTAAACGTCTCCGTTGTATATCTAATACACGGTCGCGTTTACTTACAAAACATTACACATTTACCGTATATAAGTACGCTGTGAGAAAATAGCTTCCTCTCGAATAACTCACTTTTGAGCGGTGAAGTTGGAAATCTAATGCATTGCAACTTTGTAACTTAACGCATTTTAAAACATTTGATTTGACACATATCGAGTTCATAATCGCCGTCGAAAAAAAGAGATTTGGAGCCATAAGAAAATAAATAATATATTTTATTATTGTATGATTCTTGTAATTGAAGCTGTACTTCCCTAGCTTCCATGGAGAACTCGCCACTGATATGCTGACTAGTTGTGTTTAATCTTAAACACAAATAATAAATAAGCCTGGCCAAGGTCATTAATCCTACAGAGACGTACTGGGTATGCTTCATATCATAATACTTGAATAAGTACACTAATAAAAACAAAAATATTTTATATATTGTGATGTATGTTTTTGTACTATTTCGTTCGCTTTAAATTCTTTTTTTATGTATTTCCTTATATTTTGTAAGCTTAGTGCTGCACATTATTATTAAACTGTTAAATGACGTTCACACATGTACATTGTATATCTAAGTGATAACTAATAATAAATAAATAAAATAAATGGAAATAAATTTTATTAATACCCGTACACTTTATAAAAATATGTACAAAACTCACCTTCTTAAGAAGATTTATGAAGTAGCTTGGTTGTCGGTATCACAAACTGGAGCACTTCTATAATAACTGTGTAGCATCAGATATGTTTCTACAGTTGTCTCAGTAAGCGATGTTCGCTGTGGTGAAAAAATATGTTTGTATTTTGAAAAGGACCTTTCGACATCTACGGAAGTAATACAGGCATAAGTAAAACACTCTGTGAACTCACTTGACGCAGCTGTAGATGCACCATCACAAATTTGTCTTAACTTAGTTAAATCAGGATCTTTCCCTAATACACACTCGAATTTTTCAATAACGGGCTTAATTTTTGCGTCATTTATAGTCTGTAGCTGTGTATTTACGTCGTCCACTATTTGCAACGATTCTACTAACGACAACGAGGTATTTTGCAATTTTTCTATTGCGTCATGTAGTCCTCTATGATTGTTATAAATAGTTTTTAAATCTGTTTCAAGGGAAACATCTTGAAAGCTTGTCTGGCTTTCCTTAATAGCTGCAGCCTCGTAAGGGTTGAACTGTAGTATCACAGCTTTTATTTGTTGAAAATATTCAGCATAATAAAAAGCTGCCTTCAACCACGTTCCCCAACGTGTAAGAATCGGCTCTGGTGGTTCCGGAATACCAGGACACAGTGTGTAAAATGCTCGAAGCCGTTTAGGATTTGAGAAATACTTTTTTTGGATTTGCTATTAATGCATCTACCTCTGGAAAACATTTTCGAATCGTTTCTGCTACAAGATGGAATGCATGCACTTTACGCGTAACATGTAAAAACCTACAATCATCTCTTTGAAGAAAACGGCCCACCTAACGCAATGTCGCAGCAACGTCGGTCACAAAAATCGACACTTGACTTGTTGAATTTTTCAAAAGTCTCCAACACCACCCGCGTAATTGTTTCGCCAGTACACGCAGTTAGTCTTTTGCTAGCTAGTAAAAGTGGAAATGTTGGTTTAACAGGGTCGAGTACATGTACTATAACATTTAAAATAGAATTTTTTTTACAATATGTCGTCTCGTCAACACATAACCACAGCGGTGTATTTATTAATGCACATTTAATCCTATTTACAATGTCTTCACGAACACTTGGTACATATCTACGTAATGATGAACGACTTGGTAAATTCACCTGGGGATTGTATTTATTCCAGAACTCCCGAAATGCTGGTTTATCCAATATGCGCAGGGGAACATCACAGGCAATCAGCATTAACAGTAAATCAAACATAAACTGAGGTTCCAAAGAAGACACGCCATTTTTTTTATTTTTATGCCGGTTACTATTGACATGAATTTTGCAGCCGTATTTATTCCAGCACATTAAGTCTTGATCACAAACTTTACAAATTATTTTACATCTATCATAGAATAAATCCGGAAATTCACCGATAAATTTATTCACTTTATCAGCGTACGGTCGTTTTCTACTCTTTACGCTCAACATTATTTATTATTTGTTAGTACTCTATGCATCGACCGACAGATAACAACTGAAGTGTGTCGTGTCATCGTCATCGTAAACAAGCGCGCGATGTCATTGGTATTGTGCCCGACCCTGAATCTACCATCGCTTGGCCAAGCTTACTAATAAATGAATAAATAATGAAGTAAGAATTGGGAAGATTTTGAAAAAAAATACATAGGTCAAACTTGTAGAACAGTAAAAGAGAGAATTACATCACACAGGAGTGACGTCAGACATAATAAAGAATCATGCATGTTAGCAAAACATGCATTAGTACAAAATCATAACATTAATTATACTGAAATTAAAATTTTGCATTGTGAAAAAACCAGGTAAAGAGGAATTTCTTGGAAATGTGTCATATTCGCAATGAAACACATTCAATGAATGTCAGAATAGACATTAATCATATTGTTAAGACTAAACACAACTAGAAATAAGTGTATGATGGATTGTATTACAGAAAGACAGGGCCTGTCAGTAACTCAAAATTACGAATAAGGGAAAAAAGTAGTTTGATCGTCAACTTTGACAGTTGCTCAATAGATAATATTTAAATAAAAAAAAATAATTGGATTAAAATGAAGGAATAATGATTGATTTATAGCTTTGAATCTAGGATAAAAAAAAATTATGGTCGGCAGGTATTGCGTCTTAATCCCAAAATGATGTCAAAATTTTCAATAGGAAATAGTAAATTTATAAAAAAAGATATTTTTTTTCAAAATTCAAAAAAAAAAATAGTTTGCGAAGTCGCACCAAAATGAAACTAGGCTTAAATTTTGCAAATACATAACATTATTTTTGAGAATTTTTTGAAAAAAATCAACCGAGGCTTATCTTAAAAAAAATTGTTATTATTAAGAATTTTTTTTATATTGTTTAAGAAAGTACATTTCAAGGCGAAAAAAAGGATCCCTATAGTTTTTTGGATATATTTATTTTTAAAGTTGTAGACATTTGAAGGTTTTCGGTCGAAAATCATTGAAAATTCATTACTTCTAGAGGGATTGAGAAAAAAAAATACCTAAATTTCACGTGGTACTAAAAGTCAAACATTCAGCGAAATTAAAAATGGTCGGGGTTACGGGTTCGGTGATTTGGCGTGGAATGCCCCATATACATATCGAATTTGAGTGCAATCATTTAGATACAAACACCCGTCTTATTTTCCGTATAGTAAAAGAAATCCAAGAACACAATTCGATTAATTACCATGAAGATGTATTGGCTCTGTTAATTGAACACTTGGAAAACTTTATCAAAAGCTGAGTTATGGTTTTTTACTGGCAGAACAACATATCTCATTGACAGTGGCGGTCGGTCCATGGAAGCAAGGGAAGCAGTGCTTCCCCTGGGATTATTTAAAAAAACACATAAATAGAACCTAATTATTATTTATCACATATATTAATCATTAAAATTTACTTTTACCCAATTTCAATAGATACGGCCCTGCTTTTATGCAGCTGAGATAATGTTGCACGATAAAACCGTAACGATGACGCACTCGATTAATCGAGCCAACACGAACTCGCGCAACTTCGATATATGTAAGCAGAGACAACTGTCTCTGGTAAGTAGGTAACTTATTGAAATGCTTCCCATCCCACTTCATAATCTTGATATCTGAGCTGTATAGCATCGTAATACGTTTTATTTTATAGATTTTAATCTCGATTTTAATATCGATTTTAATATTATACTTAATATTAATCTTCCTAGTATTATTCTCAGCTTTTGTGCTATATTTGTAAAAACTTTTTTGGTGTTTCTAAACCTGTGGTGCGGCGACAAGTGATTTTTAAAACGTTGAATATTAGTGCGCGTGTACGCAGATTTAGAATTACTTATTAAATTTGGAAGCTGGTTCTAGCACTGTGGAAAATATTATTTGCGTTTGTGTGGTGTGCAATATGTTGAAAAGGGGATTTTCAACATATTCGTTTCAAGATAAACTGGATATTATTAGAAATGGGAAACCAACACCTGATTTAAAATGCTTAAAAACGAAAGTTAAATCATGCTATAGGTACTTTAATATTGAAGTGTACAGTGCTAATCAGTAGTTAAGGGGTTGTGAAAATTTGTGTAAATTGTTTTGTTGGCCATGTGTACTGTTCACAAATGAAAAAGGTGTTTGGAATAAAAATGGCTTTTCAGATTTAAACAACATTCACAAAGTGACAAAAAGGCATGGTAAGTGTGAAACTCATTTGGGAGCGGTGCTAAAAGAATAAACATTTGGAAAATCACGAATTGAGCATTCATTAGATCAGCAGTTGAAAGAAAGTGCCCCGGCCATATTTTATTTTTAAAAAAAATCATTAAAAGGACTTATTGATATTGTTTGTTTTCTCGGCGAAAATGAACTTAGTTTTAGAGGTCATACTGAATCTCGAAGCGTTGCTAATAGGGGCAATTTTATCAATTTAGTTGATTTATTAGCAAAATACGATACAATTTTAAGTAACCATCTGGAACACTCCACGATATTTCGCGGTACATCAAATCATATTCAAAATGATTTGATTCAGTCGATAAGCAATATTGTTTTAGAAAAGATCAAGCAAGAAATAAAAAAGCTCCTTTTGTTGCAGTTATGTTAGATGAAACAACCGATATTACGAATATTAGTCAGTTGTCAATCGTAGTACGATACATAAATCCAAATGGGAAATTCCAAGAGCGCTTTTTAGGATTTTTAGACGTAGCAACGCCATGAACGGCCGCAGCTTTATATACTATAGTTTGTCAGATAGTCGATGATCTACAGTGTGGTGCCAAACTTATCGCCCAAAGTTATGATGGGGCCGCTGTAATGGCTGGTGAATTGGGGGGCCTGCAGGCCAAAGTAAAAGATACTTTTCAGAATGCAATATTTGTACATTGTTTTGCGCATCGATTAAATTTAGTTCTAGCTCAATCTGCAGCGTGTCTTAAAGAGTGCAAAGTGTTTTTTTCAAGTATTAGTGGAATGGCTGCCTTTTTTTCAAAATTATCAAAACGGACACGAGAATAAAAACTTTTTCAAGAAATTTAACCAGTGAAGAGCGGCTTTCAAAATTGTCCCTGTTAACAATAGATAGTGACTTTGTGAAGATGTCAAAAAATTCAAACTTTTACGACGAAGTTATTTCCGACATCGCAAAAAAGGAGAGGCGGATTAAACTACATTGTAAATAGGTAGGTATGTGCATGTAACTACTTAACAAACTCTCTATTTCGATGCGAGTTCAATCCTTGCCACCGGCGCTGGCAATGTCGGTGGATATGGTTGTGTGTCTGCGTTTTTTTTCATAAGTGTAACCCTCGCCCGTGCAGCTTCGGCTTTGGAATCGGGGGTTGTCTAATTTTTGTGGTGTTTTGTGGTGTTTTTATGTTTTATGTTTATTGAGGAGTGGCGGTCCTACAAGTGTACTTTTTTCTAGATGTCATAACTTTGCAGCTTTCGACATTTGTTTTAAAATGAGTATACGGAAGCCACGTCCCTTTTCTTAAAATAATTTTTGCCTCGCTTCGCTCGGGGCCTCGCGCTACCCATCACTCTATATCACAAACTGCTTCCCCCTGTATCAAAACTCACCGCACGCCCCTGCTCATTGACCATCGTCATTCAGGCCTATATTGTATCCTCTTATGTAATTCTAACAGGGCTGTTAAATCTGTTATCCAATCAGAAACCTTTTTTTTTTTTGAAAAATCTCTTAACAGCCAATCCTAGACAAGAAGTATCCTCTTATAATGACGTAAGAGAATACATCCTAGGCCTGATAACCTGCCAGTAAATGCTTTCGTAAATGAATTAAGATAAAACCCACGCTATCTGCTGTACAGGGTGGCCCATTTTCGAGCCTCATCATTGCGATCTTGGAAACCGCAAGAGATACAGGGTCGGTTAGATTATGGCAAAGTTGCGCAATTTAATGCTTATCAAAATGCCGTGTTGGAATTTGGAAAATTCCGAATACTTTCTGAAATATCTGGAAAAAAACGAAATTTCATAAAATCTGTTTTATTTTTTCTGACGTTATTTGAAAACAAATTTTAAAACGAATAAAACTTCATCATTGCCACTCTTTATCCTCTACAAGGTGGCGCTGTCAAATTTTAAATCCGACGTTTCGTCTTCCAGAAACCATCATCAACTAATTTTTTTTAAACACGGACCTGGATTTTTTATTTTATTTTTTGTTACCTTTAGACTCCCTAAATGCTATGACCCATTACAAATTTTGATTTTCAAACGTTTCGATGACAAAAACTGATATTTTCTGTATTTTTTTAGAAATATTTAATTCGACACTGTTTATAAAACAAATTATTACTTCTGGCTAAATAATGTTAATAATAATTAATTGATTAATTAATTAATTAATAACTATTTACCTAAACTTTAAGAGGAACAAAATTAAAGCCTAAAGTAAATGCTCAAATATGCACCTCTATGCATTTTCGCATGCGTCTTCGCAGATTGGTGTAATCGCCCGCTGGATTACTCTTCCTCTTGCTTTTTAAATCTGTTATCTCTAACATTAAATTTTGGCGCAAAATGTTTATGTCACGTGGAGTATCTTGGTACAAACGGTTTTTAAAAATCCCCATAAAAAATAATCCAGCGGGGACAAATCCGGACTTCTAGCAGGCCAGCGCCCTACCCTTTGGTTTCCAATCCACTGATTAGGAAATGTTTCATTAAGAAACTATTTGACGGCCCTTGCATTATGGGCTGGTGCGCCATCTTGTTGCCACCACAGTTCCCGAAGCATATTTAAAGGCTCGTCGTCAAGCGCATCTAATATATAATTTCGGATGAAATTAAGATAGTGTTCAGCATTTAAGTTTCCATCGTAAATAATTGGCCCCATGATTTTATTTCGATACAGCCCAACCCAAACATTAAATGATGCTCGTCCCTGCCTTCGCACTTGTTGATTTTGGTGCGGATTTTCCACTGCATAATAATGCTCATTGTTCCTGTTAAAAAGACCGCATGTGGAAAAATTACACTCAACATTCCAGATAATTTTATTCAAAAAATCGCCATCTTGTTGCAATTTTCCATCAAGCCAATTGCAAAATTCAATCCTTCTTTCACTGGCTCCTGGCCTTAATTCTTGGCTGACATGTAGTTTGTAGGGATGATACCTATGTTTTTTGAGAATCCTCTGAATTCGGATTCTATGCATATTTAGTTCTACGGCAAATTGCCGAGAGGAACCCATAGGATTTTCCGTAACCCTTAATAAAACGTTTCGGTGAAATTTTACCACAAAATATTATATGTAATAAAATGCATATTAACATTTTATAACAAAACTTACAGCATTTAAAACAGCTTCTTCATCTTCAGCTTCTATTCGTCCGCCATAAGCATTTCGGGGTTTACCAAAACTACCAAAAAAATCCCAAATTTTTGTCCAAAGTATTAAAATATGAATAATGGGGTTGTGGACGCTCGATGTATCTTATAAATATCGTTCACATGAAATTTGCGAATTTCTCTTGACACCGTATGAAATCCGACGCATATCACATTTTTCTGAATAGGAAAACACCATTTTTACTGTCTCAAATTATTTAAAAATTTAAACTGTCATATTTTAAGGAGCTAGGGCGATTTCTTGTTTTAATATCAAGGCCGTCTTTTTCATTTTCCGTTAATATTACAGAAATAAGCTCAATATAAACGAGGTGGACGAACACATTAGATTGAAATAAAAGTATTTGACATCCTATTTTTTTAAATCCTATTTACGCATTTAGGATTTGGAAATAAATAAGAAATATTACATTGGTATTTACTATTGTAATCTAAATTAGTTACCTACTAATAAGTGCTTTAGTTATAATTATAATGACTTTTTATCCGCTTTGAATATAGCTTTTCATTAGTATCATAAATTTAGATATTTATTTTTTACCTAGCTAACAAATTTAGAATTTTGACAAAATAATTTGTTTTAAAAACAGTGCCATATTAAATATATTTTTTTTTAAATACGGAAAATGTCAGTTTTTGTCATCGAAATATTTGAAAATCGAAATTTGTGATGGTTCGTAGCATTTAGGTCGTCCAAAGGTAACAAAATATAAAATAAAAAAATTCAGGTCCGTATTTAAAAAAAATAAGTTAATGATGGTTTCTGGAAGACGAAACGTCTGATTTCAAATTTGTTAGCGCCATCTTGTAGAGGATAAAAAGTGGCAATGGGGAAGTGTTATTCTTTTTAAAATTTATTTTCAAATGTCAGAAAAAATAAAAAAAGATTTTATAAAATTTCGGTTTTTTCCGGATATTTCAGAAAGTATTCGGAATTTTCCAAATTCCAACACAGCATTTTGATAAGCTACAAATTGCGCAACTTTGCCATAATTTAACCGATCCTGTATCTTTTGCGGTTTCCAAGATCCCAATGATGAGGCTCAAAAATGGGCCACCCTGTACAGGGTGATTTTGTGAAAACACCCCTCCTAATTTCGTTATTTTTATTATTACGAAAAAACAAATGATAAATACAAAAGTTGTAGAACTTTTTATGTGGATTTTGAAAATTATATCAGAAAAGCTCACACAAAATGGTTACAATTATTAATTTCGTTTTTTTCGAATTGAACACTATGTATATTTTTACGTATTTGAACGGACCACTTTCTCACTAACACAATGATGTAGGAGCTGATGAATCTATCTCAAATATGGAGATATGAGGGAAACTTTGTGTGTCCCACCCTCGTTAACTTTGTTATTTCTTATTATGCCGGGTGTCCATGAGTGTATCAGCCCATCATTTTCTTTTTAATTAGCATAAAATTTTCAAATTTAAAACTCTCGAATGATAAGTAAATGGGCTTATTTTGACGAACATATATTATTGTATTGATAATACATATTCGTCAAAATAAGTCCATTTACTTATCATAGGTGAGTTTTAAATTTGAAAATTTTATTCCAATTTTTAAAAAAATGTCGGGCTGACACCCATGTATCATAGAAAAAGAAAAATATATTTTATTTAAAATACCTCAGTGGTCTTGGTAATACGATTTTCAAAATATTCTTAAAAAATCTTGTAATGTTTTAGAATAGTCAGGATAAGAATACGGAAGTAAAAAATCTGGATTTTAGATCAGAAAATTATGAAACAGTAAAACCGGATTTGAAACAAGAAACAATGATCCTTATTGTAATTTCAACACTGGCTGCTTTTGCACGCAGAATCGTGAAATATCATTTGGAACTGACATTTTCATCTTAAAATTTATTATTAACTAATATATACAATATCTGTAATATTACAGATTATAAGTTATATTATTATAATTAGGGCTGTCCAAACTGTTACGTGAGACAGTGGCGTACGCGAAATTAACTAATACGAGAAACAATAAACTGTTACAATTTATAACAATGTATGTAAAACTTACCCTCTTAACTAGCTTGATGAACTAGCTTGCTTATCACAAACTGGAGAAGATGTGTAGCCAATTTGCAGCATCAGGTATGTTCCTATGATTGTCTCCATGAGTGATGTTCGCTTTGGTGAAAATATATTCTTATATTTTGAAAACAACCGTTCGACATCTACTGATGTAATACACGCATACGTGAAATATTCTTTGAACGCACTTAATGGATCTGGGGCTGCACCATCACATATTTGTCTTAATTTGGTAAAACCGGTGTCTCTATTTAACACACTTGCGAACTTTTCTTTAACGCACTTATTTGTTGCGTCACCTATATCGTGTAGCAGTAGATTTACTTCGTCCACTATTTGCAGTGACTCCGCTAACGACAACGCACTGTTTTCTAATTTTTTTATGCATTCATGTAATGGTTTATAGTTCTTCGCAATATTTTTTACAGCTATTTCAACGGAAATATCTTCGAATTTTGTCCGGCTTTCCTTAATAGCTGCAACTACATCTGGATTGATTTGTAGTATCACAGCTTTTATTTGTTGGAAATATTCAGCATAATAAAAAGCTGCCTACAACCATGTCCCCCAAACGTATAACAATCGGCTGTGGTGGTTCAGGAATACCGGGACACTTGCTATGAAATGCACGGAGACGTTTAGGAGATTTAAGAAACACTTTTTTTGTACTTGCTATTAATGCATCCACCTCTGGAAAACCTTTTCGAATAGTTTCTGCCACAAGATGTAAAGCATGCACTTTACACATAACATGTATAAACATACAACCTTGTTCTTGCAAAGAACGGCCTACCGAACGCATTGTCACGGCGCCATCAGTCACAAACATCAACACTTGACTTTTTGACAGTTCAAATTTTTCTAACGTCTGCAGCACCACCCTGGTAATTGTTTCGCTAGTACACTGACTTAGTCTTTTGCTAGCTAGTAAGAGTGGAACTGTCAGTTTAAGAGGGTCCAGTACTCGTACTACTATAACATTTAAAATAGAATTTTTTTTACAATATGTTGTCCCATCAACAAATAGCCACAGCCGTGTATTTTTTAATTCACATTTCATCTTATTTATCATGTCTACGTGTACAGTTGGTAGATAGTTACATAACTTTGTGCAACATGGTAACTTCACCTGGGCATTGTATTTATTCCAGAACTCTCGAAATGGTTGTTTATCAAGTATGTGCAGCGGAACATCACAGGTAATCAGCATTAATAGTAAATCAAACATAAACTGTGTTGTCGAAGGCACGCCATTTTTTTATTTTTATGGTGTGCACTATTTACGTGAACTCCACAATCACGATTATCCCAGCACATCAAATCTTTCTCGCACACTTTCCAAATTATTTTAGCACCATCATAGAATAAATCCGGGAATTCACCTATGAATTTATTCACTTTGTCAGCAAATGGCCGATTTCTACCCCTGCGTACGTCTGCCATGCTTTATTATTAAATTAATATCAACAATACAGTACAACAAATAAAATAAAAACACAAAAACAATATGCAATACGCCTAAGTGACTTAGCGTGTACACAACTCGAATGCTAATAATAGACTGGACTGGAGAAAGAGTTTCGCGGTCAAGGTGAATGCCACGACAGTAAGTACATCTGTACTCTGCGACAGAAACAATTTGCAGCTCTAATTATAATTAATATACTTTCATTTTTTTTATTTATTTTTTTAATTCCTATTCGAATTTCCAGTGTGACAGTGGGGAATACATCGAGAAATAAATTACAGAAGTATTAGGCAATCCAAAAAATAAAATTGGAATTAGTAAAAGGTCAAAAATTTACGAAATTGTTTCGGTAGTGCGCGTGCCAAAGGGCATAACTAATTTTTTATGCAAGTTGAGTTATTTGCTTGACATTGAAAGTAATGCTCTGCATGCTTGTGCAATAGTATAGAAGTGTATCTCTAGCTATAGTCCATTCATCTCATATAAACACATAACAGATTCTAGCATAGGCGCGCGGTATTACATAAATACATTTTGTGTATTTATAATTCAGCGCGCGCCTATTAACCTGGGGGTTGACAAAAGTCGATCTGTAGAGAATTTAGGACATGTTTTTGTTTTATAATTACTTTATGACATTGTCTTGGAGTAGTTAATGCCCGGTTAAAAATCTAAGATGCTTTGAGTTCCTAAGTTTCAGGTTAAAGCAGACAAGAATCTGTAATAATTCAATCTTAAGCAAAAAGAAGTTTGGTTCCCATTTTCCAGAATATAATGTTTTAAACTATCACTACAGGGTGTCTCACCAGGAACTGTATCGATCGATATAGGGAAAAGTACGCACTAGAAAATTTTGAAAATTTAGGGAGCTACTAACGGCAGTGTTGCCAATCTAGCTAAAATAATTACAAGCATTTGGCACTTCCGGTTATCCGGAAGTCGATACCAACTTGCTTATTATAAATTGAACACCCTATATATTTTAGGGTGTTCAAGAGCGTGTCAAAAATACGTAGGATACGATATGCCTAAACCCAGCCGTTTCAGAGATATTTGACATTTTAAAAAATTTTTGACAGGTGTAATGGTTTACAATGCATTTCTTACTCTCTGCATACAATCTTCAATAGTTGTTAATGGGCTCTCATAAACTTTATTTTTAATAGTTCCCCAAATAAAATAATCTAAAATTGATAAATCGAGAGAGCGAGGAGTCATATAGGAAAGGTCCAATAATAGCGATCGTAAAAAGTTTCTTGTATAAAATTATTTATCAAATACGCGTTATGTGGGGGAGCACCGTCGTGCTGATAAAAAATGTTTCTACGTTCGGCGAGAGGTAAATTTTCTAAATAATTATTATTCAAATTTTGTAAAATATTTAGATGTTTCACCTAAAAAAAAAAAAAAAAAACAAAAAAATTAACTATACATATTAGCAGAAGAAGAAATCTTTATAACTTACTGTTTAAATTTTCCTGATAAAATTCTAATGCCACCACTCTATCGTTTCTTATGGCACAGTAAACATTAAACTGCCAACTTTCTTAGAAATTTCGCTCCCTGAACACATGAGGATTCGAGTCACTCCAATAATGCAAATTGTGTCGATTAAAAGTCCATTTTTGGTAAATTTAGCTTCATCTGATCATATAATATTTCTCAAATAAGAATCGTCGCCTACAGACCTTATTAGAATAAATTCACAAAAATTTTCTGTTCTTAGGAAATCTATTTCTTTTAATCGTTGAACCATTTGGAACGAAAACGGGTAAAATTTGTTTAATTGAGATTTTGTGAACTGAATCCTTGCATAGTCCCGATTCCTGAGCAGCTTGTCTTAATGACATCATTGGAAATGCATGAAAATTTCCCAGAATGGCTATTTCTACGTTTATAATAGGCTTTCGCTTTTGAATTATTGCCTTGACAGAGCCATAGTTTTTAAAATTATCCAGTATGCGTTTTACAGTGTTTGGTGACGGTTTCCGTTTTTGTGGATATCGAGTAGCAAATGTACAAGTTCTTGATATACTTTATCACATTCTCCATAAATAATAAACAAATTTAAAAAGTCTTCGTAGGTGTAATTTAACCGCTGTGGCATAATTTGACATAAGAGAATGGATGACATTACTGATTGTTTCTAATCATGGCTATTTTGATAAAAATTTTACTAAAAATTCTTGAATTTCTAAGAAAATCAGGTTCTTTTCTAAAGTCCGAAAAAGTAGCTATGTAACAGCGTCAAGAAGGCCTTGCAAAACAACTTTTCCCTCACATTTTATCAGGCTTGGGACTGACAGTGTCAATATTTACTGGCATGTTTAAAAAGTGGTTTGACAAATAAAAGTAAACCACTAACAATAACTAAAACGAATTCGGTTTTTAAAAGACTGCTCAACATTGGTCAGCATGTGTGGCGTAATTTATTGAAATGCTACTGTAATGCGCTGCCACATATCCTCCGCGGTAGTTGGTGGTGTAACGTAAACGTTACTTTTTATAAATCCCCATAAAAAGAAGTCGCAACTTGTCATATCTGGACACCTTGAAGGCCAACTCACTGGTCCCCCGCGCCCAATCCATCTGTTGGGGAAAAGTTTCGTGTAAAAACTGACGAACCGCAGCGGCATTGTGAGGTGGAGCACCATCATGTTGCATACACATTCTTCGAAGTGTAGCTAAAGAAATGTCGCCTAACAAATCTTCTAGAGTGTTTGTTAAAAAGTTTAAATAAACTGCTCGAGTTAGATACTGGTTAAAAAAGAATAGTCCAATGATATGGGTTCCCAAAATTGCTCCCCACACGTTCAAAGACCATCTGTGTTGGCTATGAGTTGTCCGGAATTGGTGAGGATTTACTGTGTCATAATAATGGCAATTATGACGATTAACGAAACCATTTTTATGAAAAGTAGCCTCATCGGAGAACATGACCCGTTTAAAAAAAATCATCATCTTGATTTAACATCTCAAGTGCCCACTGACACACACACTTATTTGCGGGTTTTCCTGAGTACACCCCAACACAAAAAATTCATTTTCCTCCGTAACTACAGTTTTATGGCGATTTCGTTTTGTATGTCGAATATTATCAGTATTTAAAAACCTATCAAGCACTAGTTGAAAGGCTTTACGCCATGGATGTGGTCTGTCTGGATAGCGCTGTGCATAAATTCGTGATGCCAATAACGGATTTCTTTCGCACTCACCGAGTAGAAAAACCATATCAATCATTTCTTCCTACGTCAGCGACATTTTGAAAATATTATAATAAACTTTTACTCTCCACTTAGCAAAATAACTACTACGTCAACGTTAATCAAAACTAGAGTGACATTTAATTTGCTTTGTATGTCAAACAGTGCAATAAACATTGTTTGCAAGGCCTTCTTGACGCTGTTACATAGCTACTTTTTCGGACTGTAGAAAAGAACCTGATTTTTCTGGAAAACTGTTAGAGATAAGTATGGACAACCTTATATCAGTCGAAAGGGCATTCAATTTTGAATTCACCCATGACAATTAATATGGGTCATTCCATTTAAAAGGAAAAAAAGTTTTTCAACTCGTAAGATTATTATTAAATGTAGGTCTCAGTATTTACGAGTCTGAATAACGTACACATTTTGCTCATAGATGAGAAGATAGAGTAATTTATGCCAAAACAAACTGTGAAAACTGCACGTTTCTAACTCTTACGGTTTAGATGCTATCTAGCCTCATTTAGAGAGCTGAAATCGTGATTTTTTTCAAAAACAACTGAATATCTCGAAAACGGTAAGATTTAAATACCATGCACATTGATTAAACTCTACCTAATATTAACCAAGGAATTCAAAAATGCAATAATATACAGGGTATTCTATTTAAAATAACAAAGTTATGTAGCGCCCACGAAAAATGGAACACCCTGTAAAGCTAAAAATATTTTCTTTACATGGCCCACATGCTACCAGACAACTTTTATTAAAACTATTTTTTTATATATTTTACAGTTACATAGTTACAGAAGAATCCCTCTTAGGTGGAATACCCTGTATATAGGGTATTCCATTTAAAATAAGCAAGTTGGTATCGACTTCCGGTATAACCAGCAGTCAAAGAAATTTTTTGACAGTGTCAATCGATTGTACTCGACGAAATATATTGAGGGTTAAAATATAACTACGCATTTTCGTAACGTTTTCGTAAACGAAAAAAATCAGTTATACAAAAAGATGAAAAAGTATCCCAATAATGAAGAAATTGCAAATGAGTTTAAGACATTCAGAAATATACTAGACAACCTTATAAAAAAAAACCAAAGTTAACTATTATAGACAAAAAATAAATAACATAGACAATAATCCAAATAAACTCTGGACATGTTTAAAAAGTATAAATGGACAAAAACAAGAATTTCGAGGAATCAAATACATAAAAAGCAGTACCAGAAACCTAACCTCAGATAAGTCAGAAATAGCTGAAATCTTTGCAACTCATTACACCACCTTAGGTAAAAAATTGGCAAGTAAACTATCAGTAGATCCTAATTATAAAAGTAACACAACACAAATACAGAATTCAATATATTTACAAGAAACCAATGAGTCCGAAATTAAAGAAATTATTGCATCTCTAAAATCCAGCAAATCTCTTGGGCTAGATACACTAAAATGAGAGACGTTAAAAGAAATAGCAGACTATATATCTAAACCTTTAACTTTTATATTAAATAGGTCTCTCGAGGTAGGCATTTTTCCAACTCCACTAAAAAATGCACTTATAAAACCAGTCTATAAAAATGGCGATAAAAGAGAACCAGAAAACTATAGACATAGCCAAAATATACGAAAAATTGTTAAAAAATAGAATTATTAATTATCTAGACAAATATAAGATTATTTCATCGTGACAGTATGGATTCAGAGAAGCCAGGTCGACAGAAGATGCGATGGCACAGTTAACTGCAAATATATATAAATCAATGGATGAATCAAAACCTTGCATTTGCATCTTTGTAGATCTGGCTAAAGCGTTCGATACTGTAAACCATAATAAATTACTCGGTACATTAGAAAGTATTGGATTTCGAGGAACTGCATTAGAATTGATGAGTAGTTATCTCATGAACAGAAAACAATATGTGGGAATTGAGAATGTACTCAGCTCAAATAAGACTTTAGAATATGGAGTTCCACAAGGAACTGTGCTAGGCCCCCTGTTATTTAACTTATATGTGAATGATTTATTTAAGGTAAATACCGAAGGGGATGTAATTAGTTTCGCCGACGACACTGTTGTCTTCTATAAAGACTCATCTTGGGCAAACCTTCAAAAGAAAGTGGAACTATACTTCGTAAACCTAATCAAATGGCTTAATGATAGATTACTTACCATAAATTTTAAGAAAACATTCTTTGTGCCCTTTAGCTGCTATAGCGATAAATTACCCACATTGGACACACTGCACCTTACCGTTAACAACAATCAAATAAATATTCATAAAAAAACTCATATCAAATATCTTGGAATCATTATAGATAGCCATCTTAGATGGAATTATCATACAGAGTTTGTTGTTAAAAACCTACGAAGCATGCTAAATAGATTTAAATTTTACAAAAAAAATTTTTGACATCCAACAACTACGAACTCTCTATCACAGCTTAATACAAACACACCTCTCATATGGAATAATAGCCTGGGGTGGAGTCACAAATAATCACCTTAAAAGCTTACAATGCATACAAAAATGGATTCTGAAAATTATGTACAACAGGAGCTACCGTTATGAGAGTGAAGCTTTATTTAATGAAGCTAACATCCTTGACATCCGACAATTATATTTTCAAAGCTTAATACTGAACCACTTTAAACAGAAAAAAACACTTAGGCCTATAAACCATAAATATGAAACGCGGTTTAAATCTAAAACCACTTTTATAAAAAAAAAAACAGAAAAAACGATTGGCCAAAGATGCCACACCTACCTAGGTCCAGTTACATATGCAGAAATTCCAGATAGTCTGCGGAAAATCCATTCCATTGGCTTATTTAAAAATAAATTGAAGGATTGGTTATTTAGTACGCCAAGAAAGGAAATTCACCAATTAATAGACAGGAAAAATGTTTATAATTAACTCTTACCAAAATAATGATGTACTCTGCTAATAGAACTTGGTAAGGCTGATTATTTGCGGCATATCGTCATAAATAAAATATGAGTTTGCGTTACTAATAGAAAACAGAAAATAATTAAAAAAAAATAATAAATTAAAATTAAAATTGATAGATTATGTTGTATATAGGTACCTATATGTATTTTTTTTAAGTAATAATGAAAACAAGAAAATATCTATTCTACCACTTACCTCAATGTATATATCTTTTTGTTTTGTTTTATATTTTATGTAAATGTATGTATATTCTCGGGTGTAAATGAATAAGCTAGATTGCCTTGTATATAAACTATCACTTTTTCTCTCTCTCTTTTACCTTTCAACATACTCTTGTTCACTGCTATTGTTTCTTATTTTTTCATTTTATCTTTCTTTCTCAGAGCTACAAGCTTTTCTATACATACAAAATGCTTACTTGATAAAAAAATAACAGTAAACTAAGCCCATGTGCAGGGTTAACCGTTTATGGGCTTTTTTTCTCTCTGTTTATTTACTAGATATATATTTTGTATGCTATACATTCTATTTCTAGATGAAATGTTACTTATAGTTAATTACGCACATTTGTATATATCTTTCTGGTAAATAAATATTATTATTATTATTATTATTATTATTATTATTATTATATTTAAAACTCATCCTGTATATTATTATCCTGTTTACAAGTTGCTTCTTCATAATTTCTGTCTCTTTCTTTCATTAAATTAATTATTTCATAATTAATCAATTTGTTATATTGGTATTTTTCTTCTATGGTAAATTCAATAGTAGGATAAATACTGAGTGTGTCAGAGATATCATGCATTTATTAGGGAAATTGACAATCTATTGACATCAATTATATTGTTATTCCAATCTGTACGTATTAACATATTCTGAAAGTTGACTGTATTATAATTTTTAAACGATCGTTTTATGAATCTAACTTGTTTACTTTTTTCTTTCAAATTTGGTATGTTAATGGAGAGCAGTAAATGATCACTGATTTTCGGTGTTACATTAATTTTGCTTGTAATATGTTGTTTGCAATAACGTAACCATAATACGGTTTAACTATGGTCTTGTTAAATCCAAAATTGAAATCCACAGCAATTATTATTGTTCCACTGTAATCAATAATATTCTCAACATAGTTTTGAAAGTATTCTATAAACAAAGCATCTTTAACTTGGGGTGGTTGGTAAATCACACTTATGAGATAGTTTTCATTTGATATTTCAACTTCAATAGATAAAAACCACAAATTGGGCTCCAGGCAATCATTTTTACTCATTTTATCCTTCTTGTACAAAAATAAGCACTCCTTCTATTTGTAATTAGACAGTGTAGACTTATTATTATTAAGTTCAAAAGGGGTTTACTAACAACGTTGTCAGGATGCAAGCAAAGCGCAATATTTTGAACATTTACTGGTTATTAAAACGTTTTTCTTTTTGCAAAAATTACGGCAATACGTTTAGTTATCGAATTTATACATACTTTACGACCCACACTGGTAGAAATTAACAATCTAACTGTGCAAAAGTCTAAATGAAACATAGAATCAGATTTAACATGATATATTGCGTTTATTATTTAAAGTCACATTTAATAATACTTTTATCTACATGGAACATGGTTTATAATACAGGGTGAGACAAAAATCTCGATATACAAAATATTTTAAGAACTACCAGAACTCTCATTCAAATTTTCCTGTACTAATTGTGCAGATTGCTCGTCAAAAGTAGGCTGCATCAATAGGCATTTAACTTCATTATCAAGAGCCTTAATATTATATGATCGACCAAGATTGGTCCGAGAAATAGAAGATATTAAGGGATCTGAGGAAAATAAAAGAGTATTGAATAAGTCTGTCATTGTTTGCGCTTGAGAAAATTTTCTTGTATGCTACTCTCTGTATCTTCGAAAGTGTTTATTTCTAGCATCCAGTGCTTCTTCCGAAAACATTCCGATAGGCAAAACAGCAGATTTTATAATATCTGCTCCATGGATAAGCAATTTATGTAAACTAGAGGGCATATTATACCACGGGTATAGATCCACATACTTTTCTGCAGTTGCTTTTGCATACTTTCTAAATGATTGTACATCTACAGCATATCCACATGAAATTGTTTGCAGTATCACATTCAAACTTTTTATCAATTGTTCATCAATTCCTGTGATGGAAGATGCAAGAGCAGATTGGTCAAAAAAGAGACTGGCAGTATTACCGGCATTTGTTGTACCATATCCGGGTTTGGGGATGTCCACTAATAATTCCATTTTTACACTCAATTCATTTGGAATATATTTTTTGTTTCTTCAAACTTTTTTGTCTTCATTTTTGCGCATTTGCCATTTTTCCACGACGATATGCGATGTGAAGAAGACACTCAAAGCACCTAAACCATGCGTGCAATATAGAACGCCCGTAATCATATTTGAGGACTGTTGATGTTGTTGGATAAATTGCAAATCATTCATATTTTTCGGCGTTACTCCACAGATTCCACAGGTTTGACTTGACGTATCACTGATTACTCCAAACATTTTTCCATCAATCATCGTTAATTTGAAACAAGGAGAAATGACGATTTCCTGTCCACCAATAGAAACTTTGGTAGGCAATATAGTTTCTATTTGTTGTTCTATTTTCTGTATCTCTCGTTTACTTAATTCTGCAGTTTCTTTCCAAATAAAAGTTTTATAGGTCTGCAGAATCTAATAGAAGACGGTGACGGGTTGTGCCATAAGATGATATTAGTTTTATTTGCGCGCATGTGCAAGGGTACAATGCAAACCGCAAATAAACTGGAATCCCTTTTTTGTTCTACATCATCTCCAGAGAATTTCTGTTTGTAGGCAGAGTGCCTAGAACTTCCATCACATCCCCACTTGAAAATTATTGTTAGGCCGTCTGATGAGTCATCGATTTTTTGAGATAACACTTCCTCTTGAACCGTTGCTAGTCTGGTTATATTGTGGTCAACAAGGGCCTGAACCGTTATTTCTGCAGATGTTTCACTAATTGTTATTGATTCCGCTTTAGGATAGCACTCCTTCTTTGCTTTTAAGATTTCGTCGTACGAAGGATATATATCTGCATTACGCATCCTCGCCCCAGGTTGCATTAAAATATACACATATGTGGTAAAATGTCCGTCAACAAATAATGCAAGTGCCTCATCTGGTGTATATTTGATAGGATGTACGGTCGGAGATTTACACTTTTTTTTAATTCTACTAGCCCTTTTTGGTGATGTTTGAGAAACTTCGTGGAGTATATTTACTGCATCTCTTTGTCCACCCAAACGCAAACTTGTTTCTGCCGCAAACTTCAATTTGTTTTTTGGATAATTCTGTACTATAGGTAAAACTTTTCGTCTTTTTGCCGATGCCGTCAGTTCTTGAAACTCTTTTGGTGGTCGTCCCATTTTGCTGCTAGATGGTCCTGGCACTGAATCGGCAGATTGATGCTGAGGAAAAAATGTGACATTTTCATCTAGTCATTTAGATTCACGCGCTAACATTATATGGATTGAACGGTGGGATTCTGTCCATTTTTTGGAAATTTTGCTATTTAAATTATTAATTTGTCGCTTAATCGTATCTTCAATTACCCTGTCCAGTCCTAGTTTATTATAAACATACGAAAATACGGCTGAATGTTTAGCACTTACTGTCTTTTCTTTAAGCCAAACATCAAACAACTCTCTCCGAGGTAGGACATAGCACCTGGAATAATACAATATTTTACATGACTGCATTTTCATGCAGTTAATTTTACTTTAGCTGTATACTAAAATGAATGACTATTATATAAAAAAATGCTCCAGTGCGAATATACATAATTTCGGTCCATTTAAATACAAAATATGTTAAATTAATTATAAAAATTACACCCAAGCTTTGTATCAACAATATTTCTACTAAAAAAATACCAATATTAAACCAATATCATGTAACAATAATACATACCTGTAGATTGAATCTTCATAGTTTTAAACCACAAAATACACTAAGGAACTTTAAGAACAGTGTGTTCACTTTAACGCATAACACAATACTAATTCAGGTAATAAATATTCCCATCATAAAACCCTCCTTTTATAAATGCATCCCCACTTATCTGAATATTAAGCAATTTTTACATTGTTTTCTCAGTAATCACCGGTTCATTCAGGGTTGGAAAATGATAAAATTATTGGAATATATACCTACTTAATTTTGGACTTTTGCACAGTTAGATTGTTAATTTCTACCAGTGTGCGACCCACTGTATAAATGTCTTGGGGAAAAATCCTAAACGCATGACTATACAATAGCATTAACATATATATCGTAACCACTAAATGCTGCATTTCTAAAGTGTTAACCAGTAAATACCACGGTACACTATTATTCACCACAAAGTTATCCCATTTATTATGCTAATTGTTGTAATCTGGCTCCCACGTGTATAATTCCGCTTGGCTATATACGGTGTAAAATGCTTTGTTACAAAACAACACATAAATCCATCTTTAGATCGAGACTTTCATTTGTAAAACCGACATGATCTATAAGTGAAAACGATTTTTTCTACGTTTCGCTCGGAATTCGTGTCAGATATAACAACATTCTGCCGTGTTCCACATATGACATTAATCCTTTTATTATGGTTTTTATTGATCGTATGCTATATAGTAATTATTATATTTTATGACTATGTTATTGCTCTTTTGTTCGTACAATACAATAAGTTGTTTCATTCAAACATAGGCCAAATCTAATGCCTAGCGAAATTTATTTAATTTCAAGAAAACGTGCCGATTTGATTCGGGTCCATATCAAATATCCGTATGAAAATATTATTGATTGACACATAAATACGCAGTAAACATATTTTCAATTTTTCTTATATTCAGTATAATATGCGTTTACAGGCCCCTGATTAGAGATAGATAACAAATGGTACCCTTGAAACGATAGTTTCAAGGTCAATCCGAGTATATAAAAATATATGGTATTCCATTTAAAAAATTGAGGTTATGTGTACTGCACATTCTAGCCACTGTATAGTGTAGCAAACAGGGGTTGAATTGATTTTAATATGTGGTGGTGCAGTCGTTGTGCAAGACAAGCGGTGAAAGAAATCCTAACAAACGTGTAAGTCACTCATATGTTTTGAAATTAGCAAAATTTATTGAAACAGGATCAGTGGAAAGCAGAAAAAGAACCGTACCCAGAGCCTTGAATGAAATATCTCAGATTGAAGTGCAGAATTTTTTTGCTATCAGTCCCACAAGTCCACTTCATTATAACTGACATTTCTCATGAATCTCTCCTAAAATTGCATATTTTTTTTAATATGTCTCTGCAAGCAAACACATTTCTTCTAATTTGGAACAGATCTAAGATTTGTCCTACATTCAAAAACAAAGATATAACCTCTATTGAAAATTATAGACCAGTTACTATTTTGTGTAAGTTGTTTGAAGTAATTTTATATGAAATATTATTTAGTCATTTAAAACCTCAAATTTGCTCTAACCAGCAAGGATTTCTACAGGATGATCTACTACCACAAATTTAATAAGTGTCGCCCAGTTTCTTGCAGAGACTTTATGTCATTTATACGAACTTTTCAAAGGCATTCGACAGACTTGATAATGGATTATCGCTGCGTAAAGTAGGTATACGATGTGAGACTTAGTGGATTTCTCAAGTATTTTTATTCATATTTAAACAACAGAAGCCTATACGGGCAATACCAGGGTTTTAAGGCTGTTGAAATGACAGCAACTTCAGGAATTCCACAAGGATCAATTCGAGGGCCTCTTTTGTTCTTTATTTTCCTAAATGGCATTGTCTGTGAACTTAATGCTCTATTATATGCAGATGATCCAAAACTACATTCGTCGATTTCCAACTTTGAGGACTGTTATTTGTTTGCAGAAAGATTTCAATAAATTGAATCTTTGGTGCGAGAAAAATGTATTACTTCTCAATATTAACTAGTGCCGTTGCATGTTTTACGAGAAAACTGCAGCCAATTGAATTCACATATTCAATTAATGAGACTAATGTAATGAGATGTTATAAGTTTAAATATTTGGAAGGAATTTTTGACTGCAGATTAACTTTTTACTGACCACATCAATGATATGGTAGCGGGTGCTTATAGAAATCTTGATTTTATCATAAGAAACAGTTTGTGAAAACTGCTACATTGGAATTACTCTTTAGTGCTTTCCTTAGATCTAAATTGGGATATAAGATAAAATAAGATAGTCTTTATTTATCCATAGATAAATAATATGTACATAAAAAAAATAATAAGTATAAAAATAATAGTTACAAACTAGTACTAGTTTACATATTATAGACATATAATATAGAGAGAAAAAAAACACAAACCTCAAGCAACATCAATTTGGCTGATATGCATTATCTTTTATAGAACATAAAAATTGTCTCTTAAATTGGTTAACGGTATTACTAGTCTTAATTACGTGAGAAAGAAGATTTAATTGTACAACTCCCTTGTGGAACAGACTTCTCATTGTGCTACTCCTAGAAGTTCTTTTAACATAATAGTTATTTGCACTAGCCGTTCGTGTGTTACACATGCGTACGTCTGTAACAGGCAACAATTGTCGTGTGAGATATTCCGGTAAAATGTTATTAATAATTTTGAAAATAAATATCATAGTTTGGAAGAAGAGGCACTGTTTAATGTTAAGCTATTTTAATGTATTAAGCATAGCTGACTGCTAGTGAATCGGTTAGTATTATTCGCATTGCCTTATTTTGGAGAACCTGGAGTCTACTAAAATGTGTACAACTTGTATACAACACAGAACAGCTATAGAGAAAATGAGGTAGTATTAGACACAATTAATTTAGTAGTAGTTGATATAAATAGAGCCACTCTGCTAAAAAATCCGATTTTTTGCCGATTTTCTTTGATATGTATTCTATATATTTGTTGAATTTCAGTTCACGATCAATTATTAGGGCTAGATACTTGATTTCCTGAACAATTTCAACTTTTTTACTATTTAACTCGATACCAAGATTTAGACTAGCAAACTATTTATATAGATAATTATTACCCACGAACATAAATTTGGATTTTAATTCATTTACTTTTAATCCATTGATCTTAAATTTTTCTGTCAATAATTTTAGTTCTATATTATTAATTACTTACCATTTCCTCAAAATTTGTACTATCATAGTAAATAAGAGTGTCATCAGCAAAAATCTGGATTTTACATTTTTGCAACACATTGCCAAGGTCATTAATATAAAGAATAAATAATAATGGACCCAGTACACTGCCTTGAGGAACCCCAAAGCTGTTTTTGATAAATTTCCATTCATTTTTGTTACTTGCTACCTATTTGTTATATAACTTGTAATCCAGTCTATAACGGTGTTCTCAAATCCATATCTCTTTAGTTTTAATAGTAGTATATTACGGTCCATTGTGTCAAAAGCACGCTTAAGATCAATGAAAACTGCGTAAATTCCAACTCCTGCTCTGTCCAACAAGTGCTTCCAAACTGAAATTACTAATTGCAAAGCTGTTTCACATGAATGTTTACCACGAAATCCCGATTGATATGTGCATCGAATATTATTTGATCTTATGTACTTGATTACTTGATCATAAACTATTAATTCTAAGATTTTTTTCACAAAAAGGCAACATATTTACTGGTCTTAACTGTTCGGCCAGATTCGTATTGGGTATTTTTGATATATGTATCACTACAGATGTTTTAAAAGATTCAAGCATTACACCCTTTGCCAGACACAAATTAATCAAATTTAAAAAAGGATACCCTATTATGTGAAAAAGATTTTTTATGATATAACGTCCGAGTTCATCAGTGCTATATTTTTTTCTTTAGTCACTAATTTATTTAGATCTTGTAGGGTTATAGCATTAAATGATGTTATGCTTGAATTTACACCCGGTATAGATTTATTAATTATATCAATATCGACATCATCTGTCCCTATGCTTATGTAATACTCTCAATACTACCTACATAATACTGATTCAATACATCCGCCAAATTGTTATATATTACTCCATTACAGTTCAAACTTTGTAGTGTTCCCCGCTTTTTTCTCAACTAACTGCTTTAAGCTTTTCCACATTAATTTTGGATTTGACTTATTACCATCTATATTTCTATCATAAAATATTGTTTTCGCTTCGTTGATAACTTTTACAGTATTGTTTCTTGTCTACTTGTAGTAATTCCATTCCTCATCTTCGCGTGTAAAATCAAATATTTTGTAAGCCTTATTTCTATTTGCAATGGCTTCCCAACACTTATCATCTAACCATCTATTTTCAGCTACCTTTGCTTTTATATATTTTTTTTTGTGCCACTATATTTAGTATCAGAGCCGGCCCAATGAAATTTCGCGCTCCAGGCCAGTTCTAAGTTTTGCGCCCACTCCCCAATTTTCAACATTTTCTTAGGTAAATTATACAAATTTTGGTAATACGCCTTTAATATTAATATTATCATAGAAATGAAAATAACTAAGAAAAACTTACCTGTTCATAAGAACTGATCTCGTCTAGTTTCTGTAATGCAAACTGCTTAATGAGTTCACTAAAATCCATCGAATGTTCATTTTCTATATAAATCATAGCTAGTGAGGTTAACCAATCTTGGGTCATTGAAGATCTCAGATAAGTTTTAATTAACTGTAGTTTACTGAAACTGCGGTCGCCACTTGCCACAGTCACCGGAATTGTTAGGAGGATACGCAAACTAATCCATACATTTCGCATAGTTTCGTGTAAGTTGTTTTTATGTAAATGGTTTAAAACTTCAATGGGCGATTTACAATTAGTGTCTTTTAATAAAGATGTTAAATGAAATAATTCATCGCACAGCTGTTCTCCGTCAATATCGTGGTCATCTCCAGCTTTTAAAATGTCACTAAGGGTATTACACTGTTCTAGTAAAATTGCACGACTATCAGAAACTTTTTGCATATTATACAGAAAAGACCATTTATCGCTATGAGTCTGAACCTGCGTGAATCGTTCAGTAATACAACTTATGACTGTATCTAACAAAGGATAAAACGCTGTAGTTTTATAGCGATGTTCGGGATCTAGAAGAGTTTCATCTTCGTGTTCGTACAGGAAAAGTCTTTTCTTTTGTCTAGGCCGTAACTCTTTAAACTGGGTTTCTATTTTCAATTCCTCGCAAATTTCACGAGCTTTCAAAACACATTATGTAATATCCCGATTCTCGGTAGCGAATAAGGAACTGCTTACAATTTTCTAAATACATAACAGCTGTTGGTAAGTCCATATCTACTTTTTGCATACTCTTACTAACCAAATTAACTTGAAAAAGTATGTCATACCACACCATTAAGGTTATTAAAAATTGATAATCACACATGTGTGTTTCCAAAGACATTGCCTCTGATGATTCCTTAGGATCATCCGATGACTCCTGTAAAGCAGAAAGTGCATTACAAATTTCGGGAAACTGATAACGGACCGTTTTTAAACTGTCAATTCAACACTCCCATCGTGTTTCGCAAATTTGCTTAACTGTTAGACCCTCAACATTTTTCTTAAAGACATCCCAACGTCTAGTAGAGGCTCCAAAAGGTACAAATAACCTTTGCAAAACTCCGAACAGCGTGGTACTCTAATATAGATGAGAAATTAGCAATACTCAATAACACAATTTTAAATTTATTTGACAAACATGCACCTTTCGTAACTTCTCGGATATCTAAAAAACCATCTCCCTGGATGACACACGTTATAAAATACATGATAACCATTAAAAAACGGGCATCACAAAAACATAAAAAAGCAGAAAATATTAATGATTGGCTGTATTATAAAAATATTAGAAATCTAACTAATAATGCTATAAAAAATTTTAAAAAAATCGTATTTGCAACAAAAAGTAAATGCTAATAATTACAAAACTCTTTGGAAAGAGTTAAATTACCTAAATGTGTATGATAAACAGGAAAACTGCAATATACTGGAACATTTATGTGATGTCAACTTAATTAATGATTGCTTTATTAACTCACTTAACTTTAACGAGCCAGATGAAAACACTTTGAATTTTTACAGTAACAATTTAAAAGCCAACATAGAAACTTTTAATTTTAAATTAACATCTAATGATGAGATTCTCAATTTTTTAACAAAAATTAAAACTAGAGCCTCAGGCTCCGATTGTTTAAATGTAACCATGATTATGTATTGTTGTCCTTATATTATATAGTACATTACGCATATAATTAACTGCTACGCATATAATTAACTGCTACGAATATAATTAACTGCTACGCATATAATTAACTGCTGCTTAGAACAAAAATACTTTCCGAAGTGTTGGAAAGTTGCTCATATAATACCTTTGCCTAAAATAAAAAATCCTAATGAATTTAAAGACTTACGATCGATTAGTATCTTGCCAGTTCTCTTCAAATTGATAAAAAATATTTTGCTAGATACCCAGTCTGGGTTTTGATCGAATTATAGGTGCACAACTGCTCTGCTAAAGGTAACCGATGATATTCTATCAGCTACTGATAATAAAAAAATTACCGCCTTAATTTTACTTGACTATTCAAAGGATTTTGATAAAATTAATCCTCGGTTACTTCTAGCAATTTTACACTATTTCGGTTTCTCTGAAGATGCCGTTATAATAATAAAAGCTTATTTGACAGGCCGCCAACAACGCGTCCTCCTTAACGGAAATCTGTCAGAAGCGTCATAGGTTACTAGTGGGGGTTCCACAGGGGTCTATCTTGGAGCCATTGCTATTTACAATTTATACTGCCAACTTATATACATATATCGACCACTGTATTTCCCACTATTATGCTGATGACACTGAAATTTATTTTACTTTTGATTGCAACGATATTAATGAGACTTGTTTAAAAATCAATAATGACTTAGCATCATTACTAGATGCCTCTGAGAACCACTACTTAACGATTAATCCAAATAATCTACTACAATGTTATTTGGGGGAAAATTTCAACGTCAGGAATGTTTAACAGATTTAAATATATGCATTAATAATCAACAATCTGCTCTAAAAGCGGTGTGCTCCCTCAGGACGAGATCAATTTTCGTGCAGGGGTGCGGGGACGACTTAGAAGAGCTTGCCAGGCATAAACAACAGGCATGAGAGGGCCGATGAATTGGCTAAACTTGGAGCCGAGAAACCCTGTCTCAGGCCCGAGCCTATGTTAGGCATACAAAAAGGCAGGTCAAAAGGGCCCTCAATGAGTAGGCCCACGAGATACTGAGGAAGCATTGGAGGACCAACAGGGCCTACAGGCAAACTCGAGATTTTGTGACGGGGCCGAACAAATCGAAAACGGTTTGGTTACTGGGCTGGAGTCGGAAGACTCTAAATCTTTTAATCGGAGTTCTGACAGGCCACTGCAAACTTAGGAGGCATCTATCATTGATAGATATTGAGGAAGACCTTACATGTCCAGGATGCGGGAGTGGTGAAAAAATATCTTACCACTTTCTGGGACAGTGTGAAGCGTTTGGGCTCCTGAAACATAGTATCTTCGGTTCTAAGGCGCTTCTAAGTGAGGAGATGAGCTTCCTCGCAATAAGAGCCATCCTGACCTTCATTAGAAGGTCGGAAAGATCGACGAGGGAGCAAGAGAAGCACATGGCTGAGGGGACAACTGGGGGTTGGTAAAAAGGGCCTGTCTGCGGCCTACTTACCATGCGTTAATCTCCCACGCCATTACCATTACCGTGACATTAGTCAAAACTAAAAACTGCCTTCTCTAGAAGTTTTACTCGACTCATCGCCTTGTTTCATTCGCCTATTTCTTTTTAAACCATCACGAGTTACCACTGCTTTTTATTTACGTAAAACCCTAACAGAATTCAGTATACACGCATTTTGTTGTTAATAATATAATAATGACAATAAGAATGGGGAACGAGTTAAAAGTAACACATTTGACGCATGTTTTAATATAATCGATAGTCGGTGATAGCGGATACAGTCACCCGGCACGTTAAACAACCAAAAAAAACCTATTGTATTCTGCGTTTTCCTTTCAATCGACTATAGCTGGTGATTTTGTATAATTTGTATATCCTGCTTCCTCAATTAAATAATTAGGTGTACATGCAAGTTATGTTTTGGTAATATAACATTAACAGTATGGTGTCGTGATTGATTATGCATGCACTTTATACAGTCTAATAACTCGAACCAACTTCATTATGTAATACATATAAAGGAATAAAGCAGCATGTATTACTGCAGACTGCAGAAAGTGTGTAAATGAATTAATTGTAAGATTCTGATTAACAAAAGAACTTGAGAAATCACACTTGTCTGGAAAATGTGATACACGGTGTCCAAGATTAACATTTCCGTTTTTATGGAACGTAGCCCCGTCGGAAAACAACACGTATTCGAAAAAATCCGGTTGTTCTCGCACTTTCTGAATTGCCCATTCACAAAATTCTCGTCTCTTAATAAAATCATTAGCTTCTAGTTCTTGCAATAATTGGATATGATAAGGTTGAATCTTGTTTTCTTTTATAATCCTTGCAATACTGGACTGACTAATATCCAATACCCTACTTAAAATTCTTGAACTTACATGTGGATTTTCTACGAAGCTTAGCACAACACATTTACGACTGGTTTAATTCGCTTCGGCTTCTTAAACATAACTTTTCCGCTTTCATCGAATTTAGTTTTTAATTTTGTAAAAGCGCGACAATTCGGATGTCTTTGGTCTGGATATATTTGACCATACAATCTAGAGGCCAACAAACAATTACCATAACTCTCCCCGATACAGTAAATCATATTAATTCTTTCTTGTTTAGAAAAATTCATTTTAAATACTTATTTAAGTAGAAATAAAGTCTGCAAATTAAAAGCGTTTCAAATTTGTTTCAAACAAATGTCAGTGATAAATTCCATCTGGATATTTGGAAAATTCACACAGTTCAAGTATTTAAATGTAGAATAATAAGACAACTTTCTTTTCATTTATAAAAGATGAAACTTACATTACTTGAAACAATGCTCATAGTTGTTTCTTGCAGAAACAAAAAAAAACATGTGCCAATGCCTCCTATGATATCCGAATTTCTAGAAATTACCTGATGTTTTTATTAGAATGCAGTTTCACTGGACACCGTTGGTTTTAGGTATAACTATAGATTAATAAAAATTGTAGAGCGACAAAAAACTCTATCCAAATATGTAAAAATATACGGGGTGTTCCATTTTAAAAAATTAAGTTATGATAGATTAAAGTTAGCCATTTTTGTATCATCGTAATAAACACCCTGTACAAATAATTTCAACTTTAAAATATCTGAAGGCTAGGCCATGGCATTGCTTAACATTTAACAAAAAAATTTTGCTTAATCTGTGAAAATACTTCTCATGCAGAATTTATTAGTGAGGTCTGCAAATAACAATTTTTTTGAAAAATGTTGAATAATTCGACAACGCTGGAACAGAATTTCAAAAACAAAATATATTCGAAAAGGCAATTAAAGAAAGAATACGAATTTGCAAAAATATATAGGGTGTCCCATTTATAAAAACATACTTTTGATATGCCACTCTAACATCAAACACCCTGTGTGATTAGAAATAATTTTAGAATATGGTACTCTTGGTCTCCTACAACTTTTATTTGAAACTTTTTCCTGTATAATAAATATTAAAGGAGATATCGACCGAGACGCCCTTGGTGATTCACGCTGTATATGTATGTAGGTGTATATGTGTGTGTATATATGTATGTGTATTGTGTATGTATGTATGTATGTATGTATATGTATGTATGTATGTATGTATGTATGTATGTATGTATGTATGTATGTATGTATGTATGTATGTATGTATGTATGTATGTATGTATGTATGTATGTATGTATGTATGTATGTATGTATGTATGTATGTATGTATGTATGTATGTATGTATGTATGTATGTATGTATGTATGTATGTATGTATGTATGTATGTATGTATGTATGTATGTATGTATGTATGTATGTATGTATGTATGTATGTATGTATGTATGTATGTATGTATGTATGTATGTATGTATGTATGTATGTATGTATGTATGTATGTATGTATGTATGTATGTATGTATGTATGTATGTATGTATGTATGTATGTATGTATGTATGTATGTATGTATGTATGTATGTATGTATGTATGTATGTATGTATGTATGTATGTATGTATGTATGTATGTATGTATGTATGTATGTATGTATGTATGTATGTATGTATGTATGTATGTATGTATGTATGTATGTATGTATGTATGTATGTATGTACGTATGTATGTATGTATGTATGTATGTATGTATGTATGTATGTACGTATGTACGTACTATGTATGTATGTATGTATGTATGTATGTATGTATGTATGTATGTATGTATGTATGTATGTATGTATGTACGTATGTATGTATGTATGTATGTATGTATGTATGTATGTATGTATGTATGTATGTATGTATGTATGTATGTATGTATGTATGTATGTATGTATGTATGTATGTATGTATGTATGTATGTATGTATGTATGTATGTATGTATGTATGTATGTATGTATGTATGTATGTATGTATGTATGTATGTATGTATGTATGTATGTATGTATGTATGTATGTATGTATGTATGTATGTATGTATGTATGTATGTATGTATGTATACGTATGTATGTATGTATGTATGTATGTATGTATGTATGTATGTATGTATGTATGTATGTATGTATGTATGTATGTATGTATGTATGTATGTATGTATGTATGTATGTATGTATGTATGTATGTATGTATGTATGTATGTATGTATGTATGTATGTATGTATGTATGTATGTATGTATGTATGTATGTATGTATGTATGTATGTATGTATGTATGTATGTATGTATGTATGTATGTATGTATGTATGTATGTATGTATGTATGTATGTATGTATGTATGTATCTATGTGCGTATATATGTGTGTATATGGGTGTATGTGTATATGTATATGCATGTGTATGTATATGTGTGCATACATATTTGTATAAGCGTATGTGCTATTTTTAGTGTTACCTTTTTTTGCTTATACCATTTTTATTACCATCTTTCTTTTTCTTTTTCTTTTGTATTGCCATTTTTATTATTACCATTTTTCTTTTTGCTGTTGTTAATTCAAGTTATCCCCGTATCCTGTAATTGGGCTTTTGCCTGTTGGATATGTATTAAATAAAAAAAAACAAATGTTTTTTATTGTTTGTAAAGTTAACACTAATTTTAGTCATTTTTGAGCTTTCACACTTTCGCATTCACGCATTATACCTATCCTGATCCGTTTTATTTACTTACCTGTAAAAAGATAAACAACCTCGTGGTTTTCCTCTTTGGCCGCACACTACACACTTATTAGTCATTGTTTCTCAATAAATATTCACTAAATAAATCTTTATAACTAAAAATCGATTATTAATCAGTATCCATTAACAAAACTTTAAAAACTACAGAGATTAAAATAACAACAGCAGAATAACACTGAAAAAATACATTCCTCAAACAAACAAATTTTGTATACGTGTTAAGTTTTAAGTTACGCAAAAGCATTAAAATAAACGCTGAAGCCCGGAGCCGCCCCTGGTTTGTTTTGGATACGTTGATATTTAAATATGCAAATTGTTGTTTATATATCGGTCATAATAATCAGTGTATCTCTTATGGGTATTACTTATCTTTATATTATTAATCTGAGAGCCTATCATAACTTCTAGAAAATCAAGTTTTACCCGAGATAAGACAGCTTTTTACAGAACAAGATATAAACGAATTGTGGTTCATACAAGATGGCTGTCCTGCACATAATACTAATAATATTAGACAGATATTGCAGGAAAATTTTGGTAACCACATAATTTCAAATAGAGGACTAGTATTGTGACCACCCCCGCTCGCCTGATATAACCCCTCCTGATTTTTATTTGTAGGGTATGGTGCAAAATGAAGTGTATGATTTTGAAAGCACGGAAAGTATCGATATTTTGGAAGACAGAGTTAGGGACGTTTTTGGCACAATAAATGCCAATATTCTCAGAAGAGTAACCAGCTCAGTTATGCGTAGATACCAAAAATGTATTCAACTAAATGGAGGTCATATTGAACAGTTTTATTAAATCTTCTTACTTCTTTACTATCATTTTGTCTATTATGTTAATTTGCTGTTATTAAAAATTTTCTCCATATCGATTATGTTCAGTAATTTAACAGAAAATTAATATTATTTAAACAAGTCAAACTGGTACCCTTAATATTGCAGTTATTTTTTAATAATGGTTGGTACTAGATATGTCCATGAAATCAAAAAAACTTTTTGATTTTCCATGGCCATTTTGTTGTTGTTAAGGTTATGCAACTTTTCTTAAATTATTCCCTTGAAAAACAATTTTTCCTAGGCATGTGATACATCACTTGAAAACTCTTTTTAAATGCAATCTGAAAGACGAAAAATCCAATATGGCTGCAATAAGAAAAAACAAAAGTTAGCATGGATATCTCGAAAACAAAAGAATATCCAACATTTGTTTCTACACCAAAATATTAGTCTCCAAAAAGTGTCGTAATAATGTAAACGTCTAAACGCTGTCTGACCAAGGCTTGGGCTACAGCCAAAAAGAAAAATCGCAAAATTTTCGTTTTTCTGGAAAATCCTAAAAACGGTTTCAGTTAGCCATGATTCCTTAACCGATCATGTATCTCTCATGATTGACGAGATCGCAATAGTGAGCATCAAATTTAAAACACACGCTATGTCAAAAAATTTCTTGGTTTCGAGATATGGGGTGGTGAAGTTTCGGCAGTTACTAAGAAACTACACAAGCTTTCGATTTAATATTTAACACGTGTTTTTTGCTTCACATATTTGTGTCAGGATTCATTGACGTAGAAAGTGTTTCGAAGTACTGTCTCGACTACCAGTTCCTATTTTAAAGTATAGGAACACCATTTTATTCTATCAGTGGTATGATAGAAGTTTGGATAACTGCAGTGAAGAAACGGTATATTCAGAGGTATATTTTATGGTTGTCGGTTCCGCAGAAATGGACATCTTACCAGCTCAAAGTGATCCTGGGTTTATAACTAGATTTTTCTAACTATGACACTGAGAATGGATTCTATTCTTAAGCAAGTGACACTAGAATCCAATCGGTGTAATAGAACATCAAATGACAAATGACAACCGAATATTCCCGAAGCTTGTTTCTGAATAAATAACCCTATTTAACTCTCTGGCCAATGGGATTAACAGGTATTCGTATATTACACAGAACATTTAGTTTGAAAAAAAACACCAGACTCTACCTAGGTACCCAGGGGTTTTTGGGGTCTCTGATTCCGATGCCGAGGTCGGTTGAGCTCTATCACGTCAAGTTCTAGGTCAATTGAAGGTCAAACTAAGAAAAGGTGGTTGAAAAAATCTGAAAAAATTCATACCTAGGTTTTTGGGGTCGATGAGTCCGAATTCGGTGTTCGCTTACCCTTAGAAGGCATCCAGAGGTCATTTCAAGGTCATTTTGAGGTCATTTTAAGGTTAATTTGAGAAAAACAGAGGAGAACCTGTTAAGAAATCTGAAAAAAATTCACACATAGGCTGTTGGGGTCGCTGAGTCTGAATCCGGAGATGGTCCATTAAGGTTACTCAGACGTCATTTTAACCCATTAAACCCTGAAACTATTTTTTGTTAAAAATCAGTTAAAAAATAGAATACACTGGTTTATTATTGTTCAAAAAGCTAGAGAAAATTAGTGAAAAAAAAAATCAAAATCTAATTTTGGAGTTATGGGGCGTCCTTTTAAAAGGACTGTAGAGTTAAATACTACTCATTGATTATAAATTTTGCCAGTACATTTTCTTTCTGGAAACACAGCAGTAGCCACTTAAAATTAAAACACTAATGAAACAATACATGTCATCAGCTTTGATGTCAGCTTGACGATTGTTTTGAAGAGCATATAGATTACTAAAGCGAACCAGATCATCAATAAGCTGTGTATGAAAAAACAATTTAAACGTATTTGCTGGTGAAAGGTTGTTTTTTGCTAAATGAACCGGATTCCATTCAGGAAAGCTAGTTTTAAGGTCTTTATCTGTGAGGTCGACATTAATCGCATAGTCAAAATGTTTAGGTTTCTTCAATTTCTTGAAAGAAGACAAGGGCATCTCATCTTCACTGTCCCAATTTTCTTCCAAGTTGTCTTCCTGATCCTGGTCCATAAAAACCTCAACATTTCCACGTAACTGGGAACCTGGCAAGTTGCTTAGCATAACTTCAGTCTCATCGCCTGAATCTTCATCCGTATTGTAATCATTTGCATTTTCCGGTGGAAAAATGATTATCTCATTAGGAATATCCGCTATATTATCTATGTTTTCTACTTCTTCAAGAAGTTCATTTAGTGTAAGAGGTCTTTTCCAATGTCTGAAAGTGAACTGATGTCTATTACCACTGAAATAAAATGAATACTTGCACTTTTACATATTTTCCACCCTCACAATAAATAAATAAATGTTTATTTGTTACGAAACACTAATTGAAATGCAATTATTTTTCCATTATGCAAGCAAATAAATATGATAGTCCTAATATAGCTCATTACAAACCAACTTTCTAGACAATTGGACATAAAATACCCAAAATTACCCAAAACAACACTTTCATTTACATTGTAATGTGAAAGTAATAAAAAAATATGTAAAACAAGCTACAGCATCTCATAAGCCTATCGTCCTTTTAAAAGAACTGAGTAATTTAGTGACACATAACCTAACCCCTAACCATACTTTGCATTCAATTTCGTCTTAACAGTCATTACTAGTATATGTTTTGAATATATAATATCGGAAAATATAATAAAATGTTCTATTGTCACAATAAAACTTACCTAAGCTGCTGGGAGTCGCCCATTTTCTCACCAAAAATTGTTGCACAAATTTAAAAAAAATGCCAAGGATGAGATAACTCGAAAAATTTCGGCTGAAACTGTCTCCGAAATCATAACATAGGTTTCTGATTATAAAACGCATATCGCCATCTATGAATAGTATCTACAACTTTTATAATCGCATGAAAAGTTGCATACTTTTAACGTCCTTTTAAGAGAACCGTAGGGTTTAATGGGTTAAGGTCATTATGAGGATGAATTGATACACTTGAAAAATCTGAAGGTTTTTTGGAATTCAAAGTCCAAATGTCAGTTTTTTAGATGACCTTTTTATCAGATCCGCACCTTCAAGTTACAATACACAACCGACTTTGATTTTAGCCTGCATTCGTCCGCCAGATTTTGCTGCACGTGAAGATTCTTCGACTATCTCAGTGCAAATATATTTAACTCAATGAATCACCTATTTATTTTTTTCTGTGAAAGTTGACGAGCTTATATTCACCACATAAATCCCGTGGAACGCAAAGAATGACCTTTAGGTATAGTTGCAGAAGCTAAGCGAATATGAAAGTAGAGAGTACCTTGAGTATTTGATAGATGGCGCATGCCCACAGTAAGTGGACAGAGAAAATGCAGGCGGATGATAAATACAGACTAACAAGCAAACAGACAGCTGTGCAGGTAAAAAGGCAGACAGATAAACAGACAATAAGTAGTATAAATTTTTTCCAATTTTTTTCACCTCCTATTCTTACTTTAACCTTCAACCGAACTAGAATATGAGGTGATAGAGGTCAACCAATATCGGATTCGGACTCAGCGACCCCAAAAACCTATGTATGATTTTTTTTTAGATTTCTTGACAGCTTCTCCTCTGTTTTTCTCAAATTAACCTTGAAATGACCTCAGAATGACCTTGAAATGAGCTCTGAATGCCTTTTAAAGATAATCGAACACCGGATTTGGACTCAGAGGCCCCAAAAACCTATGTACGAAGTTTTTCACATTTTTCAACCACCTTTTCTTAGTTTCACCTTCAAATGACCTTGAACCTGACGTGACAGAGCTTAACCGACCTAGGCATCGGAATCAGCGACTCCAAAAACCCCTGGGTACCTAGGTAGAGTCCAGTGTTTTTTTTTTAAACTAAAGTTGGCCTGTGATCGACAATTTACGGAAGTAATAATTCTTAGCAGGTATTCGCATGCAATCGGTAATTTACGGAAATAATTCTTACCACTGTTTTCAGCGAAGCACACTGGAGACTGGATTTGTTGCGTGTTGAATGTTAGGAGACTCACAAAACTTACTATTCTGATCGGTGCGTACTGTTTTATTCCAAAAATCATGACGAATTTCAATGTATTTTACTTAAGAGGGCTAATCCGACTTGTGTTTGTAAGGTAATTTTTCAAAATTTATTTCGTCCATACGGTTTGGTCAAATTACACCAAATTTGGAAGAGCGGTAGATGAAGGTGCACTAGAGAATACATGTATCTTATTTTAATTAATTTTCACTTCATGTAGGAAAAATATACACTGTAAATATAGGTAAAATTTGAATGTGACTAGCTCCATAATTATTGACATAAATCGGTAAAATTCATACAAGGCTTCAACCTTCATAATTATGTTCAGCAAGTTTCATATTTCTATTCCGTACCATTTCGTTAAAAATAATTTTCTAAATAAGTACCTTTGCCAGTAGAAATGGAGCAAGGAAGTGCTGCCTCTACTGGGAATCACACCGTAACTAAGCCGGCTATAAACTGCTTGAGTGAAGGTATAGTCAAGAGCAAAATTATTCAGCGGCGGATATATAAAAACAGCAAAAACCCTCCTTGAAATTTGTAATAGTGTTTTGATTTGATATATATATTTTAAGTATGTATTTACTTACTATTTTGTTTATATTTTGTAATTATAATAATAGAAAAAATAATAAATAATTATTTATGTACTTTTATATCATACAATTTTACATTAATAATAGGGAATTTGCCTATAATTTTAAAAATAAAAATAATACTAAAAAAACATAGCGTAACGTTGTAATAAAACGTGTACTTCTTAAAAAAATAAGATTTCTAATTCCACGCGATCAGTATGAAGGATCTAAACAGCGATAAAATTAAAGTGGCCCGAAACGAGCTACTATTGACTGTGACGTCACACCATACAATATTCGGTAGTCGTCGCGCCGGGAAGCAACACAATCAGATGTTTTCCAATTCCAATTTAAAATCTTTATTCACAATTAAGTACATTATTTACAACTTGTATGGGGTACAAAGTAAAATTTATATTAATATATACATATATTATATACAGAAAAAAGAAAACTAAAAATCAAGTCATTCATAAAATACTTAAAAATAATAATACAAACAAATTAACAAAGTATGACATTCTATATAAACATATGTACAATATGGTGTTATTAGACTTTGGTTGATTTGTTAGTGACTGTTCTGATATAAATATATAATTGTGTTTTATAGTACCGCTTATTGTAGTTGTACAGATATTTTAAAATGACCGAACAAAGTTTTTCAAAGGGCCAATCTGATAATTTGCCTAAAGTGGATATGTTTATGGTGGCATCTTTTATACAAAATAGTGAAAGTTTTTCCCTTGGAGAGGTCCGCGGGGTCAAGGCAGAGAAGTATGTATTTTTTTAGCATTTAGTAATAATTTATAAACATAAAATAGTTATGACTTGATCACGGAATAAAATGAAATAACTACAAAATGCTTAGTCGCAACTTAGCTTTTTTAGCAGACTTAGTCTTATGTTTGAAAGAATTTAGGGTAATTCTTTACAACAGCCACTTATATATTTTTCGTGTTTTTTTTGTACACACGTGTAAAGTGTCTATAGAAGACATTTGCTGCAAAGGAAGTGTTGCGCAAATGTATAATTACCTATCGTAGGTATTTTCGTACTATGTTTTGGGGAAAGGGAAATAAGTGATTGTGTCGTGTTATCATTCACATAATAGATAAATGTAAGATTTGAATAGAATAAATTAAAGGGCAAGGGAAAGGTATTTGCAATATACTATATATACTAGCGGTAAACATTTTACTCTTCGCAGACAGTAGTGTTATTGAACTTTTATATAATTGTTGCACATTCTGTAGGATACTCTTCGCAGTTTTTTGAAAAGAATCTTGTGTTTGTCTTATAAACTTCATTCTTACAATACCTAATGTATTGACTACATATTTAATTTTCTTTCCCGATGGTGCCGACTGTATTGGCGAAATGCGTGGCAGTATATTTTATAGCATAAACTAAGATTCATTCTTACAATACCTAATATATTGATCACATATTTAATTTTCAACTTTTTTTCATCTTCCGATGATGCCGACTGCGTACGCGAAATTTGTGGTAGTATATTTTACAGCATTTTGGTGTCTATAGAAAATTACTTCAATTTTAGTAGCACATTGAAAATTGCAGCCCTCTGTAGATTCATATTTTTAAATAAAATGTCCTATAACTTTTTTATTTACTATTTGATTTTTTTCAAAAACAATGGATTTCTTCCTCTAGCTAACACTAACTTATAGCCCAAATTTCAATTCGATCGGTCTTTTCCTTCTTTAGTTATCGTGCTTACAAGAAACGTGACGGACGGACAGATGAACAGACGGACATTTTGAAAGTTGTTCAGAATTCGATAACGAACGAAATGATTTTTTCTTTGCGAGCGATATTAATGATTTTAGAAATGTCCCGATCAAATGCAATATACTCTTCGTTATCGTATTTGCGAAGAGTATAATAATAAATTGCTGTTTACTTTAGCACCAGGAAATTACCTTTACTTAGTATCACTAAATTATATTCTATCTACTAATCTTATTTTCTAACATTGTATACACATTCTTTCTTTAATCCTACCCTAATTAAAATTCAATAATTCGGAATTCGGAATATTTTATTGCCTGCCTGCGAAAAACTAGTAGATAGACATATAGTATTTAATAATGTACTTACATTAAAATAATCACACATGTAGAGACCTACATGTCTATGAAATGTCTTTTTCATTTCTTCTACACGCTTTTTGCCATTTTGATCGACGAATCTTATCTTCTGGCAATATTATAAATACTTTATCTGGCACTTTCATTGTAGTATTCTTACACAACGGTACAATGCAATATTTAAAATAAGGAGTTTTTTGTTTCCATTTTAAGTATATACTTAAAATTTATCTGAAATCAAGCGGTCGAGTGCTGGGATCTCCGTCGTCGTTTGTAAATTGTATGGTGTGATGTCACGACTACTCCCGCGCTTTTGAACCTGTTTAAAACGGTTCGCTAGCGCGCGAAACTTGCCCTGCTAGCCCTTGTAAACAATTTTTTTATGTGTTTATATAAAATGAATAGATTATAGAATGTTTTATGAAAATTAAAGAATGAGAAGAGAAATATGTAAATTGATAAAAATGAAGAGTGGAATATGGTGAGGTACAACTAACACACAACATACAATTACTTATACAATATTACTTTACCCATCAAATAATTACGTAATAGTACCCATAATGGACTACCTAAATCATTTTTCCAATAGAAACTGCATACAGTAAATATTAAACTGTATTATGGAGTATAATATTATATAATTAAAATAAAATAATTAGGACGGTTATTTCTATTCTTTAATAATTTACGTGTCAATAATTCCACTGTAACATTGGTTGAAACCCAAAAAAGACAGCAGTTTTTATTTATTAATTAATAATAAATAAAAAGAAAGTAATTATTACTATATTTCAGTTTATATTTCGAGTTGTATAATATCTGTTTCGCGGAGAGCTTGGTTCCCTGCTATATTTATTAACCAGAGTGTACATATCGACCAGAACAATAGATTTTATTGCTTTACTCTATCCCGTCGTAATGTGTTGCTAGTTCACGTACTCTGGAACCAAAATTCTTTTCTGCACGACGTTCATTTATTTTATATACGTCTGTCACTTTCGAAACTTCCTAGAGAGAGACACAGTCAACGGAGGCTTTCTCTTAACTAGGCCCCTTAAGATTCGGCTCAACGCTCCTAAACAAATTCCCTACGTAATATTATAAAAACAAACAGGTCACAAGGTAATATTTTTTTAAATAAATCAATTACTATTTCTTGTGATAAATTATTTAAAAGTAGTAAAATGTATCTCTTTTGGGGGGGGAGGGGGGGATATTTGTCGTAATATCACCTACTGATGAAATGATGTTATGCATCTATCTGTGTATTTTTTGCAGGTTTTGTGTGTTTATCCAAAACTGATCCATCCATGGCCAGTAGCAGGCATAGCCTTGTGGTTGGGTCTAGTCCAGGACCTACTTATTCCCATAGGATTAGGCATAGTGGACTCCAGGTTTTGTAAATGGGTGTCCAATGTATACAGATGCTCTGGAAAGAATGTCGAGGAAAAATTACCACATGGTAAGGCAGCACTGGTACACTTGATTTCAAAAAAACTGGTACAACTCTTGTAATCGAAAATCTTAATAGTTTAGTTGTGTGCATATGTCTGTAAATAGGGCTGGCCAGGCATGTCGAGAGGGGAATGGAGAAGAGGTGATTTACCCCGGATCTGGGTAAATGTTTTTCAAAACATTTTCAAGCCTGTCATATTATTGTTTAAAAAAATAATATTTGTTACGGATAATTCTACTAATGGTTGTAATTAAAATACTAACTGAATAATGATAATTCCATTTTTAAAATAAGAACACAAAAATACCACATGAGATTAAAAAAAATGTAAACAATGCAAACTGAACATAAAAATACAATAAAAAAAAATAAAATAAATGAACTTCAATTACGTAATACAGAATTAACTAATATTTTGTCATTGCTCCATTAGCGTCTAAAACTGCCTGAAGTCTTGCAGGCATGGACAAAATCAGATTTCTTGCAAGGTCAACTTCTTGCGACAAGTTCTCCCAAACGTCTTCAATTATCCCTTCCAATTCTTGGGCATTATTTGGATGGTTATTTAATTTTCTTATGTTTCACCATTAGTCCCCATACATTTTCAATTGGATTTAAATCCGGACTTTTAGATGGCCACGATAACAACTCTATGTTTTTATTAAGAAACCATTGCCTGACACGATGGGCCGTATGTATGGAGCAGTTGTCTTGTTGGAAAATAAAATTATTTTCCGGAAACACCTCTATTACTGACGGCAACATAATATTGTCTAATATTTCAATATATTTAATGGAATTGAGATGACCACCACTGTTCCAACACACACCTAACCCATTTAGGCTCATCCAAGCCCAGACATTGACTGAAAACCTTCCTGATATTTGTGGATCGAAAGTATATTTTCCGTCGTATCTAGTGGAAGGAGGCCTATATACGCGAACATGTCCATCGTTACAAGTTTTAAAAACCTTTTCGTCAGAAAAGACAACTTGTCCCCAGAAGTTTTCATCATTGATTATATAGTTGAGTGCAAAAATAATCCTACCCTGCTTTTCTTTTCTTCTGAAAGTTTGTATTTTTTAGCCGCTGAACAACTCTTCAAGTCGCTTTGTAGTTTTATTCTTCTGCAAGCAGTAGATACCGAAGCATGGAAATTTGTTTCTGAAATTGCATTTACTGCAGTCTGAAAAGGGTTTTCTATTAGGTAATTTATAAGATTTTCATCTTCTTGATTATTGCTCTTTCTGGGCCTACCGGAACCAACTTTACGGGATACCGTTTGGTTGGTTTCCCATTGTTTTTTAACACTCATTATCGTGGTTTTACTCACATTGTATTCAGCAGCAAGTCTTCTTATGGACCAACCATCTTCAATTTTAGAAACAATTTGAAATTTTTGAATATCTGTTAGATGTCGAACCATTTTTAATAATGACGCCACTGATTAACGTCAAAGTGATATTTGTAACATTAAAGAACAAATGATTTACATAGCTAAAAGAAAGTGTACCAGTTTTTATTGAAATCAACAGTACATTTTTATAATTTCCTTAACTAATTTTTCTTCAATTGCTAGTTGGCTTGGATGGCAAATTTAGGCCGTTCGGCTCGACCAGCCAGCCACAGAGTTTGGAAATTTCCAACCCAGACAGGAACATAAGGGCTTTTCAGACTGTGGAGCATCGATTTCCGATAACGAACGGGTCGCTGTACACAAGCATCGACGGAAGGCTGCCTGTTATACATAATTATAGGAGACATAAGGACCAAAGAGCAGGTAAGGCAAATGTGAATCAAAAAATACTTACCGGTCTATTTTGAATTATCGATTATGTTCAGTATTTTAACAGAAAATTAAAATTATTTAAACATGCCATGTAAACTTAATACTACTGTTATTTTTTATAATTGTTGGTATTAGGCTCAGATTAATAATATATAGATAAGTAACACCCACAAGAGATATGCTGATTATTATGACCGATACATAATCAACAATTTGCATGTTTACATATCAACTTATTGAAAACAAACCAGGGCGGCTCCAGGCTTCAACGTTTATTTTAATATAATAATAATTTCCAGACCACAAAACGAGGCAAAAAGAACATATGAGAGATGTCAAAAACAAAAATAAGCTTAATATCATATCTTTGATAGAACATTGTAAATTTTTAAATCATGAATTTAACTTTGACGAAACCGCAGTAATAGGTAAACAATCTAATCTGGAAAAAAGACAATTTCAAGAAATGATAAACATTAAAAAATTCGAATCAGTAAATTCAAGAAAAGACACTGAAAATTTAAACTCTTGTTATTTCAATCTAATTAATAAAATGAAAACTTTATGATACATTAGATATTTTAAAATTTTCAACCTATTTACATCTTTCGTTCCTTTCTACTTTAAGCTTGTTTACTTATTATATAAACAACCATTTTAGTTCCCAAACACTTATTCATCCCTTATCTGCAGTAAGTTTAACAGAGCTAAAAAATAATCTCATTAGTGTCACAGCCTCGACGAGAATAACACACATTTCAAGAAATATATAAAAATTTCTCATTTCTGTATGCGCCGATATATAATTTTTATATATCACTAACCTATAACTAATTCTAAATAATAATTGAAGTGCCTAAAATAAGTACATGTGTCCTGCAATCTGTTATAGAATAATTCATTAACTGTTCAATATTATTTCTTCACTATTAGTTTGGATTAGAATTTATCACCCATATATGTAGTTATAGAATAACTTACAATCAATTTATTTATATCTTACAGTGCCCTGAGGATGGTAATAAATTATACCGAAACGTCGGCAAGTTAATACAGTAGTGTTTTAATTACATTGGACCTAATAACCCAAAAAATTTGTACTTAGTGTTTATTTTAATGATTTTGCATAACTTATAAACTTAATAGGTGTACAGAATGTCTGTTGATATTTTTTTAATTCAGTTTTAAAGATTGTTATTTAAAAAAGTGTTTATTTTCAGATTCTCTGAGAATCTGATGAAAAGATAAAGTTGGCTGAAAGCTCTCAAAATGGAAAATGCCAGTAAGTGGCACTACGTGTGTTTAGAACACTTAAAAAAAAAGTGATTATACTATTAGAAGATCTGGATTAAAAGTCTTGCGAATCAGTACTGTTCTATTTTTTCCCTGGCAACATTATCACCTGATTCGTCACAGGTACTGTCCAGGTCATTAGAGAATTATATTGAAAATTAATAATATACTGAGTAGTTGCTCATTCATACCTCATGAAATAATATCAAGTAGATAACCTACAGACATCAGCTGTTTTGTTGATATGTTAGTTTGCAGTGATGTAGGTTTGTATGATTCAAAGAAATCTCACTTGTTTCAGCATTGAAAATTATATTCCTTCGTCACAATTAGTACTCAAGATAGCAAGGTATGTTAAATTTAAATATACAGTGCAGTGATCCAAAAAAAAATGTTTAAAGAACTTAAAAACATTTACAATTTGATGTACCGAACATGGCAGTTGCTTAAAAAATAAAAATAATAAGGACCAAGGGAATTTAAAGTGGTGGGTCCTGTATATTGAAATTTAACATACCTTGCTATCTTGGGTATGTAACGGTCCATTTTTAGATATAATTAACTTGCGTTTTATTTAATTGCCTAATTTGGTTTGAGGTCAACCTTAAAAATTCTAGAACCGACCTAACTAAATTGTAAATCTTTGATAATTTAGGCGACCACTGGACCTTTAGTGCACCAGCGCGAACACTGCGGTGTGGGGACAAAGGGGGAACGCTTATACTAAGACGCGGGGACTCTCTGCCGAGCCATCGCCGAGGGAGGATGTGTGTTCCTTTTTGGGTATGTTACGTTGTGAGTACGTTATCTTATTTTTTTATATGGAGACGAGACCGGAGCTTGAGTTGAGTTAGTTGTGTGCGTTGCTTGCCTTACGTTGGAGATTTGATCTGGCTGAAAATTATGGTTCTGAAGTTACCAAGTATGTAGCCTAAGAAAGATATTCTATGAGCTGGTAAGGTGATCTTACTTCTAATTATTGTCACATAGGTACCTATTAAAAAGTAAACAGCTTCCTCTCTGAGTGTAAGCTGGAAATTTGAAGATTAAAATTTGCAACCAAAGGCTGATTTGCCTATCTATCTAGAGGTGGAGAAAACCCCCTAGAGTTTTAATTTTGCTCTTGAACTATGCGATACAATTTTATGAAAAGTAACCGTTCTTTCCCCCTCTCAACGGCCCTAGTGCGTGAAGTTTTTTTAGACGTTTAAAATATGTAACTTTCCTAGACTTTGATATAAAACGAAAAAAAAAGAAAGGCGGGTGGCGCCCTAAAACAGACTTGTTAGTTGAGAATAATGTAAATATTTTCTGAGGCTTGTATACTTCTGTAGGCATTGTATGTACCTAGTCTATTACTTGTTAACCACGCCCTGACCCTCTTGTGTTCTATATTCTGAATATATATATATATATATATATATATATATATATATATATATATATATATATATATATATATATATATATATATATATATATAATATTTTTTTTTTTTTTGGCGTTTTATTTAAATAATTAAAGTAAATTAAAATAGCGAAAGAAAATAAATTCGTTATAGGTACTAATATTGGCGAGGGATTTAAATTTTCAATGCTGAAACAAATGAGATTTCTTTGAAATATACAAACCTACCTCATTGCAATAAAAGTAACACATCAACAAAACAGTTGATGCTCTGTGGGTATGTATCTACTTGATATTATTTCATGAGGTATGAATGAGTGACTACTTAGTTTATTATTAATTTTCAATATAATTCTCTACTAACCTGGACAGTACGTGTGATGAAGTGGTGACAGTGTTGCCAAGGGAAAAAATGAAACAGCTTTGATTTCCAACACTTTTAATCCAAATCTTATAACATTATAATCACTTATTTTAAAGTGTTGTGAACACACGTAGTGTCACTTACTGGCATTTTCCACTTTGAGAGGTTTCAGCCAACTTTCTCTTCTCTCCAGATTCTCGGGAAATCTGGAAATAAACGCATTTTTTAATAGCAACCTTTAAAATTTAATTAAAAAAAATATGATTGATTTTAAAACATCTACAATTTGTGAGCAACCTTATGAATGAAATTTCCATTGAAGTTAAAATAAATATTTTTGTATAAGTATCTTTTTTTGACAAAATGTGGATTTTTTACGGTTCAAATGGAATCAAATGTTGTTGTTTTTGTTTTTGTAAAGCTATCATTAATTTTAGTTATTTTTGAGATTTCAGACTTTCGCATTATGCCGGCCCTGATTTGCTTTGTTTATTTACCTGTGAAAGGATAAACAACCCCGTGGTTTTCCTCTTTAACCGCACACTACACACTTATTAGTCATTGTTTCTCAATAAATATTTATAAATAAATTTTTTTATAACTAAAAATTGATTACTAATCACAATACCAAATAACAAGACTATAAAATCACTTAAAAACACCGATTAAAATGACAGACGTCGTCTTACAGAACACTATTTGTAGTCAAGACGGTGATAGATCGGGCATCGATCGGGTTTCTTCGTGCTGTGTTGATGATTCTGACCAATAGGATTAAAACCAGCGATAATATTTACGTATCTCGCGTGGGATGTAGATAAATCGGACAACTTTTTTTAAGCGCATTCTGAAAAACAAAAAATCCAATATGGCTGCCATAAGAAAAACAAAAGTTACCTCGAATATCTCGGCAAAACAAATATTGAACATTTGTTTCTACTCCAAAATATTAGTATCAGTTAATGACGGACCTGTATTTTTCTGCTGGAGAATTAGTGATGATTTGGGCTTTGTTACAGATGCATAGGTTATGTTAGGTTTGTTGTGAGTGGGTCTCAGTAGACCCTCCACTGCGGCCATCAGCAGGCCTATTGTGGCTCACGCCTAATTATATTTCACCCAATAAGTTCAGTCTCTTAATGAAACTGATAACTTTATTGGGTGAGAATGTGTCCAAATCCTCTGGCAGCAGTTGCCCTTTGCCAAATATTGAGAATCGGATCCTCTCCACAGCGGGACAGGTGCATAAGATGTGGTCTGCCTTCTCATCATCCTCCAGGCATAGACGGCACTCGGCGTTTTCCGCTAGGCCGAGTTTATGCAGATGATAGTTTAGCCGGCAGTGCCCGGTATATAGGCCTGTTAGAGTTTTCAGGTTTATCCTGTTTAACTCTAAAAATTTCTTAGTTCTCGATTTCAAAGGGTATTTTATGAACGCCTTCGAATGAACTAATCCTGGTAACTCTTGCTAATACTGGAGAGTTTGCCTTTCAGCCCAGGTTGAGATAGCCATCTTGGCCGTACTTGAAGATATGCCAAGTATTGGTTCTGGTCCGATGAATCGTGATCCCGCTCCTTCTCTGGCTAAGGAGTCCGCTATTTCGTTACCTTCCATACCAGAGTGGCCGGGTATCCAGACCAGAGTCACTTTGTTGTTCTTGCCCAAATGATTTAGAGCTTTCTGACAGTTCCATACCGTTTTGGAGTTACACCGGTAGGAGCCAAGAGCTTTTATAGCTGCTTGGCTATCTGAGAAAATTTTTATTGATCTGCGTGTAAGATGCATATATTCCAGCCTTCGTACACACAGTTCAATGGCATGAACCTCAGCCTGAAAAACAGTTGCATGAGTACCTAGGTTTGAGACTATTCTCACCTTTGGTCTGTAGCTGTGTACTCCGGCTCCTGTTCCCTCGGGAGTTTTGGAGCCGTCTGTAAACCAACAACTGTCTGCCTTCAGTAGGTCGGCTTTATTCCGATCCCACTCATCTCTTTCTGGAGAAAGGATGTTGAAGGTCAGCTCGTAGTTGGTCATAGTAGGCATAGTATCCGAGGGCATTGCCAGGATGCTGTGATTCTCTGTCATCCAACAACCTGTTCCGCTCCATGATACTAGTCTGCGGCATATTAATGGCCGCTTGTTGCAGTCTGTAGGTTGCCCACCTGGCCTCTCTCTCCAGATATATATGAAGAGGGGGTAACTCCAGGAGGATTTCCATTGCAGCTGACGGTGTGGTGCTAATTGCTCCCGTTACGGTCATGCATGCTAATCTCTGCAGTCCAGAGAGTTTGGATTTGGCCGTCCGTTGTAATCCTTTCGGCCACCAAACAATGGATCCGTATGTTATCATTGGTCTGATGACCGTGACATAGATCCAGTAAATTTGTTGGGGACCCATGCCCCAGGATTTGCCACAAATACGACGGCATGTCCATAGGGACAGCTTTGCTTTGTGGATTACCTTTTCCAGATGGGAGTTCCAATTAAGTGATTTATCCAGAGTGATTCCTAGATATTTCACCTCCTCCGCAAATGGAACAGTTTCACCCATTAAATGGGAGGTCTTAAGTCCTCCAGCTTCCTTTTCCGGATGAATGGTACTATTACTGTTTTTTGAGGGTTTACAGACATCTGTTCCCCGTCGCACCAGTTACTCACTGCATCCAGAGTCTCTTGAAGGGTATTTGATATTACTCCTTCAGAGTTTCCTCTGACTAGTATGACTAGATCATCTGCATATGCTAGAACCTCAACCTCCCACAGTGTGAGAATAGCCAGTAGGTCGTCCACAAGAAGTGACCACAAAAGGGGGGAGAGAACCCCACCCTGCGGGCACCCTCTCGTGGCTCTAAACCTAACTGTTTCTCCCTGTAGAGACGTTGGTATGGTTCTGTTTGATAGCATAGCACGAATCCAGTCGCCTATAGTAGGCTCAATTCCTCTGGCAGCCACTGCTGCATATAAGGAGTCGGGCAGTGCATTATTAAATGCTCCCTCAATGTCGAGAAAGGCTCCCACCGCAATTTCCTTCATTTGAAGGGATTGGGTAATCTTCTCGACAGATGCATAAGTAGTTGCTGGCTTCTTGTTACCTACAGCTATGTTTTTATTGATATTCTCTAGTTTTGTTGATATTAAATTGTCAAGGTTATCTCTCAATGAATTGAATGTTGAATCCATTTTTTGTAATAAATCATTTCTTATATCTTCGAATAATTTTATCAACGCCTCATCAGATAGTTTGGACATATTACAATTAATATTGTCAATACTGGACGTTAACTTTTTTATATGCGCCCTTACCAATAAACACAATTTATTTTACAAACATCGCATAAATAGAACAAATTGTGGCATTTATCCAATAGTTTAAACTCAGTTTCACTTATATTTGCACATGATGGTTGGAACTATTTTGCACAGAAACCCTCACAACTAACCAAATTATCCGTTTTCTTTAATTTGCACTTGGCACAACCCGACGTTTTCTTATATGCAATACCAACCCCTGTTTATTTACACTATTTGAATTTTGTTCTAACTAACAACACGTCCGACCCGTACAGCAGTTATCTTTTGATCTTATCTACCACTTACATAGAAAGGGTAAAGAACTTGGATGTTCAAACTACAGAGGCATCACTATCCTTAATACAATATACACGTTGTAACAAATTCTTTTGAATATGCAATAATAGGCTCTTAATGCGTGCGCTTCGACTCTCCCTACTGTACGCCTCTCAGAATGTTTGTTTGAATTTGGGCCCCATTTATCGAAATTGCCGTCATCTTAGTATTCAAAGAATTTTGAGAGACCATTATTGCCTCCGTCTTCTCCGAGTTAACCCTAATCTTCCATCGGTCATAGTACTCCGTCGCACGTACTGCCTTTAATATCTGATTCGCCGCTTCAGTGCTGCAACTGTGACTGTACATGGCCGTGCCGTCGGCTTACATGGCCAATTTTGATTAGGAAACTGTGGAAAATCGGAAACGTATAGGTTAAATAATTTTGATACGAGGACCAACCCTTGCGGAACTCCCACACATATGTTCCACGGTGTTGAAAGCGTTTCATTCACTCTAACCTGCCATGTTCTACCTATCAAGTACTAGTGAATAAGTTTAATTGTGTGGCCAGGAAAGTTTAATCGGTGTAATTTACATATTAACCCCGAAAACCAGACAATATCGTAGGCTTTCTCAATATCCAAGAGCACCACAGTCGTGCTCTTTCCGAGATTGTACTTTATGCATTTATAATGCACCGTGCGCCTATGCTAGAGAACTGCGCAAGACTGACGGTCGACGAAGGGTCGCTCTGCGAGCTCAGGTAAACAGGTTTTTATGTGCTCCTATGAATGAACGGAGTATAATACAACATTTATAAAAGAACTTGTAGAGCAATTTTGCTTTATAAAGTGGTGTCACTTTTGCACTTATAGAACTCTTAAATGGTCGTAGGAACGTTCCGGAGAACAATTTGTATTGCATTAATATTTGTAATATTTGCTGTAAGAATATTCTTACAACTTTTATAAAAATATGAAATTCTAGTTAGGTTGTCACTGCCACCAAAACTTTCCATAGATATCTCCTTTGTCTTTCCTCGTCGGTTGGGAATGTTGGGATACAGTTGATTTATTTCTTTCCAGGTCCGAAGCAACAGGAAAAGCAGTCTTCCAACGTGGCCCTTCACTCCTCCCACTTGAGTCGCCAAGACCTTTCTGACAGCGCCCAAAAGTTCTCCTCCTGTAGCAACTGCGAGGCCGACTTATGCCCGAGCCATTCAAACTTGCATCATTTGAGTCCTCATTACATCAACAAACAGCTGAATATTTTGCAACAAAACCAAAATTTGTTAATAACAAGGAACGTGGTACCCGTTAGAGTCAGCCATAGCCAAGAGTCGTTGAATTATATGTCGGACATGCAAAACAGGCACTTTTTCTGCAGGAATTCCGACTTGAATTTAAATGTCAATATGAACAATCATATCATGAAGAATTCCAGGAATTTGGTGAGGCTCAACAGGATGAGGTTGAGTCGGAGTGAGGACAGTTTGAACGATTTGCAAGGGCGGGAGTTGGGTAAGCGTTTTTTCTTTTATTTATTTCGCACAGTTTCACCTCACAGTCTCTAGAGGACATTAAATGTTCCCAAGAAAAAGGTTAGCCTCGTAACAAAATGGGGGCTAAAGACGCGAACTAAATGTCAAAAATTTATTTTTTGTGATAACCCGTAGCCAGCAAAAACTTGTAAAAATAATCCTTATAACATTATTTTTATTTTTGTTCATACAGCGTGTTCCAACTAAGGTAGTTTCTTTCATAACTCTCTTTTATATAGATTTAAGAAAAATACAATTAAAAATGAAAACCGAATTTTCAAATTTAAAACTCACGCATGAGAAGTAAATGGGTTTATTTTAACGAACATGGATTATTAATACGAGTTCCGATTTCACCGGAAGTGTCATCAATTTTGAATTTTTAAATGGAACACCCTATATATTTTACCATTCTGATTATGCATGAAACTTTTTATATAATAGATTAAAATTTTTGACATTACCCTCAAATATGGCGGCCTATTTAAATTTTTTTATGAAATTCAAAATTAATAATTGAAACTCTTTGTTAAATGAAAATTTTCCAAGTAGGCATTTGATATCATAATATGGTTCATTTTTGTTATTTGGGTGCAATATGAAGCGAATATTTTTCATTATAATGGAATTATTTGAAAAAAATTTAGTAACTTAGTTTATTTGAAAATTATTTTAATGCTTTGGATTTTCTTTCACAGATTTTACCAAAGTGTTTGAGTGTGTTAATTACGTGATATTGTTATCTAAACTTGAAAGATACGGTATACGTGAAATTTGTTTAAAATGGTTAGAGTCATACCTGACAAATAGGTATCAAAGTGTACAAGTGTACAAATCTAAATCAGAGTCGGCAAACGTTGATATTGGAGTACCACAAGGGTCAATTCTAGGTCCGGCTTTATTTGTACTGTTTATTAATGACTTAGCTAGGTATCTTCAGAAATTTAATTCCTTGCACGTATCATATGCAGATGATACTAATTTCGTTATAACAGACACCAATATTGATAACGCTAATTGCTTAATAAAAACAATATTTGAACAACTATGCTTCTGGGTCATAAAAATAAATTATCTATAAATAAAGAAAAAACATGTTGCATTATATTTAAATTAAGCTCAGTTGGTCTATCCAATAGAACAATTTTGCTACTCCAGCACCTCCGAAGCCAACTGTGATTTCGAGTTTGTCCAGAGCAACGAACGCTTATCAGTCGACATACCGTCTATTAACGCTCGTAACAGCGAGGAATATCACGTGGTTAATGACAAATCTGTGATGTCTTCGTTCAAGCCGAGCGACTTGATTTCGTCGAGTAAAAACTTCAGAATAACCTGGTCCAACTTGAAAAGGTCTCTCGAAAGTTTTCGGGCTTTCGTCGAAATAGAAAACGTTAATAGTTGTAATAATAATGAGACGACGACGATAATAAATATTATTATTATTATTATTATTATTTCGGATTATCCGATGCCGGACAGTCCTCCCGTGGCCTCCGACGCCTCACGGGAGTCGCGCCGGCGCATTAACTACAGCCACTCCCACATCCGCAGGGTTAGTGACTGTAGATACCAAAATCGTGTGCCCTAAGCAGACGGAGAGAACCCAGAATGACCGCCTTCTGCATTTGGCCTACCAGCCACTCGGCTGATTTTTGGGAGGCCGGTATGATCTTCAGTTCTCCGAGAGCAGCGTAGGCTTTATCCCTCCGAGTACACCGATTACAAGGAGGACCATTTTTACCGAGTAGCCTGGGTACTGCACTTGGAGCTCGTAACGGAAATTGCGATATTTGGTCCGTTTCTCCTCCTCCTTCAAGTTGATGTTTTTCTCCGCAGATGCCGAGAACTCGATAACACACATAACCTTGTGTTGAAGGTCGAGTAGGACTATGTCAGGCTTGTTGGCTTGGATTAGCCTGACCGTCGGGAACGAGTAGTTCCAGTAAATCCGGCATTTCTCGTTCTCGACAACGGACTCAATATCTTCGGGGACGTAAGGCAGCACTGGTGTGGTCTACCCCGTACGAGTGCCTTAGATGGTAGTATAGCACTCGTAACGCCACGTTATGTCGGTGGATGTAGGCCGAAATCGCATATATGGGGCATGCAGATAGTATCTGCATGAGCGATTCCGGCGCCTGATGGCAGGTCCTGCAATTGATGTCAGGAACCTCTACACGCCACACGCGGCTACGGTAGACCAAGATGTTGAAAACACCATCTTGGCAGGCGATAATGAATCCCTCGGTCTCCGACTTAAGCCCGGCTGACCTTAGAAAGGCGAATGTCAGCCTGGTCGATAAACCCAGTGCTTATATGTTCTTATAGAAGATACAATGCTGAGGTTTATCGACGTGCTGCCGAAACAGATTTTCCTGTTCAGCAGCTCTGATTCGGGCTTTCAGACGATTTGGTTGAAGTTCAGTAACTGACTCTACATCAGCACCTCGCCGGCCTCCTCGCCTGATGTCAAATGCGAGACCGAGTTCCTTTGCGGCTCTTTTTGCTGCCTTGAACAATTCTGCTCCCATTCCTACAGTTTCGTGATATTTTACAAACCGCAAGAGGAGATCTGAGCTCCTGAGGATGTTGCATGCCATACTCAATACTACTCTACTATGCGTACACTCCAGACTCAAGAGTCCTCGGCACTCCCGTTGACGTGGGAGGTACACACGAGGAACGGACGATCTAGGATGAATACTTCTGTGAATATTCATCATCTTGCGGGTATCTTTGTCAAATTGGCGCACATCAAAGGTTTTAAATTCGCAATAATTCATTTATAATTACTTCCGTTATACTTACACCAATTTAAAGCTTGAATTTGGACGAATACTATAGGGAAGGAAAAAATAGGGACTACGATTTGCCTAAAAGTCAAAAAAAAAATTATTTAGAATTTTTTCCCAAATAATTGCATTATGATGAGAAATGTCCGCTTCACATTGCATCCAAATATCAAAAGTGAACCATATTATGATATCTAATGCTTGCTTGGAAAATTTTCATTGTATACAGAGTCAATTATTAATTTTGAATTTCATAAAAAATTAAAATAAGTCCGCCATATTTGAGGGTGATGTCAAAAATTTTGATTTATTGTATAGAAAATTTCATGCATAATAAGAATATGTTTAAATATCCATTTAAAAATTCAAAATTGAAGACACTTCCATTGAAAACGAAAATGGTATTGACGATATATGTCCGTTAAAGTAAACCCATTTACTTATCACACGTGAGTTTTAAATTTGAAAATTTTATTCCAATTTAAAAAATGGCGGGATGATACATGATCTCGTTGACACCCCGTATAAGTTACTTCTGATTATCTGTAACAATTTTTGGATATTCTACAATTTCGCGTAAATTAGGTGTGGGAGTCGAATGTGGATCATCATACAGGGTGTTTTGATTTATACGTTATTGTGCAGCGGGTTACACATTTAATTGTTAATCAGTAACTGACAAATGAAAAATTTTTTCTCAATTTCGATTTAATAACGCTCTGATACTTTGTTCACAGGCAAAATCCCGCGTCCAAGCTCCCAGAAAGTGGTACAGCTAGAAGAACAGCCGCAACCAAAGCGGCCCAAGAACTTCCACAGCAAAATCGAAGTGAACATTCGGAATGGATACTCCAGTTCCGACGACGACTACCCGACCGACATCAACGAAACCGTTAACACCAACCCCAACGACAACTTCGACTCTATGAGCTCCAAGAGCTGCTACTCCATCACCACCGAAGCCAACTGTGATTTCGAGTTTTTCCAGAGCAACGAACGCTTATCGGCCGATATACCATCTATTGACGCGCGTAACAGTGAGGAATATTACGTGGTTAATGACAATTCTGTGATGTCATCGTTCAAGCCGAGCGACTTGGTTTCGTCGAGAGACGGCTCGGTTAACGATTTGAGTAAAAACTTCAGAATAACCCGATCCAACTCGAAGAGGTCTCTCGAAAGTTTTCGGGCTTTCGTTGAAATAGAAAACGTTAATAGTTGTAATAATAATCAGGCGACTCTGCAGAGGTCAAATTCTTATAACACGCTGGAAGACAGACATAATCGAAGACACAAAAATTTTACACCTTCCGATTATCAGCATCATTTCGATAATGTTAGGCAGAAAATCAAGTCTGTGGAGTATCTGCCCAATTCTAACACCAGTACAATCTTCATCGAGGATGTTAGTCAGTATAGTCACTATTTTGGGGATAGAAACGACAATAGAAACAATAAGTACGTCGGCAGCGTTCCAGATCTGAAGAAGGTGTTCATTTCGGAATATATCTAGGTGATATTCGTAACAATTTGTGCTTGTGGGGAAACGTCGAATTAAATTCTCAAAACATTTTTTTTAACTGTGTCTCATATTTTTCAATTCCAAACAGCGGCATATTTTGTAAGCATAATTTTGTACGTTTAGATGAGAGTTTTTCATGTATTTTATCTCGTATTGTCTCATTCCTAGAGGTCGGATGAACTTTTAATTTTATTGGGTGCCTATCCTGCTTCGGAAATTGCATAAGTACTTTGCCGTTTCATTACCTCGATGGTCCTTCTTTAAGTTAAAGCAATATACAAGAAAACCCAAAATGAAATTCAATTTTTAAACTCAAGAAATAATTGGGTTATACGGAGTGTCCTAATAGTACGGAAAGTCCAATATCGAAGACTGGAAAAACTTTTTTTATGGAAGTGGTATAGCATCAAAAGGAGTCTTCTCTTTTTATTTTTTTGAAATCTTAGAACGGATAAACATTTTGTGTAAAAATACTGTGTGATTTTTACTTACGATTTGAGTGAAATGTCCGTCAACATACGACCGAAAGTCTTTTGTTGATTCTGTTAGGGCCAAAGTTTCTATTTCTAACGTTGTTGTCAAATTTAAGTTTCGTTCATAAGTGACAGATAAAATGGCATTTTTTCTTAACCAGAATGCATTGAAACGACATTCTTAAGTTTCTAATTATTTCTCCAGCTTTTAAAATGTTTGGTGATATGCTAGTAGTAGCGGCTGGTGAATTATAGATATATCTAACAATTGGAACGTGGGACCCATGTAATATTTTAAGATACCCAGGGCTAAATGAAGAAGATTTGCAAAAAAAATACGGCTAAACTTTGTGTATAAAGTTGCCCTTACCAAGGATATTTAGTAGGCAATTTGTACAGTATTAACAAAACATTTTTTTTTGTAATCAGGAGGAAAATTTTTCCAGATTTCGTTAAAAAACGTTTTTTTGCAGTTATAAAACAAAATTTTAAATTGTCATTACAAAAAAAACGTAATTTTTTAACGAAATCTGATATCCGTCGGTAATATTATCTCCTGATTATGAAAAAAACAGTTGCTAATATCTTACAAATTGTCTACAGAACAACCTGTTTGGGCAGGCCACTTTTTTCCTCAAATTTCATTCGCAATTTTTTTTCAAAATTTCTTCATTTGGTCTTAGTAGTCATATATTAAAATGTGACATGAGTCCCATACTCCAATGATATGGCATAGCCTATATTCACCTGCCACCGCTGTATGCCTAATCTTTTCCCATTTCTTGAATTAGGAATACTTTTCCCACAATACTCGGAAATAAGACTATAATCATTGTAAATAGTAGTACATATCTTGTAAATACTTCTTGTGTTTATATGTAATTTAACGTAAATATTACCAGCTGTATATAAACTATCATTAGCTAATAGTTAAATTGTGGTAATTATTATTACCACAATTTGTATATGCCCATTTTATTACCATTAAAATAATAAATTATCAGTTAAGTAAATACACACATTTGTTTTATTTTAGTTTTTCTTGAACAGGTCCCAGTTAAAATAAGAAATTTGATGCCACCTACAATTAAGACAAAAGTGCACATGCAATTGTTAGCTAATCACTTATTTAACGTCGACGTATTTCCGCTAACAAGACCAATTACTGATTCCAGAAGGTAAGTTCATCAGTGCTTAACACCTCTAACTTGGAAATTGACCCCCCACTCTATCATGGGATGGGTATTTTTACGTGCTCATATCGCAAATATACACAACCTGTAGTTTACGTCTTTTGAAAAATGGTGACGCGAGCCTGCTGGTCCGGCCTGGATTTAAATACAGGTGGTCTGGGTGAGAGCACGAATCTATACACCATTTTTAACTTTAAAGGCATGCATACTATTCCATTTAAAATTTCTCACAAATAGAAATCTAATGGATGTAAGTCTGGAGATATTGATGGACTTGTCTTATTCCAAATAATTGCATATCTAGTAACCAAAAGATAGATTGAACATAATTTTGTACTTCTAGGCGAAGGTTCTTCCTGGGTGTTGCCTGTGTTCTTTCATTTTGAAAAACAGTTACAACTCCAAGATGTCAGTTGATCTTTTAATTTTCATGATTTATTTCTAATGATGGCTACTGCGCTTGAATTCACCACGAGAGGCGCTAGTGTAGGGTAAGATAAATATCACTGAACTTTAATGTCAGCGTTTATACTTTATAACATTGTTAATGTTTATTATGGCTTTTTAACAAGGGTTTTTATAAAAAATTAACTGAAAAACATTTAACACAATGATGACAGAAGGGGAAAGTAGTAATTTACTTGCTCAGTAGGGAAATTATAGTACTTATCAGAAGTGTCTCATGTCATCAAAGTTAGGTTATATCAAGCATGAGAATGATGAAAACAACGAATGTGCATGACTATTACTTACGATTTTCTGTAGTACACTCCTTTGGTAACGCATAATCATCAGGATTAAAATGTTTCGTACAGACACACGAATCTTTCGCAGCAGTAATGTTATCCGTGCGAATCGCTACCAACCACTGTTTTAGGCGTGTTTTGTCTCTCGGAAACATATGTTCGCCTTTTATTTCCGAACAAAATGGAACTGCACAACACTGAGGCATAAATAACATTTTTTTTTATTTATTGGTGTACGAAATAATTATAATAAAACCCTATAAACTTGTTCCGCGCCTAATAAAACTTTTGACAGCTACCTTACTTGCCAGTGGCGCCAACTGGTGAGCCTAAAAACAGCAGCCCTCATTATTTCAAGTATTCGAAATATTAATTCATAGTTTTTTATCATGACTTAAATAATGCTATCATATCAGAACAACACAGTTTCATTAAAGGACGACGCAGTTTTTGTAAATACCGTTCGGTTTATTGTATGTATTTTTCCTCTTTCAACTTGGAAATAAATGAAAAAATAAGTAACCCACCAAACTTAAAACACTAAAACAAAATTACAAAATATTTAAAACAAGTAACTTTTTAACGTTTTTTCTGTCACGTTTTGTGTACGTTTTAATAACAAATATTTTAAAATATTGTTGGTCTTAATGTTTATGAAACTTTAAAAATGACATTTTCTTAATGTAATTTAGGAACCCTTTTAATTACGTTTTCCCAGTGTGTATCTAATGTGAATATAATGTATCTCAAAATATAAGTATAACATCATTTTCAACATTTAGTCAACGTTATTTAAATACAGTTTTTTAATATTGTATTATTTACATTGTCATATTGTAATAAATGAAATATATCTGTAATATTGACATCGTATTTAATTTAATGTTTAAGTTCAACATTAAATTAATTTGGCAACAATATAAAATTATATATCCTGAATAACTTTGGAGATACAAATTTTTTGAAAAATTGGTGAAACACGTCGATCTTTTTTTCCAAGGAGGACATATTTTAACGTAATACTTGTACAGCTATCATCATCCCTCTAACCTACACGGCAACCCCCCTCAAAAAATTCAAATGGCAAAGGGGGTCGAGTGATACATCTTTTGAAAGGTCTTTCAATTCTCTACATAACTGTATATTTATTTAAACTTTTATTGATTGGTTCCTGAGAATTGTTTCATTATTTTAGGTTCGGGAAATAAAAATAAAAGAAGCAGTTTAAATTATCATATGTATTTTTCAAAATTACCCCCACCGACTTCCATACAGTAGTATAATCTGTCATGAAATTCTGTACGAACATTTCTGAACACATCTGGAGTCAATAAACGGCATTCTCTTACAATTCTTTCACGTAACTCTTCCAGAGATGCGGGTTTTGTTGCAAATACCTTCGATTTTAAATATCCCCACAGAAAGAGATCCAAGGAAGTTGAATCGGGTGACCTAGCGGGCCACTCCACAGGACCTCTTCTTCCAATCCATTGCTCCAGGAAATCGATTTTCCAAAAATTGACGGACTGCTATAGCAAAATGTGGGGTGCCCCATCCTGTTGAAAAAACAGTTCGCCCTCTAAAAGATTATCGTTTTCTTCGAGGATTTGGGTAATCATTGAGTCGATGTTATTTTCTAACAAATCGAGGTACCTTTCGCCATTTAAATTGTCAGGGATAAAAAACGGCCCGACAGTGTGATCCCCTAAGATGCCAGACAAGTCTACAACCTTACTAATAATTTCCATAGCCTACTTAGTAATTTTCTTACATCGCATTCATCTCACGCGGCCATTTTGAAAAAATTAAAAAATTGTTCGTATCTCACTTATTTTTTGGAATATTTAAAATCTGAAAAAACTGTTGCACTTAGTAGTTTATGCCTAATAAGAAATCATCAAAAAAATATAGTCATTCCATTTAAGAAAAAAAGTTGATGTCACTTCCGGTTCAACCGGAAGTGATATTTTCATTCCTGTTAGTTTAAAAGTAGCCCATTATTGTCTAATTTATGTGTACCAAAAACCAAAATTTTAAATTCAAAAACAACCAAAATATTGGGGGCGTACATTGACTCGTGGCCACCGGGTATATAAATATTACAATAATATTGTGTTTGTAATGTAACAACTCAAAGTCTGCTACCCTGACATAATCCGTAACATCAACATTGATGCATCATTTATTATCCTTAGAAAATAACGTAACTATGTAACCCTGATACATAATTGTCTTATTACAACAATATTTTCATGTTTAGTGGGTAAGATCCGCTTTATTCAAATCAGGCAAACATTCCTGAACACCGACTAAAAAAAACATGCTCTACAATGAATTTTCTAGTATGGCTCCAAGTTTGGTACTTGACTTATACGACACCCTGTAGAGATAAAAAAATGAAATATCGAAAATTTGTAGTTTCTTTTATTAAAAAAAAATAATATATATGTATTTATTTATGTAATTCTTTTATAACTAATAAATATTTTATAACTAAAATATATCAATATTCAACCGTCACGCATTTTCGTTTTTAGGTATTCATTCAAAGCTTCTTGCCCTAAAAAAAAATGCAAATGTAGACCGAGCAAGTTGCAAAAAAATGTAGATTTATTTGTTTACAGAAAACTGTCTAAGTATTTACAATAATTTTAATATTTCTAAACCAGTTATTTGTAACATATAAAAAGTTGGACAAAATAATTCGTGAGCGGATACGTACCCAAATCTTTTCCAAATCCGGATTGTTTAAATCCACCAAAAGGCGCCGCGACATCTGTTTTATTGTAGGTGTTAACAAAAACTGTCCCCGCTTCCACTCTTTCTGCAAACCTCAAGGCTTTAGAAATATCTTTGGTGAATACTCCAGACGCTAGTCCGTATTCGGTAGCATTTGCTCTTTTTAGTACACCGTCGATGTCTCTGCAATAAGAAATATTTTGAAAATGATTAGTCTCGACTTCATTCCATGAAAATCTCAGCCAAAATCAACTTTGTTGATCAATATAAAAAAGGTGTACCTCAAAGATCGGTTTTGGGGTTACTTCTATTTTTACAAACCATACAAACACGTACCTTAAAATAAAATTGCTGGGTAAGCGGAACAAGCAACTTACCCATTGTTAAACCTACTGACAATCATGACTGGTCCGAAGGATTCCTCTTTTGCTATATACATGTGATCCTCGACGTTGCTAAATACCGTTGGTTCCAAAAAATAGCCGGGTCTTTTCAGTCTTTTGCCGCCGTATTCAAGTTTTGCGCCCTCTTTTACTCCTAAAAAAAATACACACTAATATGAAAAATGAGTTGTTTTCTAAATAAAGCATACGTTCATTTGAAAGTAGAGATTCGGTGTTTTTATAAAACGGCCAGACGGTCAGACAGATCTGAGTTCACTTGATTTATTTTTAGGAGATGTGGAGAAAACTAGTAATAAGAAAAATTGTGGCGAGAACATATTTTTTCAAACGGCAGAACAATCCTGGCTTGTGACATGATCACTTTTACTAATAGTTACATTATTTCTATAATGAGTTATTTTGCATAGATCCCTTACCTATTTCTATGTAATCTAACAACTTCCTCAAGTGTGCCAGGTGATTCTGTGGACCGTGCGATGTGGACCTGTTTAGAGGATCCCCGATTTGTATTTTTCTCGTCTCCTGTACAACTCGCCTTACAAATTCGTCGTGAACACCGTCTTCTACGAAAATACGACCGGCTGCTATACAGTTTTCGCCCTTATTGAAGAAAACGCTTTGCATACCCTAAAGAAAAAAATTGCGTTTAAGCTTAGTTTACATCTTAAAAATATTACAATTAAAATTCCTGGGCATTATTTTTGTTATGACAAACGTCAAAAATCTAAATAATCTAGACGCATCTTGAACAGATGACTGTCTAAGTTTAATACAAACTGTTTTTATTAACATTTTAATGTACACATAATTTAACTCTTCCCATTTTTGCGTCCAAAGAACAGCTGCGAGGTTTAATATGTGACTACCAAGATGTTTGAGGTTATGTTTTCTGTTCGTTACTGCTTCAATATTAGATAGAGGTGGATAGATAGTTCTTATTTGGCCACATTATATACAAATAATATGTACATTTGTAATAAGTCAGGAAACAAATACTATCCTATGGTAGTGTAAATTAAAAGTTGAGCAGTCTATAATTAGTGTAAAGTGTAAATAAATACAAATATATAAATATTGGACAAAACAGAAACAATAAAATTTGTAATAAAGCACTAGAACAAAAGAAGATAAAAAACACGGTGGGAAAAATTATATAAAAAAAGGATTTAAAATTAAAAATAAAAGTAGTTAGAAACTAGGTAAGTCTACTCCAGATCAATGTTAAGCACCTATTTTTATGTACTAGTCAGTCAACGGTACTAGTATGATTCGTGATTATAAAATCGTTTCTGTCTGAAATGGAGTTAGCATAAAATCATCTACGGAATAAAAACAATGTTTGAGTATAAATTTTTTAACAGTTTTTTTTTAATGTAAATTTTATAATTTTATGTTATTAAACTTATTGTACAGATTTAAATTCAAGAAATTATTCTCAGATTTCTTTTTATCTAAAACGGAGTGTCCTTAGTAAATTAGCAGATCTTGTACTGTAATTATGTATATCAGAATTGCTGTTTAAGCTACTAGCATTTTTGTACATGTTAACTAGAGAGGAATATACAGGACGAGTCAGTTTTTTTGTAGACAAACTTTAACAGGAGATAGAACACATGTTTTTAAAAAAGAAAAGTTCCTATAAACATATGTCGTAGAAGGCTTCGTTTCCGAGATACAGGGTGTTGAATATAATTTTCATTATAACTTATAAACGAATGCTTAGATTTTTTTCCATGTTTTGGGGATAATGCCTATTAATTAAGGGGCATGAAACAAGCGATAAGAATATTCAAAAACTTGCACAGTGGCGGAGTGAAGGGGGTGCTCAACCCCTTTCTTAAACAGAACTTCTACACCAATGACTATTTTTTAAAAAAACTGTTATTCATTATCTACATACAGTTTAACAAAAATAATGTCCCTTATTCTGTTTCGAAATTCCTGTGCGTTTCTGAGTTATTTTGATTTTTAGTGTTTGATGTGGTACTGTTTTTTAAATCTGAAAATAGCTTTATAAAGGGGAAATTAAATATTCATCAGAAAAATCACCTAAATATACAGGGCGCTATTTAAAATAAGAAAGTTGGAGTCACTTCCGGATAAAACGGACGTGATTTTTTTGGCATGAGCGAATCAAAATAATAAAATTTTTGTCTTGATTCATCCCTACAAATTTCAAATTTCTAAAGCCCTAGTCCCTGGACCACTCGGTATATATATATATATATATATATATATATATATATATATATATATATATATATATATATATATATATATATATATATATATATATATAATAAGGCAACTACCGACCCATTTCAATTATCCCTATTTTTTGGTAAGTTAGTGGAAATTCTATTAAAATTATCATTGTCTCAGTACATAGAAAATCACTCCTTAATTTCGAATTGTCAATATGGTTTTCGTTCCAAACTTTCTACAACTCAAGCTGTAAGGAAGTGGTAGGTGATACAGAAAATTTTGAGGGGGTGGGGGGAACATACAGGTGTTGCATTGTGTGATCTCTTCAGGGCTTTCAACTGGTGATAATAAAATTATCTCATATCTCACTATGGTATAAGAGTGTTGCCTATAAATCTTTTTGAATCATACCCAAGTAACAGAAGACAATGCGAATGTATCAATAATATATATTCATATTTTAGTGACGTTAAACATGGAGTGCCCCACGGATCTGTTTTGGGACCACTCTTGTTTATTTTACTCATTAATGATATATGCTACTTTCTTCATCCCTACAATTGTATACTTTTTGCCGATGATACAACTTTAATTACTTTGGATACTGATTATTTAAACTTAGTAAATAAATTAGAAACAATTGAAAAAACTGCTGAGAAATGGTTTGTCGCAAGTAAACTTGAACTAAAGAGTGCTAAATCACAAAATCTACTTTTATCTTCAGATCATGCTATTATTAGAGGAGAAAATGTTAAGTTGCTATGAGTTATATTGGATGATAATTTAAGTTGGTCAGGTCATGTCGATTATTTCTGAAAATCACCCGCAACTATAATTTATTTGTTACGCCAACTGGGGTTAGTTTTGGGTACTAACGCCCTGATTTCTACATATTTTGCCTTATTTCATTCGCGTATTACCTAATATGTATACCGGGTGTTACAGGATCATGGTACACTCCCCTTTACTCTTGGGACAACACTAAATTTTTTCAAATGGAACCATATTGGTACCGTGGTACCAATAGTTAGGACTATTAATAAGGAATTTATTCATATGTCGTATTAAAATGTGCGATAAATACAAACAAAATTACAGCTAAAAGAAAATAAGAAAATACAATTTTGTTCTAATTAAATGTTAAGAAGTAACTAACTAGGGTGGCTTTGAAAACAATGATATATTTAGCTTGTCAAACATTTGTTGGTTTACCGGTGTTTTTATTGTGTCTTTAAAAATTGTTTAAAATTCTTGTTAATTGTGTTCAAAATGCCGCAAATTTATACGAGAGATGAAAAAGTGGACATGTTAATTATTTATGGGAAATGTAGAAAAAATGCCATTGCGGCTAGACACCTTTATGCCGATCGATATCCTGATAGACAATATTCAGCGAGAAATTACTTTAATAGTCTTAAAAATCAGTTCCGAAGTGATGTCAACAATGATCCCGAAGAAAATTTCATTCTTAACGAAGGAACGGAAATTAATGTTTAGGCTCAGTAGCAGATGATAAGACTGTTTCTTTAAAGAAAATTGGGTTTGAATCGGAAATCAGTCACCAAGCAGTAAGCCAAATTTTGCACAAATACGACTATAAATCTTTTAAATACCAATTGCACCAGCACTTGTACGAAAATGATTATGAACGTAGGACGGAATATTGCAATTGGATTTTACAGAATAACGTGCAGCCAAACAATGATTTTTTGGGAATGATTTTATTTTCGGACGAGTCTAGGTTTACAAATTTGGGATTATTTAACTGACAAAATACAAAATATTAGTCACAAGAAAATCAAAATTTATTACGGGAGGGTGTTTCAAGTGCGGTTCGGTTTCAATATTTGGCTTGGGATAATCGGTAGTAGAATCATTGGTCCAATAATATTTGAAGGATTCCTGATTGGTGCCAGATACTTGGGATTTCTGCAAAATGAAATTGAGGACAGTTTCGCTGAATTACCTTTCCATTTACGATAGAGAATGTATTTCCAACAAGATAGCGCTCCTCCCCATAATTCAAGGATAGTAATTGATCACCTTCAACGGAGATTCGGAGAAAACGTAATTTCGACGAATGGTCCTGTGAGGTGGCCTCCAAGGTCACCTGATTTAACAACCTTGATTTCTTAGTTTGGAGTCATTTAAAAATATATTGAAGTGCATTGATGTTAATGCACAGCATTTTGAACAACTGTTGTAATGCTTTGTGTTCATTTCTTGCATTCCACAGCTACCTTATGTATAACAAGGTAATTAGAACAAAATTGTATTTTCTTATTTTCTTTTAGCTGTAATTTTGTTTGTATTTATCGCACATTTTAATACGACATATGAATAAATTCCTTATTAAAAGTACTAATAAATGGTACCTCGGTACCAATATGGTTCCATTTGAAAAAATTGAGTTTTTCTCCAAAAACCATAAATTTAACATAAATTTATGTTGAAATCACCCACAAATATATTTTTACACCGTGTAGAATATTTAAATAATAATTTTTCTAAATTTATTAAAAATACATTAAAATCACCAGAACAAGATCTGTACAAGGTAAAAACTAAAATTTTACTAATTGTCAATTCTGTCCTACAGAATTCAGAATTAAATTCACTACAGAATTCACTTAAATCTAAAGCTACATATTTAATATGATTTTTTTAAAAATATTGATACACATCCATGTACATTTATTGACCTACTAAAGGAATTTGCCAAAAACCAATACAGCACACAATATTGCCAATAGTGCCAGGACGTCCATGAATACATTTTGAACATCCAGTGGATATTCATATCAGAATATCCACTGAATATACACAAAAAATATCCACTGGATGTCCATGAACACAGTTGGATATCCGGTGGATGCCCATACCAGGACATCCACTAAATGTATGCAAAAAAATATCCAGTGGATATCCATGGGCAGACATGGAAATCCATTGTGGATATTATATCCATTGAATACATCAAATGGATATCGATAGGATGTTTTTGTGTTGTTTGGGAATGCCGTATATTACGAAAACTTACCAATCGTACGGCCTTATCCAGATCACAGTCAGAGAATATTACTAATGGTGATTTCCCTCCTAATTCTAGAGAAACTTTTCTTCAGGTTCGAATCCGCGCAACTCCTCATAATAACTTGCCCGATTTCGGTACTTCCGGTAAATCCTAATTTTCTTATTCCTGGGTGGGAGGCTATGGCCTGGCCTGTTACTGATCCTAAAGAGAAAAATCGATGTGATTTTAAAAATACTGAATCGGTGTTTTACATAAACTTTAAGTTCATTCATTAATAATTTTATAGCAACTGAAGATGAATTCTGACAATATGTATGCAGATGATACACTAAATTTTAAATTTTCCAAGGTCTATGCTAACTTCAATCTAATTGAAACCCATTATTTGCAAATTAAAAATGTTGCTGAATATTTCAACTTCATCGAAACCGACTATACGTATATTCAACGGTTAAGCCTGATATACAACCCAAAAACGAATTTTAATTTAAAATGGAAGGATAAATTCAAGGCAACAATATTTTCTAATATATTTGGGCTTTACCTGTTCCTGTCAGAACATTTATAACTCCTGGCGGTATTCCAGCTTTAACAGACAATTCGGCGAATTTTAAGGCCGTCAAAGGGCTTACTTGAGCCGGTTTAATAAGGACCGTGTTGCCAGCGGGCAAGCAGCCATTTTCCACGAGAGCATCATCAGGGGTAGTTCCATGGAGTGATTAGTCCACACACACTGAAAATAATTAATTGTGAAGACATAAATTTTGAAATAGATCATTTTATTGTAGGGAATAGTACACTATTTTGAACTTGTTCCACATAACTAATACTTATTTATATGTTGTTATATTCTTTGTTATTAAACGTAGAGATGTATATTTTCCAGAAAATTAAAACGATGAAAAATTTCCAGAAAACTACCCATCAATATGTCAAGGTTGTACTTTTATTTTTTAGGCTGTTACGTTTTCATCAAACACCCCTAAGATATTAGTATTTGTTAATTGGGAGAAAATGTTAGTGAAAATCGAAAATATCTTTGAGTAAATGGCGCAGCAGTTGCACAGTTTGCGCAAAATTGGAAATAATGAAACATTTCCAATATGGCGACTGACATTCAACTAATCAAGCTATAAAACAACTTACCCAATGGGCTCTTTCTTGGTAAAACTCAGGTTCCTGTTGGGCCTGGCGTGCGACACAGGTATAGTAGAGCCCTGTATTTTGTCAGTCCATCCAGCAAAGTACCTCCAAGTCTCGATACTCATGCCGACATGTGTTTTCAGAGCTAATGTGTATACTGCTCCGGAATCTATGGATTCAATGGTGGCTAACTCTTCTTTGTGCTCTTGCATCAGATCTGCAAGCCTAGAAAAAGAATGGTTATTACAGGAATCAAAACAACTAACTGCTTGAGATTGAACAATAATAAAAACACAAACCTAAAAAGAAGTTGTCCTCTTTCTCTAGCGCTGATTTTACTCCACTCTCCACTTTCGAACGCCTTCTTGGCTGCTTCTACTGCTTTGTCGACGTCATTTTTAGATGCACATTGTACCTGCAAAAAAAATCAGCATTGGCAGATAAACCTTTAGTTTTAATAGGCTTATACCCAGTACGCCTTTCTTTTGGCGTCACAGAGACGGATGATCTAGAGGCAAAAGTGATAGAGCGCATCAGGTAAGCTTGCGTTGTGTAGTAAGTATACTACATTCCAAATGTTTGGAATGAGGTAGGCTGTGGAAAATCTGATGTTGTTGGCGTGAATACCAGCTTTACTTATTGAGGTTATGTTGAAAAGTAATAAATAATTATAATTATAATAATATTCTTATTTCAAAACATTGAATGTAGATATGCTAAATGCAGAAAGGACATATTGTTTATTATATACAGTGTTTATAATTTTATGTTGGAAGTCACAAAGCGCGGTTTCTGTGCTTTTGTTCTGAATAAAACTGTGTTGAGAAAAAAGAGAGATGACCTTTTAAACAAAGAAGTAGATTTTTCAACACAAGACAATTGTGGAGTCTCTGAAAAGGTCCACTATTTTAAGTATATGTAAATTACAATACAAATGAATTTTTAGTGAGTTATAAGGAAAACATATTGCAACGACACCTCCAGATTTTGCTAGTGTAAAAATATAACCATTTTGTTTTTGTCATATGTTTTCCGATAAAACTAGTTTACGTATTAACATTTTAAAATGAAATAACATTCTCTTTATCATAGTCTGCATAAAAGCAGTCACTGGAAACCGATACCCCCGTCCGAGCTCTGATTATTACACCTCAGAATTAAATGAAGAAAACTGTCATATATACCTTAAATAAAATTATACCTACATCACAAATGAGTTCCTCCGTGGCAGGATTAATTGTGGGTGTACTTTTCCCATTCTCAGCGTCCACAAACTCTCCATTGATAAATAGTTGGCATGGGAACCTCACCTTCATTTTGTTTATTTCTAATTCTATGGCTCTGTATTCTATTTCGGCTTGTACGTTGCCTCCTCGGCTCTTTTGGACTACGTTCGAGCAGAATTCGGAAAAAGTCGGAGCCATGAACACGTCGTCGTTCTCCAGCTCGGTTTTGAATACGTCTTTCACTTCCTCGACCAGCCTAAGAAGCAGAAAAACTAGAGCTCTGGTTTAAATTTTGTTCAGTTATTGCACAATATGCGATATTACTCTGTGCAAAAAATGATTTTAAACCAGGGTTCTCTTACCTTACTACGTCCATCGAGCCTGCCCCTGCCGCAAAGAAGTCTGTATCATCATCAATGTCCAGGCTCAATATCGCTTCCCAGATGTCTCGTACTGATTCTATTAAATTTTTCTCCTCTGGTGTGTACTCTATTTCGACTTGTTTTGTAATTTGGTCCAAGGTAGCTGCGTTTTTCATTTTTCCTGCAAGAAAAAGCATATATTTGTTTTTGTTCCAAAGTTTCGCATAGAGGATGCCCGAAGCACATATACAGGATGTTCCAATAATAATAATCTTTATTTACCATTCAAGATACAATTAAGTACATACGGCACGTCAGAAAATGTTTATAAATGAATAAAGAATAATAATACTAATATAAATAACAAACATGTAAAATATTTATAGTCATTATCTTAAAAACTTCACGATATTTAAATATATATAAATATAAATACACTGCAGTTGTTAAAGAACAACTTTCAAGCTATGTAGAAAGTAAAAACATCCTTACAAATTTCCAGTATGGTTTTCGCAAAAATTGCAGCATATCAGATGCTACGTTTGAACTTCAACATAATATAAGTAATATAATAGAATATAACCAACTGCCTCTTGGAATATTCTGTGATTTATCTAAGGCGTTTGACTGTGTGGATCATTCTATACTGTTAAATAAATTGGATTACTATGGAATCAGAGGAATAACAATTGGTTTAAATCGTACCTCGACAACCGCCAAATATTAGTATAGGTTTGCTTGCATAATAATACTTCTATTACTCCCATCCAGAGAATATCAAATATGGAGTACCCCAAGGGTTCCATTCTGGGACCAATATTATTTCTAGTATATGTTAATGATCTAGTTTATAAGATTCATAAGTAAAATTTTCACTATATGCAGATGACACAAGCATTTCACTTAGCAACTCAAGTATCGATAATTTAATCATAACAGCACAAATTAAAATCACCGACATATCTGACTGGTTCACATCTAACAAATTATTACTTAATCTAGAAAAGACCGTCAACATGATATTTCAATCCAACAAAAATATACCGCAAAATACATTGATCTCAAATTTAGGAAACATCGAACCCGTTTGCAGTACGAAATTTCTAGGTCTGCATATTGATGAAAAACTGGATTGGAAACTTCTCATAAATGTAATCAACAGGGTTGCGACGATTCAAATCAATTTGATTTAAATCGCGATTTAAATCAACTGATTTTTTTAAATTTAAATCATGATTTAAATCGAGTTGTGTAAAACCAGTAATCAAACTTCAGAAAATTCAAATTAAAAGTATAGTTTATTTAAAAGCTAGATACAAATTAAACTGAAAAAAAGCATTCAAATAAAAAGAAGAAAAGAACAGTTAGGTTACACATATAAAACAAAATGTACATTATAAATTGAAAGCAGAAACATAAAGTAAACAAATTAAACAGAACCAACTCTAAAAGAAAATAAAACATGATTTATTCCAAAACAAATATAATTAACCTACTATTGTAAAGTTTGTACAAAAAACTAATTTAGCTGCTTTTTCGGTCCCTAAACGATTTCAGATCTTAGAATGAATCAAACCAAATGTCGAAAATATTCTCTCAACCGAGGCTGAACTAGCTGCAGCAGAAAATTGATAATCGGGAATAATTTGTCAATAATATCAATATTTCTTTGGGATTTCCACCAGTCCAAGGGTTTTGTGTTTTTAAGAATTTCTTCGTTAAATATAATATCGGCAAAAGGCTCAGATTTTGCCAGGAATTTAATAATCGGTGGTAGTAAACCACTTTCGAGATATAATTCATTAGCAGCTTCTAATGCACGATTCTTTTCGCTTTTCTGTCTTACTATGCTGTCAATTTCATTTTTATGTTCCTCGGTAATTTTAAAAAGTGTGGGCCATAATTTAACGAAACCCTCTAAGCAGTCGGCAAGTGAGTTCCATCTTATGCCAGAAGGTAAAGTAAGTTTTTTTCCTCATTCTCTTGCGTATATGGCAGAGGCAAAATGATTGTTTCGGAAGTATTTCACAACGAACGTAACGTGTTCCTTAATTTCACTAATTTCCAAATCCTTACATAATAAGTTAAAAATGTTTGGAGCACAACCGTAAGTAATAACATTTAGTTTCTGTTGACTCTTTAATTTGGTTTCTCATAGCATTGATATTTACAGCATTATCTGTCACAAAACTGCTTACTGTACAGGTATAGTCAGTGTTTAGAATTTTAATTAAGTTTGTTGCAAGTTCTGTTAAATATATAAAAAGGAAGACCCATTTTCTGCAGTTACAGTTGAACATATTATTGGTTCATTGTGTATGTTGGACCATCCAGACAAACTGATAAATTTTTAAAACATATTCTTTTTTCCTCGTTATACTCTTCATCGAGCAGTCTGTTGGGCACATCATGTCGAGATGGTGGTACATATCCAGGTCGTAAAATCGTTATTGCCTTTTTACTTCAGGTTGTTCAATACACATGAAACTGCTGTTTGTAGCATAGAGAGTTCTAGCAATTTGTTTATCTATTTCTTCTTTATTAGACTTGGTTGTACGTACAACAAAAGATGATAAAGATCCAGAACTGGAGTCAGGCACTACTTTTCTTTTTTTACCTAATGGCGTAGAAGATAAGACCGGCTGTGGGGCACTATCTTCCTCTGCATCTTATTGTAACGTGTTCAATTGTATCTGTCATAAAAACAAGACTGTTATGTCGTTTAAATCCAGCTATACACAGACAGGCATAGATACTATACCTTGTTCTTAAAACTAGGAGTGAATGAAAGTCACATTTGCACAGGAAAGTTACTAGAAATCTAGAAATTGCACTAGATCGTTTTAACGCTAAATTTGAATCTAACACTGACGTAGTTTTCCACGAAACACCAAAACACTATACACTGCACTCGACGCGCGTTTCGCCAACTAAGTTGGCATCATCTGGAGATGATTAAAAACAGTTTTAATCATCTCCAGATGATACCAACTTGGTTGGCGAAACGCGCGTCGAGTGCAGTGTATAGTGTTTTGGTATTTCGTGGAAAACTACGTCAGTGTTATCTTCGCATCAAAGGTTAATAGACCGACGTTAAATAAGCAAATTAAAAAAAAAGTTCTCTTAATATTTTGTCTTACTAAGAAGTTATAATTATAAATAAAATAACACTATACTTACATTGGACACTGTTCCTGAAGTAGAGGGACCTTCATTATTTGTTTCTACACTTTCTACATTACGCGAAGCACATTTTTTCCAGTGGATTTTTAGTCGGTCCACAAGCCCTTGCATTTCTACATTACACTTTTTACATGTAGCTCTACTACCACTTTCTCCATCGAGCTTACTTGATTTTTCAATAAAATATTGCCAAATAGAATCTTTTTCCTTCCACTTCTATTAGAGGACATGTTAAAAAATTATTTAATATTTAAATACTATAAATACAATCACTCAGACTCGCTGTCTCACTTTTTACGCGTTACGCGGCAGATTAGCAAATAATGGCAATTCGCATCATCCCGCGCATTATAAAGACAGGCGAATTTTCAAGTTCTGACAAGAATTTTCATGTATGCTCTAGCTTATTTTATAATTATAGATGCAAGGTACACAATTTATTCCATTTGTAAGCTTAAACAGAAACTATCTTTGTTAACATAAGTACTAAATACATTGTTAATGTCAATTATTAGGATGTTTATGTAAAAAAATAAATAAAAATCAAAAAAATCATAATTTTTTGATTTTTTTTTAAATCGTGATTATTGATTTTTTTTAAATCATGATTTTTATCAACCCTGGTAATCAATAAGAAATTGTCTAATGCAGTTTTTGCCATAGGGATTGTAAAAACTTGTATCGGTTTTAATGCAACCAAAACAATGGTACAATATACAATGCGTACCTCTATTCCATCTTGTATTATGGGATTGAATTTTGGGGAAAATCAAGAAATGTAAACAGTACATTTATAATTCAAAAGCGTACCATACGTACCCTATATGGCCTAGGTAGATATGACTCATATCACAATTCCTTTAGATTAATACAAATCTTCACTGTAACTAACCTGTACATATATCGCTTATCCTTAGCAATATTTAAAAGAAAACGTAATTTAATAACACCATCACAAATCCACACACACAATATAAGAAATAAAAATGCATATCTACCTCCCCATTTTATAATTACTATGTTAGCCAAGGGATCCTCTGTACATGGGGGTACAGATCTTTAATCATTTACCGCAGTATATTCATACAATTACAAATCTAAACATAGTCAAACATGATTTAAAAACTGTTCCCTCACCTCAGGTATTTCACACTGTCATGGAATTTTTTGAAACTACTTTATAATTTAAAAATTTAAATCTTAAAATTTAATTTAGTTTGACAAATCTACAAACACATTGTAATGATAATATATGCAATATTTATTTATTTATTTACCTACACTACCCCACAGTAAATTAGCAATTACGGGATAGGAACACAAACTATAAACAAATAATATCTGCCGATAGTTAAACAATATTCAACATATAAATACATTATTTAGAGAAAAAAAATTTTTTTATAAAAACAATTAAATTAACACAAAGTGACTAGTAGCTAATAATAATAAAAAAAAGAGGAAAAATAAAAAAAAATTAATAAACAGATTACTAATACCAGAGACTATATTAGTCTCTGCTAATACACTAAGTAGTCCAGATCTATTAGGTAAATTGCTAATTTTTTAAGAATTTGTTCTTTATTTCCTTTATTTTAGAATTGAATATATCAATATTGTCTTTAATCTCTGAATAATTAGAGCAGCTTGAAATAGTGGCGATGCTTTTAATAGGTTAGTTGGAGGAGTGGACAGATGAAATGTTTCAGGGGGGCGCGAGGCTAATCTCGGTACGTTAAAGTCAAGGTGTTGGAGAATTTGTGGACAATCAAAATCATATTTAATTATCTTGTGCAGAAAAATGATAGAGTGCATGGATCTTCTTTCCTTCAGTGACACAAAATTATATAAGTTTAATAGCAAATCGTGGGAAAAACCAATAGTGGGGTAAATTCTGTTATCCTTAAAATACATATATTCTTGAGAAATTTACGCTGAATATTTTCAATACTGTCTATATATGCTGCATATGTTTGGACACCATACTATGGACGCATATTCCAGGCGTGATCTTATGAATGCGTTATACAGGAGTATCACTGTGCTAGGGTCAGCAAAATCTTTACTATTTCTTATTACAAGTCCAAGATTTTTATAGGCTACTTTCAGTGTTACGTTAACATGCTCATTAAAAGACAGTTTACTATCAAATATAATTCCCAGATCTTTTATAAAGCAAGGACGAGCCAACAATACATTGTCTATTTGATAAGCAAAGGCTAGAGGATTTAATTGCCTGCTGAACGACATCACATTGCATTTCTTAATAAATAAATAAATAAATAAATAAAAAATGTCTTTATTTAACCTGGCGGGGTGTCAGCTCATTGAGCTGCTGTGAATGCCAACCAGGGTTCTACATTATATTAAACAATGTGTGCATAATTGTATCATTTCAGTGGTAAAAAATATCCATAAAACTTACAAAATATGTGAGATGAGAAAACAAAGAATACAAAAAAAAAATAATTTTATAAGACAAAAGAAACATTTAAAAGAAACTATTACAAGTACATAAATATTTAAAACTGATTCAAAAGAAAAAGCGTTTTTAATTTTTTTCTTAAATAAAGAGTAGGATAATGACATAAAAGACTGGGGAACTTTATTAAACAATTCTGACGCTAAATATGAAAAAGAAGATTTAAAGAGAGTTGTTACATGCCTAGGAATATGCAAGGTATTTGCTACAAATCGGAGATTAGCATTGTGGTATTGGTTTCGAAAAATAAGTTTGTTCTTGAGGTATATGGGTGATTCATTTTTTAACACTGAGTAAACAAGACAGATAAGGCGGAGCTCCCATCTTTGATGCATATTAAGCCAATTATTTATTTTCAAGTGAGGAGTGATATGCTCACGTTTAGGTACATTAGCCGAAAAACGAACACATGAGTTTTGAACCTTTTGCAATCTATAAGCCTCCATTTCTGTTAAACAAGGGCCATAAACAACATTTCCGTATTCAATCTTGGACAGGATTAACAAGTTTGAGAGCCTTAGCTTTGTTTCTGTCGATAGTACATGTTTAAATTGATAAATTGTTTTGAGTTTAGCGTATGAGGATTGCACAACCTTTGTTACATGTTCTTTAAAAGTTAAATGACAATCGAAAATAACTCCAAGATTTCTCACCGCACTTTTAGTACAAATTTGCTCTCCGGCTATTGATAGTTTAACAAGGTTATCTTCAAAATCACTCCTAGCAGATCTGAAATTTACGGAAACGGTTTTATTGCAGTTAAGTTTTAACCCCTGTTTATCTAACCATACGGATATGTAAGACAGATCTTCGTTAATTTTTGCCACGGATTCATCAACGGTTGTAGGCCGATAAGATAAATATATTTGCGTATCATCCGCATACGAATGTATTTTACAATATTTTACAACTTTCAGTAAATCTGCCAAATATAAAGAAAACAAAATTGGACCAAGTATTGAGCCCTGGGGTACCCCGATTTGACCACTAAACTATCAGATATTTGTAAATGACCTCTGTTATATATTTTAACGGTTTGCATTCTGTGTGACAAGTAGCTACTAAACCATGCTATAGTATTTGATGTTAAGCCAATAGTGAAATTTTGCTAAAAGCATTTTATGATTTATACAATCAAACGCCTTTGTAAGATCAAGCAAAACGGCTGTAGTTATCATAGAATTATCTATAGCTGCTAAGTAGTCATCATTTATATCCAAGAGAGTTGTAACAGTACTATGGCCGGTGCGAAAACCAGATTGGGCATGAGGAGCAAGTCATTAATTTGTACATGTTGTTTTAGCTGATCGTGAATTACCCTCTCTAATATTTTGGAAAAAATTGTTAGAATACTAATAGGCCTGAAGTCACTTAAAGTTTTTGGTTCACTTTTTTTAGGTAGAGGTATAACGCTTGCCGTTTTCCATTTGAGGGAACTGTATTAGTCTGAAGCGAGAAATTTATTATATGTGTGACTGCGTCCATACAAAAGGGTAATATCATTTTTGATCATATTTTAAGAAAAACCATCTACCCCAGCTGCATTCGATTTAATTCTATTAACAGCGATTAAAACACTTTCTGAGGTAACAAATGTTAAAGACATTTTGCCTTTAATAGTTTGAAGCGTATTGTTATTATAAAAATCCACATCCTCGTTACTAACTAATGTATTCGGAACAGAATTAATAAAATGGTTATTAAACATATTTGGATTACCAAAGTGACTTTGACCATCACTGTTTAAAATTGAATTATGAACGCCTAACTGATTTATTGTTTTCCACCACTCATGTGAACTAGCATTCGCTCTTAGTTTAAATTCAATATATGCCTTTTTTTCGCGTCTTATTGATGCCGTTACTAAATTCCTTAGTTGCTTGTAATATATCCATTTATTATTTGCAACATCAACGTCATAACCCTGATGTCGAATATATTTTTTGTATTTAGAAAATGCTCGATTACGAAGCCTCATCATGAATTTAATGTTGTGAGTTCATCCACGGACAGGGTTTTTTACTGTCTTAATTTTCGATATGGTGCACAAACATCAAAAACATAGGTTATTAATTCATTTAAACAGTCAACTTTTAAGTCGATATTATCA